>PVJD01000436.1:58054-443119 GCA_004026545.1 Mormoops blainvillei
TTAGGGGCCCCCCCCCCCCCCGCATTGTTCCTTTTGATTTAAGGAGGAAATCAACAGGAGGGAATTGCCGTTTCAATGAATCCCCCAATATCTTATGAGGTTGTTATATAAATATGTTCAGTTAAATAAATACTTCAGTGTCTGTGAAAAGCTGGAATGTAGGTTTACAAAGAGAACTAAATAAACATAGTCCCTGCCCTCGAGAGTCCCGTAGTTCGATGTGCAAAATAATCACACAATCAGAACATTTCATACTAGAGCCCTGGACATTATGTAAAAAAAGAAGAGGCGTGATGTTAGCTGGGGATTCAGGGAAAGCTCCTAGACACCAGCTCCTCCCCACTGCCACCAAGAAAAAGAGAACGTCACATTCTAAAATAAGAACATAGAATCTCAAAATGTCTCTTTCTTCTCCATAGTCTTGAGGAGGGGTTGCGTGGATCCATGCTCTTTGCTGCAGTTTCTCCTGTGGCCTATACAATTAGATAGCTGAACATAGCCCTGGCTGGTATAGCTCAGTGGATTGAGGGCCGGCCTGCGAACCAAAGGGTCGCTGGTTCAATCCCCCAGCCAGGACACATGCCTGGGTTATGGACCAGGTCCCCAGTAGGGGGCGTGTGAGAGGCAACCACACATTGATGTTTCTCTACCTCTCTTTCTCCCTCCCTTCCTCTCTCTAAAAATAAATAAAATCTTAAAAAAAGAAGTTGAACATAGGGAATACTTCAGTCATAGAAATCATAGAAATCTTTGGTAATTATTGTGGTTCGGTTTACAAACATGAGTACTTAAAGGACGGTCTTGAAATACTCAAAAAGATGAGTGAAACTGATGACAGGAGGTTTCACTGGGATGGCAGCTGTTAAGTAGACCCCAACACCTACTGAAATGTTTTGGGAGAATCCCTGTGATTATGACAGACCTTCACTTGTAATTGAAAAATAATTCTTTATTTTTATTGTTTCCCTGTCCCAGGTATGTGGGTTGGTATTGAAGAGTCTTGTCTTATGTTTTGTGGTCTCATGAGAAGACCCCTACTATGAATGGTTGGAATAAATCTCTTGCAATTCTGTAGATTGTCATTTTAGATTTTACTCCTGTTGGTACTCGTTAGACAAATAAGTAATTCTCATCAGCCGTGGTCTGGCAGGTATGATATTTTAGCCATGCTGGACTTTTTGATTGATAGCTTATAGAAAGTGAAGATCCTGCTTCCCCTAAAGTATGTCCCCCTAGTATAGCAACTGAAATTCTTACTACTTGAGCTATTTCTTTGGATTTACTAAGATATGCTTGTAATGCTTTATGATTATGAAATATCTCGTGCCCATTTATACTGAGGTATAATTGATATGCAATAAATGGCATATATTTAAAGTATGCAATTTAAGAAATTTTGATCTGTGTTCATACCTGTGAACCCAACACAGCGCAATCAAGGTGGTGAACATGTCAGTCATGAGCCAAAGTTTTCTTATGTTGCATGAGAATTCTTCTCTGTTATTCCTCATCACCCTTACTACCACTGATTTGATGTCTGTCACTATATTAGTTTGCATTTTCTACAAGTTATATAAATAGAATTGCACAGTAAGGTTATTTATTTATTTACTTTAAAACTCAGATTTTATTTATTTATTTTTAGAGTGAGGGGAAGGAGGGAGAAAGAGGGAGAGAAACATGGACTGGTTACCTCTTGCACACCCCCAGCTGGGGACCTGGCCCACAACCCAGGCATGTGCCCTGACTAGGAATCGAACCTAATGACCTTTTGGTTCGTAGGCAGACACTCAGTCCACTAAGCCACACAAGCCAGGGCAGTATGGTTTTTTAAAATTAAAAAAAATTTTTTTTTGGTCTGGTTTCTTTTACTCAGCATGATTATTTTGAGATTTATCCATGTTGTATATGTTAATAGTTCATTTCTTTTTATTGTTAAATAGTATTCTGTTGTATAAATATACCACAATCGTTGTGTCCATTTACTTGTTGGAAGTAGTTTGATCCTTTTGGGTATCGCTTTTAATAAATACTAAGTGAGACTTCAACAGAGCTAAGGATAATTATTTTCCATTACTGAGGCAAGACCCTACTGTGGACACTCCCCAGTGAACTAGGGTCATGTGGTTTTCTAGCCTGGCTGATGGGAACAGACACTATTCCCAGCCCCGTCTGAATGCTGGATACTTTAATCTTTTCGAATGGTTCTTTCCCTGACCTGGGAAGTTTTTCACACCTATGTACTGATCAGTACTCATTAAGTATGTCAAGGGCACCCTTTGCAGATGCCTGCAGTTCCTCGTCTGTGTCCCTCCCTCCTCGTTCATTCTCTGTGGTCCAGCTCTGGTCTCCCTGGACGCCTGTTTGTCCCCTCAACTCGGGGGTCTGCCAGGCTCTGCCTGCTTTCCTCTCCCTCCGCTCAGTTCCAGACACCCTCCGGAGAGGGAGCACCGAGGCAATCGTACGGGTCCCCTTAATTGTCTTCTGCCTCTGAGGGACCACCATCTTGTAACTTGATGTCCAACATCTTGAAAACTTGCTTCATATATTTCATCTGCTCTTTAAAAATATAAGGGCGAATCCATTCTCTTACTCTATGTTGTATTCCCAATTTTAAATACTGACGAGTACAGGCAATAATTAAGAAAGGCATGCAATTATCCATCACCTTATATTTTAGTAATACCTACTGTTAACATTTTTAGTGTTTCTTTTGCCTCTCCATAAATCTTGTATGCTGTGTAGTAGAAATGGTCTTTGGTGTCAGATAGACTTGGGACTAAATCTGCTGCCTATTTTTTTTGTGTTATCTTTTATAAGTGACTAAAACTCTTTAGCCTTAGGTTTTTGGGTTTTTAAAATCTGTAACATAGAGGAATTGATCCATATCTCACGGGCTGCTACAAGAACTACAAATGCACCTGCATTTGTAAAACACCCAGTACGGTACCAGCTGGGTAATGAGGGCCTGAGAATGGACAGTCGGTGATTATGGTCAGGAGTCAAGGAGACAATAAGACAGAGAGAAGCAGAATGGAGCATGACGACATTGTGAGTCCTGGGGAAAATGCCACAGGGTGCAGTGGTGCATTCTTGCTGCGGCAGCTTTGGGCATTCGGTCCTTGGTGCTTGGATTTGGTGGTGATTCGGAAAGCTTCGTAGTGGGATCGCACGGGCAGTGCACCTGGGGTGGAGGAAACGGGAGCTCATGTGGAAGATGTGGAAGAACAGGTATCAGTGTAATAACAGCCATCATAGAAGAAGGAAATGAGAGTGACAGAGCTGGGGGGAGTGACATAGGGGTTCACCTGTGCAGCTCCAGGCAGGTACGTAATAAACCCATTAGGACAGCCTGTGGGCCAGGCCTTCGGTCCTGGAATTGCTTGTCCTCTGGACAGGAGGGGAAAGTGGAATGGTTGATTCTTAGCATGAAATGGCTTAGCTGAAGGCAAATTTAGGCTTTTTTTTTTTTTAAACTCTAAGAGCTCTGCGAATAATACAATCTAGTCCACTTATTCTCCCTTGATGGATTTCTTTATATCATCAAATTACATCATTTGCTCTTGCTACTAGTTAAAGGTTTTAACTCCCTATCTTGATTGGGCCAGCCGTGGCATGGAAGGTCACTCAAGGTCAGTAATGGTCTCTGGCTCCTAAGTTTTCACTCTGTGGTCTTTCTTCAGTCGATAAAAGGGGTCCATGAGCGCTATAATCTGTTCAGTGACTTTCATTTAGAACTTTAAAAGGGGTTGTCTGAAGGCTTAAAAAATTTCCCAAGGTGGGAGTTTTAATATTCAGAGACGCGGGCTGCTTTTGGAAGCGGAACTCTTTTGTTGCTGACAAAAATCAGAAAAGCTCTGGAGTTTGGGGGAAAGATTCTTGTTTTTTAAATTGCTCCTGAAATCACCATATTATTGTTAGAAAAATGTTCACTTTGTGGATAATGGGGACTTAATTCCCAGCCCCACGCCTGCCCTGCCCCAGGGGCTCAGTGCTTCATGCTGCTTGATACATCAGTTTCGGGCTGCATGTGCCGTGTTCTTGAACTGGGGTCGCGCATTCCCAAATCTCTTTCAATTCAGCACAGTCGCCCTGTGGCGTATTTTTAAAAGCTGCCTCCGTGTCACCCTAACTTCCTTTTTCCAAAGGGCAGACATCAGACACGTGGTGACCCCAGGCGGATGTCTGTAGCAGTGGGAAAGGCAGGCCACCAGGACCAGGACTGTGGGAAGAGGCTCCGCCGGAGACACTTTGCTTCCCTGCCTTCCGGGGCATAATGTGGCGTTACGGGAACTCGGCGCTGCTGACATTCTGTGCTGGGTAATTCCCTGTTGCGGGAGGCTACCCTACCCCTTACAGGATGCTGAGCAGCACCCCTGGCCTCCATACACTAAATGTCAGCAGCATCCCCTCTGCCCCCAGTTGCGACAACTCAAAATGTCATCAGATGTTTCTAAATATCCCCTGGGCGGGGGCAAAATAGCTGTCAGCCGAGAACTGCTGGCAAGCTGAAGGCCTGGGCTTTAGAATCCGGCCGGCCGTCGTAAAATGGGACTATGATTTCAGCGGTGGGGCGGTTCATTTGGGGTCGTTTATCGATCTTTCCTGCCTCAGTAGCTCCAGCTGCACAGGAGGGATGGGATCACCTACTTCATTCGCTTGCTCTAAGGTGCCCGAGTAACAGTGCCTGTCAAGGCTCTTTTCTTCCCTCTCCTTCCTCCCTAGATTTCTCGGGTCTTTCTTCCTCATCAGCTTCTGCTGGCTCTGCTCTGAGATTCCTCGCAGTATTCTAATTTGATTACCAAAATCCGATGCTGTCTTGGTTGGCCCGATTCCTGACCTGTGACCCCATGGTGAGTCATTTATTTTACATGCATAGGTTTTGGTGATGAGAAGGTCAGGGTAGCTTTTGTGGGATTCTGCTTTCATTATCCAAATTACTGTTTCAACCTCCGTTAGCCCACCAAGTTCAAAGGAGCATGCACACACGCGAGAAACAGCAGGGAACATCTCGTGCTACCCTAGGCAAGGAGTTCAGAATATCAACACTGCGTCTGCCAGAGGAGATTATTGAGAGAGGACAGGCCTTGCTTTTCCTGGAAATGGAGTACAGATGAGTACCTGGCTCCTGCTTGAAGAATAAGGAGAATTAAAGTTCTCTTCTGATATTACTAACAGGAATACGTTTGCACAGGGCAATGAAAATAGGGAAAATCCAAATTGCAGTTTAGTGTAGAGGTCATAAGTGGGAAGGTGAGTTGCAACACTAGAGGCCGTCAAAGTTAAGACCTCAGTCATAGGCAAAGTAGGTAGGTTACACCTTGTGGTATTTAAAAAAAGATGGTGGAAACTTTCAGGGTTCGATGGGAAATGTAGGTGGAATCCATGTGCAGGGAGTGATAGGGGAGAATGTTGGAGAAGGGGACATTCCTTTTTGTTAAACACTTTTTTGTACATATTGGGGTGATACTGGGTAATAAAATGATATAGGTTTCAAGTGTTCAATTCTACAATGCATCATCTGTATATCACATTGGGTGTTCACCGCCTCAGAGAAGGGACATTCTGATGGTGACCTGAAAGGCATGATTGGTTGCATATGTGCCCTGGGTTGGAAAGTTTGTGCCCCCACCTTGTCTGCCTCCGGGTTCTGAACAAAACCAAGGTGAACGTGAATTTCATCTCTTTGCAATGTTCTCTACGGGCACACAGGACAGGAGCAGAGAGAAGGGGGGAGCGTGTGGTGAGTGTACAAGGAAGGGTACTTATTTTTGATACCTGTGGCACTGACAAGGCTTAGGTGACCTACCTCTTGAGTCCCTAATTCGATAGTGGGAAAGGAGATTAATCATGTTTTAGGTAATTAACAGGCACGCTGAACCTTTTGTTCACATGTATACAAATCATTAACAGAGCCAAGTACCAGCTGCAGGCAGGTGATTTTTCCAACTCCTCCAGAGAATCCTTTGGTGATGAACATTTGTCAAATTTTCAGGCCGCATTTTTGCCAAAAAAAAGTTTTATGGGAAGTGAGTTTTAACACCGTGTTTAGGGACCTCTGGCATACCAGTGTCTTCGTAGACTGTCCCAGGTCATCCTCTCATTCTTCAGGCTCATTTCAAATCCTTACCTGCCTATTTCAGCGTTCAGCTTTTCTTCTCTGCTTTTTCTTTCTTTCTTTTCTATTTCCCTGGCCAGCCCAGGTCCTTTACAGTTTCTCACATCAGATTTAATCTCCCAGTGACTGGGTCCCCCTTTGGGAACAGATATGTCACCAACCCGAGTTTTGGGCCTTCTTTACTTTTCGACTCTTGCTGCTGATCTTCAGGTTTGGAATCAAATAAACTTCTGTGGATAGTCGAGGGCTTCGGGAAAAAACCGACATTCCTTTATGACCCTCTCCTAAATGCAAGCCAGTCTTTGTAAAGGATCTTTCTTTCTGCCCTTGCTTCCTTCTGTTCTTCCTTTGTTTTCATCAGCTTTGAGCATCACTATGTGCTAAATTCAATAAATATTTAGTTTCAAGGAGTGAATACTCTTCAAGCATGGTTGAGCTAAAACAGAGAAGGGTGGAAGAGTATCAAAAGAATACAAAACCAGGTCATAAATGCCTGGAAACAATAAGTCAAAAAGCCAGTGGGAGCTTCTTCTTCTGTTCCTCCGGTGAATATTTTAAATTCCCATTGTAATGCACACTCCTGGCCTAGGATGTACTGTATTTTTCCATGTATAATGCACACTTTCTGCCCAAATTTTTGAGGGGAAAAATAAAGATGCACATTATATATGGGTAGTACCTGAAATACCTTGTGTCTGTTCTTGTGTTTTGTAATTATTTGTTACATAAAATTTCTCGTACCATAATATGTTCAAAAATAAATGCTAACATTCCTTTGTAATGCAAAAAACAAGCATCTAAATATAAATGACTAAAAATTGAATAAAAAAATTAAAAGATTTTTTTTCATGAAAGCCTGGACCAAAAACGTGGGTGCGCGTTATACGTGGCAAAATACGGTGCCTGACTCTGCCTTTGCCTGTGCTGTTTCTGCCATCAGTAATGTGTCCTTTCTTCCACATTATTGTCTGTTGAAATCCTACCCACCTTTCCATTCATCTTCATTCCTGAAACTCTTCTAAGATCCTTTGGTGGAGGCATTTAACATTATCTTCTCTGTTAAACTATAGTGATCTGGAGATCATAAATCATATTTTAATTACCTTTGTGTCCTTCATCAGTTCTTAATATGGCAATTAGCTTATAGTAGGTGCTTAGAATATTTGATAAATGGCCAAATACAGTAGCTGATACTTAGGGTATACTTACTGAGTGGAGGTTACCGGGTTAGGCAGTGGGTGGGGGTGGCAAAGGAACATGTGCTCTTTAGCATTATGTACTCCTCTGTGTTGTTGCATGTACCTGCAAATAAAACAAAAAATATGTTTTGTCTTCAAATTCATGAGAATTTATGTGCCAGCTCTGTACTGTTCCCTAAAATGCACGCATGCATGGAGAAGCGAGACAAGGCGGATTGCGGAACTTTAAAAGGAACAACCCTCATCTCTAGGCAAGTGCCGGTCTAGTTGCTGCATTGCCAGCACGTGGCCCGGCAAGACTAAGGTATCTGCGCGGTGCGGGATAGGGGTGAGTTGTGAGCGGCACTTACACAAACAGCGAATTTCCCATACGTCAGAGGAGAACGCTAAATATGCTCAGAGAAGCAAAGCAGAGCTGTAGGGTACGATGAGCACAGCGTCTGAAGCGCAGTGTCTGTTGGCTAGAACGGAAGAAGGAAGAACAGAGACAAGTCGAGAAGGCGAATGTGTCTGAAAAAAACGAGAAACCGCTAAGAGCAAGTCCAAAATGGAGTCAACACTTGTGTACCAAAATTGGAGACTAGCGAGGCCAATGAGATATGACTCTTATAATTAATATTTTATTAACAATAATATAACAGCCTAATGTGTTTCTCTCGTTGCACCAGGCACCTCACATATATTAACACATTTATTATTTAGAAGAGCACTTAATTATAGTTACCATTATAATTATTTTATAGATGAAGAAATTAAGGTTCAGAGGGAAAAGAACCTTGCCAAAGCTCACTGAGCCAGCAAATGATAATTGTAGTACCCTGTCGTCTATGGAGCAGGGCTTCCCTAAACTGCTTGGGGTGACTTCCTAGATGACACAGTTGCCTGTCATGCCCAGGCCTCATCCCCTCAACTCGCCTTTTTCAGGTGGACGGTTCTTGTCCCTGCCGCCATCCCTCCTGAAGCGTGTGTGCCACGGTCTCTTTCTGGTTTTCTGTTTAAGGAGTTTTTCTAAAGCCTCAGAAGGACCGTCACCTTCCTACAGACTTAGCCCAGAGATGCAAGGGAGCATTCCTTCACCAGCAGGGACAGGGGTTGGTTGAAAAATGCCTCCGACTTCTGCCCGTGAGCCAGACACCCCTGGGGGCGCTTTCTCTGAGGCTTGTCAGAAGCTCCCCAGTGGCACTGAGTGCCAGCGGGCCCAGAAGTAGGCAGTGCAATCACCCATCTAGCGTTTTCCCTCCTCTGTTTCACCCCCACCCCCTCACAGCCCTGCTTCTCGAATCCGCACTCGGCATCTCGTCTCAGGCTCTGCTTTCGGAGGAGCCCAAAGCCGGGCACCAGTGTACCGTTCCCGTCCGTCACCCCCAGCTCAGACGCCTCCGGTGTCTTACAGGACCACCGGGTATCCGAAACTGAAGCCAGCAATGTCATCGCTTGAGAATTACACCTCATATGATAAGGGAAGGTGTGTTTTGGGAAGAGTCAGGAAGTTGGGTTGGATGGTTTGAATGGCACCTTGTTCTTCACTGAAAACCAAGAAAATGTACGGAGAATGAACAGGTGCCTCGTGGCAGTTGCTGCTGGAGCCCGCCTGCCCTTCACGTCCTGAGGGTGTATTAATGGCCTTAAACCCAATACAATCTTGCCATCACGTTTAAACTTAAAAAAGAAAAAGCCCTTCTTTTGATGTTTTGGCGGTAGAGTCATCTGGCGCGTTCTCATTTCCTCCTCTATGTTCCTGTAATGGGGATGTGTGGGACTGATTTCTAGGCAATGATGCTTATTTAAGGAGAAAAGTTGAGAGGAAGTAAAAGCTGCACCGTGCAGAAAGCGATTCAGGGTTGCTGGGTGGGCCATACACGTCGGTGGACACCAGGGGGCAGCCTGACTCCGGCTCTGGGGAAGGCGCCCTCTGGTCGCCGCAGCCGCCGCCGCCGCCTTTTTCCTCCTTACGTGCACAGTGAGTAAAACTCAACAGTTTCATGGATGCCGATTGATTTTTTTTTCTTTTTCTTTACGGAGGACTTGAGTGAGGGACCAGGTTCTCTCTGCAGCACATCACAGAACGCGTGCGCCTTCGCATCTTGTGGGCCTTTTGATTACGGGGAAGAGGCACCAACGCCAAACATGATGATGCCTCCAAGGACCCCGGGAGCCACCTCCCTTCCTTTGTTGTTTTCAAGTACTGTCAAAGAACTGCCCTGTGTGGGGAGAAGGCACAGAGCCCCTCCGGCAAGGGGGGAGAGCAGACTGCTCCTTTGGAAAAATTCTCTCTTTCGCCTGGCTGACCCCATCCAGTCCCATGACTTTAAGTAGCATTTCTATGGAAAGTAACTCGGAATTCAGTGCCTCAACCCCAAACATCTTCCCAGAATCCCAGCTTTGTATGTTTCTATACCCAATTATCCAGCTGATACCTCACATAGACATCTCAAATCTGGCCGACGAGAACTATTTCTAACCCCCCACATTTGCCTCTTTCCCATACTCTGTTTTATCCTGGTAACAGCCAACGCCCCTCATGTAATTGCTCAAGCCCCAAACTTACTTTCCTCGTTCACGCGCCTCCCACATTTAGTCAACGCATATGCAAGTTCTGTTGGCCCCGCCTCCATCTCCACTGCCTCCTCCACTGTCATCCCTTGGCTAGTCTGCTGCCACCTTCTTAGACTCTGCACTCCCATCCCGCCTCCACACCTCTGCCAGCGTTAGCTTCCTGGGGGTTCAGATCGCTCCTCTGCATCACACTCCAGTGGATTCTATGGCACCTGTTGCACAGTTTGTACACCATGATGAACGTGTAAGGTCCTGTGTTTTGGCTGCTCCTACCTCATCTCATCCCGCTCTCCTTCTCACTCTTGGCTCCAGACTCCTTGGTCTTCTTGCTGTTCTTCAGCAACCTTAGCCCTTTGCTCCAAATGTTTTCTCCTGCTTTTATTGCCTCATCTCTGGTCTTTACATGCATGGATAGCCCTTCATGTCATTCATGTCTCAGCTGAAATGTCACCTCCCAGGAAGAGCTTCTCTGGTCAGTCCAGCCATAACAGTCACCCACTCACTCTCATGTCCCTCTGTTTTAATTCTCTGTGAGCACTGACGCTAGATGCATTTTCCTCACTTATTTATTTGTTGGTTTATTGCCTATCTTCCTCCACTAGAATGTAAATTCCATCACGGGTAGGATCATGTCTGTTCCGGCTACTCAGCCACATCCTGGTGACCAAGGCCGAACACATGAAAGGTGCTCAATGAATATTTGTTGAATAAATAAGTGGTTAAATGGACAGAAATACCACATCAGACCCCGCTGATGGTTCCCTACTGTTACTTTTCTGTAGCTGAGGATGTCTCCTCTCAGAGCATCAGTTTTCTCTTTCAGGTTAATATTTTTATTCAGATCCACGAGTGTGCTTCTCACTTAGGAATTCCTGAAGATGTTTTTGAGACACTAAGAGTGGAAAACGCTTTTGCTCTCTCAAAGTTTTGAACACCCTTGAAACCGGTGGGAGGCACTAAGAGTCGATGTTTCCCGTTCATTCACTTTCACATAAGGAATCACAACTGGCAGGGTTTTCAGAGTCTCCCGTGAAACCAGACCATGACACGAGACAGAGACCAAACTTAGCCTTTTTCAAGATGGTGTGTCTTGGAGTGGATGAGCTGGAGGGCAGGCTGCCTTTTCGCCAAGCCTCGGCTAGCGGTACCTGATCCGAAGTTCTGGACTTGGTATTTCAGAGACAAGTTAAGCCTGGGATGTCCATGCTTTCTTACCGGGCTTTAGGGTTTCTCTGTATGAGGCAACAATGACAGACCCAGACTCTAGGATGCCAAAGTACTATTTGTAGCTGGCCAGGAAAGGTCACCCACTAAAGACTTGGATCTCTGCTAGGAAGGGAAATTAGCGAGAGCCTTGACATTGTGTTCACCCAGCTCCAAGGATGTGGGAGTGTTTTTATTCCCTTTGAGTTCCTTTGTTGCTCTGGGAGTTCCACGTGCTACTAAGCTTTCATTTCTTGACTGTGTGCTAAGATTCCCTCTTCCCCCTCCCCTACATTTGGGTCAGCCTGTACCAAAGGAGAAGGTTATCTTGGCTGTTAAACCTTTGCCTTGGTGTCTTTTGAAGAGCGCTTTTTGCATTTTGTTATGTCAGGATTGTAATTAGATCCGTTAATTAAGGGAAGAATGAACTTTTTCCCAAACTCTGTACCTCTTTGAATTTTTGATAAGTTTGCTTAGGTTGCTGCTGACCTTTGCCACGGGGTATGCCACTGCTCATTAATTGGCAAATTTTAATGAGGAGAGTTGATGAATGTGCTGGCCTTGACAATAAATAAAGCTGGCTACCGCCCCAGGCTGTACTTACCACCCTCGGCTGCTTCAAAGTGTGTGGCATTTCTTCTTGGCCAGTGACCGTGAAATGTGGGGCCCTCAGCTGACACTCTACCTTGTGACTGAGCTGGGACCTCTGTACCAGGCGCTACTCAGAATCACTCCTCATCCACTGTCTGATTTTGTTTTCATGGTACTCTCCGTGTGCCTGCTTTAGGGAGGGGGAAACTGAGGCACAGGAAAGTAGGAGCTTGCAGAAGGACGCATAACTAGTTAATAATTATGAGGACAATAATAATGATAATAATAACTACTATTTAATTGAGTTTCAGTCATGTCCTAGGCACTCTCCCAGGCTCGGTATGTATGTTGTGTCGCTCGGCTCTTAGAGCGACTCTCTGAGCTGGGCTCTGCTTTAGTCCCCATTCTACAGTGAGGCCCTGGAGACAGAGAGAGGTAGAGTAATCTGTCCAAATGGAAGAAGCAGGGTTCAAACCCAGGCAACAGGCGCTAGAAACACGACTCTCAGCTGTCCTAAGTGGGAGGCAGGCCAGAACTCCAGCTAAGGCCTGCTCCACTTCAGAGCCTCTCCTCCTCCTCTTCGTCTGTGGCCTCTTTGATAGAGACACACTCAGGGAGTGTGTGTGCATGTCTCTGTGTTTGAACTCGGAATGTTTTAACTCCCTGGGCACAATGAATTCTTCTAGAGTTATAACAACATCTAGAATATTCTCAGGTGATTCTGGGCATTTGGAGTACAGAGAAGAATATTCAGAGAGACAGGCAGAGACACAGAAGCACACACACACTGCCCAAAGGCGTCTTTCCTTTTCTCCTTTTAAACTATGGGTCTGCACTGCCCCTCAAAAAACCTAATGAGCTATGACAGTTCAGATTGTAATCAGAGGTACAGTATTTAACAGACAGAATTGAGTGATGAAAAATTTACTTAGTGAGCAAAGTCTGGGATGTAAATTTTGGCTTTAGAGCTGCTCACACTGTGATGCTTTGGATTATAGTGAGCGAGGGAGTATCTCCTGTTTGGGAGTTTTTTAGGAAAGTAGAGCAAGCCGTAAGTCACTGCTCACTGCTCCTTTTAGACGCCTTCCACGCCCTGGCTGCTGTGGCTCAGTGGACTGAGCACCGGCCAGCAAACCGAAAGATTGCTGGTTCGAATCCCAGTCAGGGCACATGCCTGGGTTGTGGGCCAGGTTCCCAGTTGAGGGTGTGCAAGAGGCAACCGATCGACGTATCTTTCACGCATTGACGTTTCTCTCCCTTTCTTTCTCCCTCCTTTCCCCTCTGTCTCTAAAAATAAATAAATAAATCTTAAAAAAAAAAAGTCCTCCAAAATACTAGAACTTTTAGCAATTATAAAATACAGGGCTAATGTCACTTTGTCCCTTACTTAAACAGCTACACCCTTTTAATAATCTACAACCACAACAACCCTAAAAAGCAATTAACGAATACTCAACAGTTTAGAATATAAATATATTTTATAAGTATAAAATATAAAACAATTTAAAACACCAACATTCATGGTTATGATGAGCATTCCCTGTTTTTGGCTAAAGACACCCTTCCTTGCAAAGTGACACTATTATTACAATTTCTGTCTCTGAACCTTGCCCTCAGTGACTTCTTAGAAATATCTTCCAACTGTCGGTAGAGATAATGTGACGTCACTGAGTAGCTGGGTCATGTGGGGAACAGCTGTTGACATTTCACCCTCCTCATGTTGTTTCACTTGCTTTACAGAGGAGAGACGCCGAGGCAGGGGGAACGTTGGTGTCCCGATCAGGGTAGGGTACTGCTTAGTAAGCACTTCGTTACAGTACACTGACCGCAATTCTCAAGAGAAACCCGTGCATTCGGATGTATGTCCTGTGATGCATGGTGAAAGCTGATTTGCCCGTAGGTCCATGGACATGGCCTGTAGTATCTGGAAGGGCTTTCATTTCACATATGTGGGGGGGAAAAGTCACACTTTAAGTTAATGTCAGAGTCAGATCTGGAGCTCAGGTGTCTGAGTCTCAGAAAACAGGATTTCTGATAAGAAAGATCTCTTGTGCTCTTTGAAAAGGTTATTATAAACTCGGATCGCGGGGAGCAGTGAAATAAAAACTCTTCTACGAGGCATGGCCCTGCTCTTTTCCGGGGAGAGTGAAAGAGTTGGTTATAAAAGCGAGAAAGGAGAGCTGAGATTGTCCAGGGGAGATCTAAGAATGTTTCACAGCGAGGGCAGTGCCTGTGTGGAGCCTTGGAAAAGGGATTAGATTTCTGTTTCTAGATCTGTGTTTCCTACCCCATCAAAGACCACCCCCCCTACCTTGCTAAAATGTGGATGAAAAGAGGGTAACACATCCTCAGGAGCCCAGGGTGTTAAGACCTTCATGTGTTCTGTTTTCTTTTGAGCTCCTGCTGCAGAGTGAAGAAAAGAGGGCATTTTACTTTTTTAAAAGAAATCCTGAAAAGAGCAAAGCCATAAATGTGTTAGATATAAAATAAAGTAAAAAACAAAATCCAGAAAATCTGTGAATATTTCATTTCAATTCTGGGTATTGAATAAATCAGCAAATTGGTAATATGAGGCTCCACTGTGTGGGCAAGGAGGTGGGCTGTTTTCCCAGGTAGTTCTCAAGTTTCAAATGCAGGAGGATAGCCCTGACCGGTGTCCTGCTGCAAAGCAAAAGGTGGTTGGTTCAATTCCTGGTCAGGGCACATGCCTGGGTTGCAGATTTGGTCCCCAGTTGGGGTCTGTCTGTGGGGCAGCCAGTCACTGTTTCTCTCTCACATCGATGTTCTCTCTCTCTCTCTTGCTCTGTTCCCCTCTCTCTAAAAATAAATAAATAAAACCTAAAAAAAAAATGCAGGAGGGTTATAAGCCACATCGTTATTGCAAATGGAGCGCAGCAGCCCTGTCTTCCAGGGCAAGAACCAAAACTTTTTATGAATGCTGAATCAAGAACTAAGGGTCCACTTTTCAAGTACTAAAGCGGTGCCTATTAAAGCTTGTTAAAAACAGATAGAAAAAGCCAGGCTCTCCTCGTTCATGCTTTTTCCTTCAAATTCCTCTCCAAGACCATTATATAGATCCATGAACCCGTTTTTTGGTCCCAGTCAGCGTCTCAACTGAATTAATGTGGATCACACATATGGCATTGTCTCTGAAAATGCACATCGTTTCGTGGAACTAAGCCTGGCATTTGGCAGGGGCCATGTCTTAGTTCAAATTCTCCCAACAGAGACTCAGACATGAACTTGGCCGAGTAGTTTATCTGAGAAGTGACATCTGGAAGCAGGAATGAGGAAGTGGGAGAAACAGATAGGGAACAAGGAAAATCCAGTGCCAGTGTTATCAAGGTCACTGCTTTGGAGGATGAAAGTTTGAGCCTGCCGAGAATCCCGGAGAAGGTTACAGAGTGCCTCTTGGAAGTTTCCATCTGAAAGGAGGGATGCTGGCGTGTTCACCCACAGAGCTCATTCCCGTTGGTGGAGGGTTATTCTCATGATCTGTCACAGGTCCTGCAGAAAATAGAAACTCAGTATTAAAAGTTAATTAATTGATGGACGTTAGGCAGTTTCTATACTTCGGTTATTAAAAACAGAGCTGCTATAAACATTCATGTGCACGTCTTTATGCGGACATATGCTTTCATTTCTTTTGAGTAAATCCCTAAGAGTGGAATGGCCAGGTCATATGATGGGTGAACAGTTAACATTTGAAGGTATTGTCCAAGTGTTTTCCAAAGTAGTCGTGTCATTTTACATGCTCACCAGCCATGTATGAGAGTTCCAGTTGCTGCGTATCTCACTAACACTTGGCATCGCCAGCCTAGCTGTGCAAGTGGGTATGTAGTTTTCTCCCCGTGGTTTTATTTGCAGTTCCCTAAAAAGTAATAGCGTTAAGCATCTTTTCATATGCTCATCTGTTACTTGTATATTTTCTTTTCCTTTTTAAGATTTATTTATTTTTAGAGAGAGGGAAAAGGAGGGAGAAAGAGGAGAGAAACATCAATGTGTTGTTGCCTCGTGTGCACCCCCCAACTGGGAACCTGGACGACAACCCAGGCATGTGCCCTGGCTGGGAATCGAACCAGGGACCCTTTGGTTTGCAGGCCAGCATCAGTCCACTGAGCCACACCAGCTGGGGCTGTATATTTTCTTTGATGAGCATTTGGTCAGATATTTTGGTTATTGTTTTTCTTTTTTTCTCCAGTGTGTTGTTTGTCTTCTTCTTTTTGAGTTCTTTATATATCCTGGATGCATATCCTTGTCTGATATATGTATTGTGAATATTTTATCACAGACTGTGCTTTGCCTTTCCATTTTCTTGACGGTGTCTTTGGAAGAGCAAAAGTTTTAAAAAACATTTATTTTTAAAAATTTATGCTTTTGTCATCCTATGCTAGATAGCTTATCCTAACCCAAGACCACTGTAATTTTTTCCTGTTTTTTTTTTTTTTAGAAGTTTTATAGGTTGGCATTTAGATCTATGGTTCACTTCAAGTTAATTCTTCTATATCCTTACAATAAACTTAGGGAGAAAAGGAACAAATTATTGATACATGCAACAGCATGGGTGAATCTCAAAATCATTTATGTCAAATTACATAAGCCTGGCCAAGAAGATTCCAGAAAATGCAAACAAATCTAGAGTAATAAGAAGCATCTTTCGGCTTCTGTCTCAGAGGAGGCCAGTTACAGCTTCTTCGGTTTCTTGTGCCCTGTTTCATTCGGCACCAGCTGCCTCTGACATATCACTCATGCTTAACCCCAGCAGGATCAAAATTGTGTATCTGTGGTGCCTCAGTGGGGAAGTTAGAGCCATGTCTGACCTGGCCACCAAGACCTGTCCCCTGAGTGTAACTCCCAAAAAGTTTGGTGGTAACATCACCAAGCAACCAGTGACCAGGGGGATCTGAGGGCGACAGTGGACATGACCACTGAGAACAGACAGGCCCAAGGTGGAGGCACCACCTCTGCCTCTGCCCTGATCCTCCGCAGAGCAGAGAAGCACGAAACCCAGTGGGAATATCACTGTTGATGAGACTGTCCACATTGCCTGACAGATGCGGTACTGATCTTTAACCTGAGAACTCACTGGCACCATTAAAAGAAATTCTGGGAACTTCCCAGACTGTGGGCTACAGTGCAGATACTTGCTGTCATCGCAGCTGATATCAACAGTGGAGCAGCTGAACATCCAGCTAGTTGAGAACCGCAGAGGAGATTTCAGGTCAAGACGGAGGCACGGGTAAACACAGCTCGCCTCCTTGCACAACCACATCAAAATTACAACTAAACTATAGGACAGCCATCACTCAGAACTGTCAGAAATTGAGTCGAGTGGAAGTCCAACAGCTACAGAATTAAAGAAACCACATCCACCCAGACTGGTAATAGAGGCAGAGATATGGAGACATGGGACAGGCTGGTTCCACAAGCATGTGTGGTGAATAAAGTTTTGGGAGGGATATCTCGGGAGTGAGGAGTCCCAGCCCCATACCAGACCTCCCAGCCCAGGGCTTCAGTACCAGGGAGATAAGTCCCCATAACTTCTGGCTATAAAAACCAGTGAGAATTGAGTTAGTGGAAGAAACTTCTAGAGTCCCAGGCAGTTCCTCTTAAAGAACCTGCACATAGACTTACTCAGACTCACTCCCTCTGAGCTCGAGTACCGGGATACCAGCTTGAAAGGCACCAGTAGCACACAGGAAGGAACTGAAGTGTCTAGCATCAAGGCAAGACCTGGAGGACAGCTTTCTCCCAGACAGAAATGTAGGCAAAGGCCGTTGTTCCTTTTCTGAATCCTCCCCCTACAGAACCATAGACCCCAGCAGGTGGGCGCCATATCTAAGACTCCATCAACCTGGCTAACGCTATTTGCCCCACCCTGGAGATCCCCTGAGGCTCCACTGCACCCAAGTTATGGGCCCACCTAAGTTGTTAACAGTGGCTTTTCCATATGAATGGCTGGTATTGGCTCATGCTTCACAACTTCCTAAATTCTCTCAAACAAGTGAGCCCCTAGCCCATACCTCTTGCCAAGTGGCCCCAGGTCCAGCACCAGCAGCAGCCAGCCTAGGTTCACAAACTGACTTTGCCTGGGAACCTCCAAGTCCAGCACAAGTAGCAGTCATCTGACAAGTAAAGTCAATTGCTTTGCAGCTCATGCAGGGTGGCCCTGGGTAAAACACAGGTAGGGGATGACTTTGGCTTGCACCACCCAGGAAACCCAAGAGCCTGGGCACCCAGTGCACAGCAACAGACCACACTGGAGCACCACCACCCTGCCCCAGCACAGCTGATCCTCCATGGAGGGTGGAAGTGTGGTCAGTGGTCACAGCTCATCTTTGCAGCTGACTGGCTTGGCGTATTCTGTCCTATTGACCTCCAACAGCAATCAAGGCCCAACTACTAGAAGAGGCTATACTCAGCCCTCATGGAAGGCACACCTCGAGTACCCAGCTTAAGTGATAGGGGAGGCTGTGCCACTGGACCCTACAGGACACCTACTATATTAGGCCATGCTGCCAAGACAGGGAGTCATACAGCTGTGCCTACACATAGAAACAAACACAGGGAGGCTGCCAAAACAAGGAGACAAAAAAACAAAACAAAAAAAAAACATGGCTGAAATGAAAGAACAGATCAAAACTCCAGAAAACAAACTAAAGAAAATGGATACAAGCAATCTATCAGATGCAGAGTTCAAAACACTGGTTATAAGGATGCTCAAGGAACTTAGTGAGGACTTCAACAGCATAACAAAGATCCAGTCAGAAACAAAGGATACAGTAATTGAAATAAAGAGCAGTTTAGCCCTGGCTGGTATAGCTCAGTGGATTGAGCATCGACTTGTGAACCAAAGGGTCACTGGTTCAATAACCCAGTCAGGGCACATACCTGGGTTGAGGGCCAGGTCCTCCATAGGGGGCACGTGAGAGGCAACCACACCTTGCTGTGTCTCTCCCTCTCTTTCTCCCTCCCTTCCCTTCTCTCTAAAAATAAAATAAATAAAATACTTTTTTAAAAAAGAACAATTTACAGGGAAACAGTAGAAGAGTGGATTAAGCCGAGAATCAAATCAATGATTTGGAACGTAAGGAAGCAAAAACAACCATACAAGAAGAAAAAAGAATCCAAAAATAACCAAGAATGATGTAAGCAACCTCTGGGACAACTTCAAGCATTCCAACATTCTCATCATAGGGGTACCAGAGAGAGAAGAAAAAGAGCAAGAAATTAGAAATCTATTTGAAAAAATAATGAAAGAAAACTTCCCTAATTTGTTGAAGGAAATAGACATGCAAGTTCAGGAAGCAGAGAGTCCCAATCAAGATGAATGCAAAGAGGCTTACTCCAAGACATATTATAATTACAATACCAAAGGTTAAAGATACAGAGAGAACCTTAAAAGCAGCTAGAGAAAAGCAGTTAGTTACCTACAGGGTAGTTCCCATAAACCATCAGCTGATTTCTCAAAAGAAGCTTTGCAGACTAGAAGGGATTGATAAGAAATATTCAAAGTCATGAAAAGTAGAGACCTACAGCTAGGATTGCTCTACCCAGCAAAGCTATCATTTAGAATTGAAGGGCAGATAAAGAGCTTCACAGACAAAAAACTAAAGGAGTTCATCATCACCAAACCCTTATTACATGAAATGTTAAATGGACTTATTTCAAAAAAAGAAGGTCAAAACTGTGAACAATAAAATGGCAATAAATACATATCTATCAACAAGTGAATCTAAAAAACAAATTAAGCAAACAAGAAGCACAGAGACAGAATCGTGGATACAGAGAGCATTTTGATGGTTGCCAGATGGGAGGGGAGTGCAGGGGAATGGGTGAATAGGTGAAGGGATTACGAAGTACAAACGGGTAGTTACAGAATAGCCATGGGGAGATAAAGTACAGTGTATGAAATGGAACAGCCAAAGAACTTACACTCATGACCAATGGACGTGAATGAAGGTGTGGAGTTTGCCCGAGGATGTGGGATTGCTGGGTGGAGGGGGGCAATGGGGGAAAAATCAGGATGACTGTAACAGCATAATCAATAAAGTATAATTAAAAAAAGAAGTACAAAGGAAAATATTTCAATAAAGGATAATTTGAAAACCAGTTAAAAATCCTTGCAAACCAAAATCACTTTGCTTAAAATCAAAGCAAACAAACAACAGAGGTGATCAGTGGTTGTCTAGGGCCAGAGTTAGAGAGAGGTTACAAATAGGAAACTTTTGGACTTTACGGAAATGTTTATGATGTTGATTATGATGATGGTTTCGTGAGTGTATGCATGTGTAGACACTGGTCAAGTTGAGCCCCTGAAATATGTGCAGTTTATTGTATCAATTATACTTTAATGTTGCTCTAAATATTCGTTCATTAATTGAACTGAAATAGCCCTTCCTTTGAGGAGCCTTACAATTTATATACCCCAAACAACTTCTAAATCAGAACCAAGTGTTAATTTTCCTAAATCACATGTTGTTAGAAAGAACCTTATTTTTTTAAGACCATTAAATTTTATCAGTCACTTTTTCCAGTGCAGTCAATTGTCCTTAGATGGGGAGAAACACAATAAATGCAGTTTATAGTCTCATTGCAATGTGCTGTTCTTTTTGAACTTGGCATCTTATCTTTTACATCTGCAATTAGCTGAAGCTGGCAACTTCAAGAATAAATCCTGCCCTCAGACATGCTGCCACTTAACCCCGCACCACCTGAGGGCAGCAGCTAAAATCCTGATCTTTCCCTTAGAGCAGAGACTTCATTTGAAATTGTCAGAAACACATGCATTCTAAGGTCAGGCTCCGTCTCGAACGGTTCAAAAACAGGACCAGTCTCTGAAAACTAGGATTTGACCATCCTAAAAGAAACGTCTCATTTTCTCCTTCTCAAAATGAGCCTAATATCTAGCTAAAGGGAGTGCTAGATGAAATTTTAGCTGGATGACCTTGGGCATGCCACCTGATCTCTTGGGCCTCAGTTTTCTAACCTAAAACCGCAGCTTATTACATTAGATAATTTTTAATAGTGTTTCCTATAACACACCTCTTCTAGAACTGGTTGTTAGAAGCCATTTTGTGGTTCACCCTTAACCTACCAAATGCAGCTGTATTTTTTCTTCCAAATGTTAAATATTTAATCAACTCCAAGGTGAAACCCAAATGTAATTCATTAAGCAGCTTGGTGTTGAGTCAAATGTAACGGACATGAAAAATGCCTTTTCATTAGTGTCCCTGGGCTTTGTTGGTTCAAGAATTCTGGCTAATGGAAGGAGTAGTGAAACTATTCTCTGTTTGAACAAACTGGATGTGTGTGAGTAAAAATAAAAGGAAATAAAAGCCAGGAGCCTTCCCAATTGCCTTTTGCTAATTGTGATGCATCGATTCCCTATACTACATTAATGTCTACTGGGCTGTCCTTTGGTTAATCCAAAAGATGAATGAATCTAATGAAAATTTTTATTTCACCGTGCACATAAATGTGAAGTTCGCGGAAAAGCCCACGTGCCTGTGGGCGTGTACATGCTCACACAGAGACACACACCGAGTGGGGAGAAAAAGGCACACGCATGCAGAGTTCATATGGGGCGCTGGGGGAGATCACCATCAAAGAGTCTTCTGTACGTGGTCTTACTGCATTTTTGACTAGTCTCATCAGACAGCAATACTAAATTTCTTTTTTTTAAAGAAGATTTTATTTATTTTCAGAGAGAGGGGAAGGGAGGGAGAGAGGGAGAGAAGCATCAGTCGGTTGTCTCTTGCACGCCCCAAACCGGGGACCTGGCCCGCAACCCAGGCATGTGCCCTGACTGGGAACCAAACCTGCAACCTTTCAGTTTGCATGCTGGGGCTCAATCCACTGAGCCACACCAGCCAGGGCACAATACTAAATTTAATAATAACTGTGTATTTTAAATAATAAGGATTTGCCTTTCCTATTTTTCTATTAGAATTAGGAAAAAATAACAGTTTAGGTATGAATTAAATGTATTCATACTGGGGTCACACAGTTGAAATGAGGAAAAGAAAGGGAGGATGGAGGAAAGGAATCAAGGATTGTCAAAGCATGCTCTGGGTACAGGCAAGTCACAGGTGTTACAATAACCAGTTTCCAGAAGTTTAGAGGAAAGTATTGCCCTTTTGTCGACATCCTACATTCAGTGACCATGGCCCTAATGGAGTCTGAGGAAGTGCAGCATTCCACGGGCTGCGACTGCCTTCCGTGGGTGACTGTGCCACTGGTCTCCCTCCTCAGGTCCTCAGAGGAGGGCACACTGCTTTCTCCTTGACTGCCTCACTCCCAGGAGGGCTGGCCCTCCTCAATCCCTAGAGCAGGGGACAAACGTCAACCCATGGTTCAAAGGCGGCCTGAACCTGTTTTTTTTTTTTGTGGATCGTGAGCTAAGAATGGATTTTACATTTTGTGCAACAGCGTCGGAGTTACGAGGTCATGTGGCCCACAAAACCTAAAAGGGTGGCTCTCTGGCCTTTATAGAAAGTGTTTGCAGACCTTTGACCTAGATCACAGCTGAGGCTTTACCAAGGTTGATACAGTGATTGACAGCTATGGCACAGCCTCAGGTGTTTCCATCAGACTGGCTTCCTGCTTTTTTTTTTGGAGCTGTGTCAGTGTGGCCAAACACCAGATGAACGGACCTGGGTCTTTAGACCGAAGGAAAAATATGTAATTTCCTTTTTCTCACGGGGCTCTCCTGAGCCGGCTCCACCTTTTTATTGCTTAAAAGGACCTCTCTCTAGGGTGACTGACATTCAAAATATTGTTTCACTTTAGCAAAGCTCCACTCTCAGCCATGGGGGTATAGTCAGGACCTGGGATCCTTCCTAGACACTTGCACTGTGAACTTGTATCAGTGTAGTCCCCAAGGTCTGGCCTATTTAACCTCGTGGTCTAGATTAGACTGAGTGCAATTTGGCACCACGGTTTTTTTTCAGTTTCACTAAATAAAGAGATGTACAATCCTGGGAAATAGTCACCCTCAGGGTTGAATTTAATCAGTATGTTCATTTGATAAATGGGTATAATATAGCTCAATGAATTTCTCGTGCCCCGTAATCCCAAAACACCAAACAGACACCCGCCTCCAACATTGAGTAAACCTAGGAGTTTCTTTCATGAGTAAATGTATGATTTCTACTGGACTTTTGGAAACATTTGCTGAGTTTATGGACTTCCATATCATGGCACAATAATTGGGGACCTTGAGGATGCCTACAAGCTCCCACTCTGGAATCAAAGGCCTGGGTTCGAACCCCGACTTCACCACTTACTAAATAGGGAATGTCTCCTGACATCTTGGAGGGCCTCCTCTATAACATCAGAACAATAATGGTTCTGATTATCTGAACTCAGAGGAAGGTTCTAATAGTCAATAAGATAACAAATTTAAAACATATTACTTAAAAAATGCTCTATAACCATTAGCTAATATTTTATCCCAGTTGGATAAAAATGGTATTCCCATATAGTAATTAATAGCTTATTTTTCCCACTCTGAAAGGCCTATTTCTCTAATATTATTTCAGGTTAATTTTTTTAAAAAAGCTCAGATATGCACTGTTGAACTCCCCCTGAATTCTGCAGCCTGTTTCCCAGAACCTTCAAATGCATTAGACGGTTGCACTGGAGAAGGGAGACTTGGGGAATAGGGATATTGTGACGGGGCCACCGGTGCTCTTTGACAAGGTATTGAGAGTTGATGGCATTCAGGGAAAAGGTGGCTTCAAAATGCTCTTCGTGATCCATTAAACACGATCATTAGCATGGCTCAGAAGTACAGGGGAACATTTGTAGGAGCCTGTACTGTCAACAGCCTGCAATGAGCCTATTCTCGACACCACAGATGTGACATCTCTGTTCTAAGAACTGCAGTGACGCTCGATACTTTTCAAAGAACAAAATGTACACGCTGTTCTCTCTCAAGACATGAGCAGATATCCTTTCAGATTTAGAATTTTTCCGTGGGGGGACAGATATCTTAAAAAGGCACTCAGTGCATTAATGTGCTCCGGAAGAATATTTAGGTGTGACATGCATTTTGTTCATTTCATAATGGGCATATTTTCCCAAAGCTCTGCCCAGCAACCTGCATGTATATCTACATACATTAGTTTCTAAATTATCATAAGGTCTGTACCACACCACACTGGGCCACCAGCATGTGGAAATCATGTAAATGTATCCTTGTACAGTGTTTAAACCATTTCTCTCTAGTGTTCATTTTCATGTCATTTCCTCTTGTTGAAAAATTCCCTGTGATGAACTCTAGGTGGGGTTATCAGCCTATCTCAGGATATCTGTGAAGGGAACAATGTAAGAAATTAACTCACTTTTTCCCCCTCAGACTTTCCTATGTAGAATAAAGCGAAGTCACAAATATTGAACATTTTGTGTAAATGTTCATACAGTTAATTTGACGGGACGTGCTGAGGATGTGGCGGAAAACTGATTTACTTGATTCAACTAATAGTTTGAGCCAGTCAGCCGGATTGCTGGTCGCCGCTCATAAGACGGACTCAGCTACAAAAGCGATCTTTTTGTATCTTGTCTTTCAAAGTGTGAAGAAGAAAGTCAGTAAATAGCACACGAAGACTTCCTTTCCCCGAACCTTTCTCTCCCCCTAGCAGAGACAGATCTCTTCGATGACGGAATCTGTCTGCATTTTACCAGCAATACTACTGCACCTTCTTTCACATCTCAGTGCTTAACTGGTTCCAGTTTTACAAGTCATCACTTTGCCCAAACGCTTTTGGTTCTGTTCTGGATAAGCAACACTTCCTCCTCATTTGTAGTTGGACTGTGAAGTGAAACATTCCTGAATATAGAACACTTTAGTCTCACAAGCAAGTGCTAATGGCCCTGGTCCTTTGTGTTCAGATTTGCATTGACGGCCATACTAGGGCTGGGTCCTATGTATGAGGGTAGAAGTGACACAGGCATTTCAGATTCAACAGGGCTGAAATTGCCCTGTTTTAGAAATGGCACATTGACCCCACCCCGCCACCCCCAACTCAATCTCTTACTGTTAACAAGTCCACTTTGACATTTCTTTCACTTCTTACTTCTGTCCAGTTACAAATCCTGTGTTTTCTGGTTCCAAAATATTTCTCTGTGTCACTGTCACCACACTAAAGTCACTCTCATTTCATGCCTCCTCTCCTTCAACGGCCTGTTCTCCCCAACTGTGCTATTTCTCCCTTCTGTATCATTTCCCACACAGCAGCTAGATAAAACATTTTTATAGGCAATTTTGATCATGTCACTACACTGCTGAAAAAGCTCTGTGGGCTTCTTTGTGCCGTTTAAAATGAAATCCCAAATCCTTAACCTGACTCAGAAGACCTCGCGTGGTCTGGCCCCAGCTCTTTCTATAGACTCATTTCCTGCCCTCGTAACCTTGCCCGCTCTGTTCTACCACGCTTCTTTAACTCACCAAATTCTCTCGCTCTGCCCTCGATGCTTTGCTGGCCCAGGCCTGCCAAAGTCTAGGTTTGAGAATCAGAGAGACCTTCTCCGGCTTCTCTACCCAACTGCATTCCTAGGTAAGGTTGGTTCCCCTGGGGGGCATTTGAGACCCTTCTTTCCAGCACATCGCCAGCTTGGCTCAAAAAACGCGAGCTCTTATTAGAAGAAATAAAGTAGGTTTTCCTTGTTCATTCTCTCGTGACATGTTATTTTCGTGTGCACGCCATCTTTTCTCCATTGTCGTGCATTTGTGAAAGTATTATGGGATGCCCGTCTCCTACCAGCTTGAGCTCCAGGAGGGGGAACTGCACTCTGTTTTGTTTCCTGCTGTTTCCCCAGAGTTTAATTGTTTAAGACACGTTGATAAGAGTTTGGCAAATGTAGGACTTCAGTTAATAATGTATGCATGAATTTTTAGACTATTAGACAAAATATATTAATGCTTCATTTTCATCAGTGTAAACAAACCATACCAAATTAGACAATCAGAAAGGCTCACTGGTTTCGGGCCCTAGTAAACCCTTTATAGAAATCATCTGTTATCACCACCATCACCATCACGTGAGGATCTCTGTGTCCTTCCTGGACCCTGTCACATAGCTCAGGTGGGCTAAGAGGCGGGGTTTCAGATAAAAGGACATTCAGTTAAATTTGAATTTCAGATGAACAAGTAATTTTTCAGTGTACGTATGTCCCATGCAATAAGACATTCTTACTACATATTATTTGTTTATCTGAAATTCAGTTTTAAACAAGAGTGCTGCATTTTTATTGGTTAAACCTGGCATCCCTGCTCTCAGGAAAGTATCATCTGAATTTTCCAGACAGCCCAATTCAGCAAAGTTTATAGGCGCATCAAAAGGAGAGGCACAGATACTGGAACCGTGGAAGCCATTGTGACGGGAATATTAACCAAGTTTTAAATTCACCGCTGTTGTGGGAGAGGGCTCAGACAATGGTTTAAATGCACCGGCAGCGCTTTGCTGATCACTGTCGAAGGAGCTTGGAAGTCAGGGCAGTGAAGACCCGTCAGCCATGATCTTTATTCTGCAAATGCCACAGTTGAGAGTCTAGTCTAAGTGACAAAGTCAGCCATGGCAATGCTTCTGTTATCCCTGGACTTATAGAGCCAAGACTTATTTCAAATAACTAAAAACGTGAGACTGTACATGTCGTTGTGCCACTGAAAAATTTTTAGGCGTTCATTTTTTTTTTTTTAAATCTGTTAACTTGTCCCTGGATAAGTAACTTGAAAAATTTTTAGGTGTTCATGGTTTTTTTTTTTGTTTCTTTTTTTTAAACCTGTGAACTTGTTCCCGGAAAGGAAATTAAGTTTTCCGTAAAATGAACTAAATTGGAAAAGTCACATTTCTTCATTATTTGTCTTTACCAAGTCATAGTTAAATTTTTAAAGATTACATATTTTAAAAAAGAATTTTGCCCCCCCACCCCCACAAATATAGGGGTGGACAAAAGTAGGTTAACAACAATAATAAATAATACAATACTAAATAAATAACACAAGAATAAACTGTGTTTCCCACACTCACGGTGTAAACCTTTTGCCCTCCTCCCCACCTGGTATATTTGAGTATTCTCCTAGGACCCTATGACCCTATGACCCTATGATGTTTATGTAGAATATAATGTCTTGATTTAATTTGCTGTTTATGGCAATGCAAATGATATGCTCCCTTAAAAGTTTAGCTTATTAGAATATTTAACATTTACCTTAAAGATTAAGTATATCAGGCAGGTACTGGGATATCACTTTAAAGAAAGAGAGGGCCTGGCTATAAATAGAAACACTTCAAAGCCATATTTGGGGCAGCTGTGTACCAATAGGATAACTCGTATATTCTACACAGCGTTCGAGCGTGGAAGAACCAGGTCGTGAAGTGCAAGGACTTCCTTTTACAGATTGGAAGTATCTTCACAGAAAGGTTAAGTAGTCTCCATGACACACAGTAAACTAATGGTTCACCCAGGGGTAGACCCAGCTTCTATGTGGTCTGATTTCTCGGTCACAGTGTGTTTGTTGCCTCGCTGGTTGTGCAGTATTTTGAGTCAACCTCGATCCAAGACTGGTTGCTGTAGGTCTGCCTTGGAACCCTTTCCACCCCACCTACTCTGTGCACGTGTGCGTTCTTAGGAAATAGAAACTCATGTGACGGTGGGTTTCAGAGTACCATTTAGGAAGATCCGTGATGATTACTTTTATAAGAAAGAAACTCAAGCCAAGTAAAAATTGCTCCGAGGTGCTGGATTAGTCCCGTGGTGAAAATGTCATTATCCTTGTCTTGTAGATGACAAAGCTAGGGGTCAGATGGGTTCATTTAGTTGTTTAAGGCATGTAGTTTGGAGTAGCTGGGTTTGGAAAGAAAATGAGGTTATCCAGATGACTGACTCGATCTCTTTTTCGCATCACATTTTCAACATCTCTCCTTTCTTTCTTAGCTTATGGCCCCCCTTTTTTTAAGCACTCCCAAGAAATGTGTTCCAGTATCCCCATGACAAACCTGCCAAAAGCTGGCACCTTCCACTGATCTCCCTTTCATGCAGGAGGAAGTGTCTCGCACACCTGACTTCCGCTCCTCACGCGCCTTGTAAACTGGACCTCCTCCCTGTAACCTGCTCAAGAGCCTCAAGCCTGCGTTCACCCCTTTCTCTTCAGAATCAGCAGCTCGCCTCTTTCTGCTGGATTATCCTCATCAGCATAAACACCTGGCCTCTTACCTCTCGTCCTTCAAAAGTCCTTCTGCAGATACTCTCAACTTGGTGCATTTTTCTTTACAGCAGACTCCTCAAAAGTCTTACCTGTATTCCCTACTGACTTTATAGTCACTCTGTGTCCTCCTGAATTCATCGTTTGCGCTCCCCTATCCCTGAAGCTGTACTCGCCGTGGTTCCTCAAGCCTTTATCTTGATGATTGTCAGTCACTTCTCAAAGCTCCCTCTCGTTTGGCCTCTGAGAGTCTTTGGAGTGGTTGATTATTCCTACCTTGTTGAAACTTTCCCCCACCCCACATAATTCAGAGACACTCCGCACTCCTGCTTCTCCTACGTCATAACCTGCTTCCTCTGAAGTTTCCTTCCGCTCGTCCTCTGTATCGGATCACACTGGGTTTCAGACCTCACACATGGTTCCTTTCTTTAGCCTAGATGATGTTATTCAGCTCTGAGGATCTAATTCCCACCTGTGTTCTGAGGGCTCCTAGTTGTGCAAACCCTTGGACCTCCTGCATTCCAGGATGTGGGGATAAATGAGTGAAAAGTGTCATGCCTCCCTTTGCGTGGAGAAGACACAGGAAGCCCAAATAAGAGTGCCAGAAGGATTCTCACCTTTAGTTCTGATCGTCTTGTGCCCTTGTCATTACTTTTCTTCTTGGCGATTAGGAAGATATTCTATTTTAGGACACAAAGTCCACTGACTATTTTGGTCGACATGCAGAGTATATTTTGCATATAAACGTCTCTCCCCAAAGAGCCCCTTGTGGGTTACATTGGAATGCTACTACTCGTGCCAAGACTTCAAACAATTTTATGAAGATTTGAATTAAGAGCAGGAAATGAAAGCTGCTCATTGCAAATTGGCTTCTCTGCTTTGCCAGGAGTCAATTTCTACTTTCAAACAGTTCAGAAAATCACGAATATTACCTTTTTGGTTAGTAAATGCATGAGTGACACTGGGATATCAGGTCGTGCTTTACTGAGATCTGTGATTTAAAGCCTCAGATACTTCCTATGATATGCATGGTCATTTAAAATGGATAAAAAAACCTGAAGAATTCTTCATCTCCCGGGAAAAGTAGATCAAATCAATTAGTATGTATTAAAACACAATATGGTCAGTTTTTTGTGGAGCATCTACAAGGTTGAGGGAGGTGCCCCCTGTCCTTTTATTACCTGTGGTAAATTTTTACAGTTGTTTAGATTTGTCCTTTCAAACTTCAGTGGCACTTTCTACAGTGGTTTAATATATTAGTGGTTTACGACTTGCTAACATTCAAGTGGGAAACAGGACACCTTGTCCTGGAGTGTCTGTTTTAACCGACAATTATAAAGGGAAATGTTTTTATATTAATACAGGCATGAGCACGTTAGTAAGTATACCTTGACTGATATACAAAATTTCAAGGAAATTTCACACTTGGGTTGAACTACTTAAGACTTTCCTGAGAGCCCCCGCCCCCAGGGTTATGAGTTTGTTCTTCCCTGGAGTTAGAACTGCGTTGTTGAGAAATTTGAACAGCATATCATACACTTCTGGGATGGGAGCGTCACGTACATAATGCACCTTTCTTTCCAGTAGGCTACAGGTCTCCCCTCCCCAATTAGGGACTATGTCTTACTTCATCTTGTAGTCTGGTAAGCAGCACAGTGCTTGCCATGTGGGTGGAACTCCAATAAAACAAGCTGGCTGGAACCGAACCAGATAGAACGTAGTGTTTTCAAAACTAATTCCTAAGGTAATAACGGAATATCTACAAATATAGAAAGATTGTATTGTTCTCAGGAAAAGGGAACCTCAGATACAGAATTTGGGAATTATTGGCTTGGACAAGGCGTGATAAACCAGCTCTGTGATTGCTGTCAGAGGGTCACTGGAGCATCGCTGGAAACTTAGGGCTCTGTGGCCTGAGATGTGCATTCACAGACCCACGTGCGACGGGCTACCTGCATGTAGATGCAGAGCTGCATCAGCAGTAAAACGGGCGCATGGCCTCTCTGCCTTGCACAGGCAGCAGTGAGTGAGCAAACAGATGCAAAGAACAACATAGATGAATCTCATGAGTTTACAGAACGCTCTGCGTGATTCCACTTACATAACGCTCCAAAGAAGGGGCGAAAGCAATGTATGATTTGCTTTTAATTTAATTTAATTTTTGAAATCCTTACCCAAGGATATGTTTATTGATTTTTTTGGGGTGGGGGTGCGGGAGAAGAGAGAGCGACAGAGTGGGAGAGAGATAGAAACATCAATGGGAGGGAAGCATTCATCAGTTGACTCCCGTACATGTCCCGACCAGGGATTGAACCCGCAACCTAGGTATGGGCCCTGACTGGGGATCGTACCCACAGCCTTTTGGTGTGTGGGATGATGCTCCAACCAACTGAACCACCTGCCCAGGGCCCAGTGTATGATTTTAAAAGTTAGCTATCTTCGGCATAATAGTTGCCCTTGGCAGGCTACTTTGAACGGAACGCAGGTTGGTTAGAGTTGTCCTTTGCAAACCTTAGGAACCGTGGCAGTGCTGCGTTTCTTTGAGTGGGTGCTGCTTATGCGGAAATGTTCACATTGTGAAAATGCATCAGTTTGTGCGATGACGATTTGTGTTCTTTTCTGTGTATGTATGTTATGCATCCATTGAAACGTGAAACGACGACCCGAATGAAATGCGATCATGCGTTGGAGCACACCCAGGGTCGCTGGGAGTCACTCAGGGCAGAGGCATAGGGGGTGCCAACTTGGAGAAGCACAAGGACCTGGGGAGAACGGCCGGGCTTATTTCAGCTCACTTGCACCCGAGACTCCTGAGTTTTATCCTTGTCCATCAAGCTCTAAGGATTCTGGATATCAGGTTAATAATAAGGGTGAAGCTTTCAGGGGGACGATTAATGAGGAGGCTTTAGAAGTAATTTGGACTAGAAAGTTAGAAAACCTGAGAAAGCAGCAGTGCAGGTTTATGGTTTTTACCGATTCTTCCAGTGTTTTCAGCAGGAAGAGGCGGGCACACGTCTGGCGTTGGCTTTGGGACTGACTTCTGCTGTGCTCAGTTTTAAGGGATTGCAGGAATTGCAGCTAACTCTCATTGAGAAATTGTTTTAATAATCACACAGGAGCCTGATAGTAATTGGAAGGAGTTCGAAATTATTTATGTCGGGGCCTCGTCCCAGGTTCCGCCCAGGCTACTGCAGGTGGAAGATAAATGCTGATTCTTTTATTTCTCGTTAAATGGGTTAGAATCAGTTCCTTTTGTTCCATGTTAGGTGGTGTTCAGAGGGGTGAGAAAATGTGCTTTTCCTTATTCTTAAACATGGCGTCAAAATAACATAGGATTTGTGATGGCCGTGTGGGGCCAATAAGTAAAATCACGGGCTGTTAGACAAAGGTCACCCTTCCTTCTTGTGTATGTGTGTGCGCATGTACCATGTGCACGAGCACACTTGTGAGTGCATGTGTGTGTTGTGTGGCCTGCTATGGGAATGTCAGAAGAGGTTACCTTTAGGGGAAAGTGAATTTCAGCTCATAAAAGCTTTTTAAAATGAAAAAATTTAATTGTGGTAAAACACACATAACAAAATTTTACCACCTTAACCATTTTTAAGTGTACAGTTATGTGCTGTTAAGTATATTCACAGTGTTGGGCAGCCAGTCTCCGGAGCTTCTTCAGTTTGCAAAACCACCCGTCCATACCCATGAAGCAGCAAGTCTCCCCAGCCCCTGGCACCCCCCATTCTACTTTCTATTTTTACGAGTTTGACTACTCAAGTAACCCGTACAGTTGGAATCACACATTAAAACATTGTCTGAACTTTTCACCCTGAGCCTGGTTTAGGCGAAGACAATGACCTGACGTAATTTTACTGGTTGCAGAATGTTGAGTTTAGAAGGCGGACTGGACCGATATGTAAGTTAGGATTATCCGATGGCCCATAATAATCATGCCTTATTGTACTATTAAGATCTCAAATCCTCGGCTGACTACATATGCAAAAGTTAATGAAGGAACAGGATAATCAGAGGCCCCAACCCAATAAGAGAACCTGATGGCATCACCCCAAATCCATGCCTCTACCCTGAACGAAAGAGGGGACAGAGGCAGTGGTCCAGGGGATGCAAGGTTAGGCATTCATTGAGTGCCTGTGATGTACTGGGTGCCTTTTCATATGTCATCTGATTTTAGTCCTCACATTAGTATTATGAAGCTGGTTATTAATATACCTGTTTTACAAATGAGGGAACTAGAACTAAGAGAGCTGACTGATTTACCCAGAATCCCACAGTTAATTAGTGGTGGTGATAGTATTTGACCCTGGTTCCTTTCTGCCTTTCTTTTGGCCATGCATAGGTAGCTGTAGTAACAGAGTCATGATATACATTATCTTTATGTTAGGGATGTGCAAACCGAGCTAAGGTAGGCTAAGTAATTTTTCCAAAATTACACATTTAGCAAGTGGTGAAATAGGAGGTGAAATCAGGAGATTATTAAAAATGAGCTGCAAACACTCTTCAGATTTGGGGCTATCTTTTTTATTTTTATAAATCCTCATTTGAGGACATGCTTATTGATTTCAGAGGGAGGGGAAGGGAGGGGAAGAGAGAGAGAAACATTGAACCGCTCGTACATGCCCTGACTGGGGACTGAACCTGCAACCTAGGCATGTGCCCTGACTGGGAATTGAACCTGCGACCTTTCGGTTTATGGGGCAGTGCTCCAAATAAGTAAGCCCCTCTGGCCAGGGCAGATTTGGGGCTATCTTTACAAAAAGTTTGCAAAATGCTAGCAGTTAAGAAAGACACCAGTAAGTGGGAAGTCTGCACATCCAGAGATAATAAAAGTGTTTTGATATCTGGCGACGTCTTCTTCACAGGAAATGAAGGTCAGGGTGGTGGTATTATGTAAGACCTTGAATGAGCCACCTAAAGATTTGTTTTTAATTTGGTAGACATTCGGGGGCTTTTGAAGACCTTGATTGAAGGTGATCAGAGCTGTGCTTTTAGAAAAATCAATGCATACATTAGAAGGTGAAGCAACTGAATGTAAGCACACTCTTAACGCTACTGAAATTGACATGACTTTATTGCCTCTCTACATTCCCTTGACCTTTCCCCAGTATCAGCTGGGAAGCCTACTCTTTTTTAACATTTAGTACAAAACATTATTTCTTTTTTTCCCCAAAGGTATTTGATTGAAGAGGCTAAGATCTCAAACTTTTGTATATATACAAGTGAAGACTTCAGTACCAAATCAGTAAGTCAGAAATCAGTATTTTAGTGATAAAGGCTGAAATGTAAAATCCTACAAGTTGTTTCTTAGGTAAGTTTTAAAGTGATGGAAAGAATAATTATGTGGTAATGAAGTGACATGTATATACATAGATATTACACAGATATATATCTTGTCACATATATAGACATATGTTTGGAATTGGGTACTCAGCTCTTTCCTCTTTCTCATATTCTTCTCTAACACTAGAGGTCAGTCAGACCCTGTCTTTAGTTTTGCCACTGTTCATCTTTATTTAAGTTACGTCTGAATTCCTGTTGTGGACTTGAGTTTCTCTTTATGAATTATACAGCTTGCCCATCTTAACCTGCTAATGTTAGTTTGTAAGGGTCTCTGTTACACTGATAGTTTAATTGACAAATTAACTTGTGTTAGTTTGCCAGATACTGGCACAAATGAGATTTTTCTTCATCTCCTCAATGGTTGATGTCAGCAATAGAGAGGCAGGTTGATTGAATACAGAGTGGTTCTAATTTCAGAAAAATCAATCTTATAACCATAGTGTTCAGACTGCAGTTCTTTGAATATTACATGTTCAGTCATATAAAATAGGCTCTAATGTTTGTTTTCAGCCAGCTTTTAACATTTTTATTAGTCTGAAGACCTATACTCAAAACATTAGTTTATTCTTTGCATTAATTAGGTTGTTCATTCAGTTAACAATCTTTTATTTAAACACATTCTACATGCAAGAAACCAAGTCAGGCTCTGCGAGCATGGTGATGAATAAAACTGAAAATGGCTCAATGGACTTTTTGTTCACGACCCCCTAAACTCTAAAATGTTGTGATGATGAAAATAGGCATAAGTTCTTTAAGTACAAATTTAGAAAACTGTAGGAAAAACAGGGTGATTCACCTCCTTCCGTTTCTTATCATTTTTTCCCCCTTTCTCACTTCTTCCATTCGGTACACTGGTAGGCACCTGTCCGTGGCACCTACATGCTACCTGAGGGTAAATGACTTTTCTGGCTCCCTGAAACTGCTGTGGCCTCTGAGGTGTTGGTCATCAAAGGACTTGTCAAGACAGAACATTTTCACACAGTTTTTGTAAAGTGCATGTTGAAATTTTGCCATGGACACAAGGCTGTTTTCTGAATGTGATAAAAAGAGCATTCTTTGCTTTTTCCTTTAGTTTCTCCATGAAAATCTCCTTGGGAATGTGAAAACCATAGCCTTAAGAATAGCGGTTCTCAAATTTTAGTATGAATCATCTTGGGGGCTTTTAAAAATGCCTATTTCTGGGCCCCATCCTCATCATTTCTGATTCAGGTCTAGGGGGAACTTTTGAGAACGTGCATTTCTAACAATTTCCCCCGCAGTGCTTAGTCTGTCGGTCCTGGGACCCCTCTTTCTTAACCATTGGTCTGGAGGATTCAACACCGTCTTTGGAGTTGGGAGGATCACCTTCTAGTTTTAGTTTTGCCACAGATTAGTTATGTAAAAATGGACAGGTGATCTAACTTTATGTGACATTAATATTCTATACATGTTGGCTTATAATTCTGTTACAGTAATTAAAAAAAATAATTACAACCTACAATTTATGAGAATTGTTTTCCTATACCTCTTCCCCTCGCTTCCCCCCATCCCTCCTGGGCCCAATGTAATCTGATTTCTTGGAGTTTCCTGAAGACACTAGGCTATTCCGCCCTTGCTTGCTTTTGTGTACAACATGTCACAGAATCTTCTCTTCCCGTTGATTTACTTGGTAAGTCCTAGTCATCCTTTGTCTACCAGCTTAACGGTTCTAAGCTCACCTGTCCTTACGCCCCCTTCCCTTAATAGAGCTGGTTATTCCTTTTGAGGTCTCTTCATGCCTCCTTGAACGGAGTGCGTGTCATGTCAATATAGGGCCCTTATTGGTGCGCTGGGTGGTGGCCTCCCTCAGAGGACAGAAAGCCGTGTTCATCCTTGCGTCTGCTGCTTGGTGCGGTTCTAGCACAAAGCTGGCATTCAGTTACTGTTGAGTGCGGGACTGAATCTATATATGCATCTGCTTTCTCTTGTATATTGTGAGATCCCCCATGTGGATATTTTGATCATTTTTGCTTTTTTGAGAAATTCGTGTCTTTACCCATTACAGTTCAATTTTAATGAAGGTTAAATAGCAAAAAAGTGAAAAGGTTAGAGTGAGAGGACCTTCTGTGTCTTTTAGTTAAAGTGTCTCCAGATTCTAAGTGCAAAACTGACTTTGTATTTTTTCATTGTGTAGTTATTATAATTGGATCTGATTTTAACAATAATTTTAACATTTAGAAATGCTTTTGTGCCAGGGAATTCACAAAACACATTCCAGGGATTTTTGCAATTTTCATAACAATCTACATCATATTATCGCTATGTGTATTTTATGGAACAAGATATTGAGATCTGACTAAGCAAGGTCACATATTTAGTGATGAACCCGGGATTCATACTGAACAACTTAATACATTAAAAACAATTATGAGAGAGGAATAACGTTTAAAAGTCAATGAAATTAGGGTACAGTGAACGTCCTTGTCCCAGGATTAAGGTGGAAACAAGCTGTCCAGAGCTATGCTAAGACGGAATGACTTTGCGAAGCTTCGATAATGTGTCATGGCTTCGTGGCAGGAAAAGCAGGCACACGTACTATATGTCACCGGTCCTGTGGCAGGGCTCATGCTAAGCAGGGAAGCTGATGTAATTCTTGCTCAGTTGTTAGGCTGCCAAAGACTCAGGCTAAAAGGAGGCAGTGACTGCTGAACGAGGCAAGTCTTTCATGCTCATTATGTTCTTAAGACCCTGGTTCTTCAAGGCCACGAGTTAGAAAAAGAGTAGATTTGGTCCACAGGCTGGTGAAAACACTTGCTTACTTTGTCTCAGTGCCTGACGCGGTTCTGTGTACCAACAGCACATCCACGAAGGAAGGAATTTAATTCCCCTTTCTGTCTTTGAGTTGCTTCCATGGTCAGTTTAATTTGGGCACTGTATAGTAATAAATAAAATGTAGCCTGCAGCTGTCATTAGTGACATCATTAGTGACTTGAAGACTATTTTTAGGAATAGTCATTTAAAAAAAATTATTTATTTATTTATTTAAGAGAGAGGGGAAAGGAGGGAGAAAGAGGGAGAGAAATGCCAGTGCGGGAGAGAAACATCGATGCATGAGAGATACATTGACTGATTGCCTCTTGCACGCCCCCATCTGGGGATCTGGCCCGCAACCGAGGCACGAGCCCTGAATGGGAATTGAACCGGCAATCCTGTGCCTGGCAGGGCGATGCCTAACCAACTGAGCTACGCTGCTCAGGGCAGGAATAGTTTTCAAGGAAGACTGTTCTAGGAATTATAAGGTTGTATCCTGGGTCCATCCACGCCACCCTCTGCCACTTAAGGCTGACCCTGAGGCAAAGACTTGCTATAGGAAATTTATTTAGGAGATTATTACAAAAAACAGAAGTGTGGGAAGTGGAGAGGGAGAGACAAAAAGGAAGAAAAACAAAGTATTCATTAATGAACTGATTACGGCTTAGAACTGTCCCGCTGGAAGACAAGGAAATTGGCATATTATCTATAGGCTTTCATCCTTCATAGGTTGACGATTGCATCGGGGTGTAGTGTTCCCCACATTTCTGGGTCGCGCCTGCCTGAGGTCAGGCTACGTTCCCCAGCTTTAGAGAAAGCTGTACAGAAAGGCACCCAAGATGCGTGGAGCTGTCCACCATTCCAGTGCTGAAATTAGGTCGCCTGGGGAGGGGGAGGAGGAACGGCACGGTGGTTCATAGCAAGTGTCTGTTGTGGCAGAAAGGGTTATCTAACAATAATGGCCAAATGATGAAATAAGCTGCATATGTTATACTAATTATTTTATATGTTGTTTATGTATATTTTTCGGGTATGTTTTGAGAGACTAAAATCACGTCAAGTGATATTTGGTTCAAGATTGGTATTAGTGCCCACCTCGTTATTAAAAATTGGCAAAATGTCAATTCCCAGCACATTTTTGAAAGAACCAAAAGGAGAGCTAAGCCCTCGTTTTAAAGCTCATTAATGAATGAGTTTTATTGTAAGTCAGGTTGTTGGATTGGAATAGGTGAGTATAATACTAGAATGATGTGCATTTAATATAATAGCATCCTGAATTGAATTTTGATTTAAAAATTATCTTATTTCTCATTTGTCATTGCAGAAAAAATTTATTTTTTTAAGTTCCCATTGCAGAAAAAATGTAAAAAATCTAATTAAAATATAAAGATGGAAACTGTATCAACCATAACCTACCATCTAGAAAGAATCATTGTTATTAATAAAATTCTGCCCATTGAAAAATTTTTATTAGATGTGGTGAGTAGATATTTTTTCTTTTTGCTAATAAATGCCAGTTCCCTGGCATTTAAGGAAACTAACATTTATTGCATGCTTTTTATTTATTTATTTATTTTTAGACAGAGGAAGGGAAGGAGAAAGAGAGGGAGAGAAACATCAATGTGTGGTTGCTTCTTGTGTGCCCCCAACTGGGGACCTGGCCCACAACCCAGGCATGTGCCCTGACTGGGAATCGAACCAACGACCCTTTAGTTCACAGGCTGGTGCTCAATCCAGCCACACCAGCCAGGGCAGAATGTTTTTTATTTTTTAATAGTTTATTTTAAATTTTTTTTCCCGTTACCACTTACCCTCCTTATACCCTCTTCCACCTTCACCACCATCCCCCGCAATCACCACACTGTTGCCCCTGCCTGTGTTATTGAGTACTTTTTATTTGCTGGAGATCAAGCTGAGCATTCCACACACTTTCCTTCATCCATTAGCCCCTGCACTGTTTGTTTGGAGAAAGCCGCCATCGCAGCCCCAGAGGTCAGCGTACGTGTGTTGGGTGCTGCCCAGAGCCTGTCTCCAGTCATTGAGAGAATGCTTTATCTTTTATGGGCCCCAAGTGAGCCAGTCAGAAAGGTTAAGTGCAGCCTGGGAAATGCTGAGAAGTGTTTTTTCTAATGAAAATGAAAATGGAACAGAGAGAAGCAATAGGAAAGAGGAACATGTATTAAGTAAAGCAATGGGAAACAACTTCTTTAAGTTCCTTTTCCTCCCGGCCCTGTTATGTCTGTCTTTTTAGGCCTGCTTGTTCAAATGACTAGGCAGATTTTCTCAATTACACCAGCATTTACAACCCTGCGCATCCCAAACGTGTAAATAAGCCTCCTTCGGGTTTGTCAGACAGGCGTTTGCTCCTCATCGTCATCTGTGTTTTGACAACATTACTGGAGATGAAAACAATTCTGCCATACTCCCAACTCCTTCAAAACGCCTTTTTTCTCCTTTTGTCTTTGATTCATTGGTGTAAATAAATAAAACCTGCCCTACCCTGTTGTGCGCTTCTTTTCCAATTCAGGATTTTAATTTGAAAATGGTTATTTTTAGCCTTGCTCTCCGCTGTGCCCGAGCCCCGCCCTCCCCGGCTGCTGATTGCAGACAGCACAGCTGCTTTGGGGCGACCAGCACAATCTGCAAACACTGCAGATAAGATTGATTGAAAAGTGGGCTGCAGCTGCCCGAGATCCCTCCCAGGCCTCCGAAGCAGGGCCCCTCAAGGGGCTGTTTTTTTAGGGGGAAGTTTTTCAACTACACCTCCGCGGGGTGTGCGCGGCGGGGGTGGGGTGGGGTGGGAAGGCAGATATTACAAGCTATCCCTTCTTGGGTAGTCCTGCAACTCCGAGGTGAGCTGAGCAGTCATGAATTTTAGAAAACTGGGGTCGGGGGTCAGAGAAAGGGCTATTTTTGAAACGGTGTAGGGTAAAGGTCAGGAGGTATGCCACATCAGAGGCGTCCCACGTGAGGCTTTCAGGGAACATGGAAGCAGGAGTCCCTGTCTGATAGCCTGCTGGGCGTAGTGCCCTGTGCATATGTTTTGCTTCGCTTGCAGTGTTTTTCTTTTAATGAGTTATTATGGTTGTTATTTAATTTATGTGTTTAATGTAAAATTGAATATTACATATTCAGTCACACATTACATATCCAAATATATATGTAAACACCATGTGCCAAGAACTGCTCTAAGCTTTTCACAAATACTAAACAATTAACTTAAAAATTCTTAAAAGAAATCCTCACCTGAGGATATATATATTGATTTTAGAGAGAAAGGAGTGGGTGGAGGGGGGAGGGAAGAGAGAGAAGAAGAGAGAAACACTGACATGAGAGAGACACATTGATTCGTTGCCTCCTGTACGTGCCCTTATTGGGGATCGAACCCACTACCTAGGTATGTGCCTCGGTTGCGGTCTCAATAACTGTAGACTGGGTCTATCATATTTTCCCTCTATTAACATCTGATTTCATTGATCTCATAAAAGATTGAGAACTCCCCCTGTTGTCCGTTCTCTGACCCTCACTTTCTATCAGTCTTCCTTCTAGGAGACATAAGAGGGTGACGAACTAAAAGGAAACAAGCCAAGCCTTAAACAGTACACCTAAAACTTGTTTCAGAGGATTTTCCTTTTTGCTCTTGTTCTGAAACTGTTGAAAGCTATGGGCTCAATGTTCAAGCTGGGAACTAAGGGGAAATGTCTTCCTTTTTCTTTTTCCCTTCTCGGCATTTATTAGTTCTTCTGCCTATAGCAGCTCCTGGAGACTTTTCTGGCAGTAAATTTTCTCTCTCATACCATTAGCTGACCGACCCTAAGGTCCCAGGGTGGTGACAGACCAGCCCGACCAATCACTTCATCCGATCTCTGGGCTGCAGTGTTTTCTTCAGGGATGGGCACATGCCACAGTCAGTCCAGTTAGAGCTGACATTTGGATGTTTACTGGGGAGATCGGAAGGAAGTTGTTCTCCTTTGTGCTGCTCTTGTAATAGTCATGAAGGTGAAAGACTGAAGCTTCCAGAGGCCACACGGAGAGATCTTGTTTGAGCATGAAACACACACAGAGGAAAGCAGAGCTAAGGCATGGGGAAAGGAAGAGGGGAGAGAGAGAGAGAGAGAGAGAGAGAGAGAGGGAGAGGGAGAGAGACGGAGAGAGAGAGGGGGAGAGAGAGAGAGGGAGAGAGAGAGGGAGAGAGAGAGGGAGGATGAACACGAATGGAAACAGAGGGAGCGAGGGGAGAGAGGTCAGTCTGTGTGAAATCACCTCTGCTAGTAGCCTTTTTAGTCATTTGATTTAATAATTTCCTTGTTTTGCCTAAGCCAGTTTGAGCTGAATCTTCATCAGTTTGCAACCTTAGGAGTGATGACTAATAAATGTATGTTCACAGCCGTCTGGGTCCCAAGCAAAACAAAACCTTTGAAACTGGTTTGCGAATTCAAAAGGAGGAAGACAAAGAAAGGAAGGCATAAAATCGAGTGGCCTAGAAATGCGGACAGGCACAAACATTCACGCAGACGGACAGGCTAACTCGGAGTGGGTTCTGAGCCACTGGACGTGACACATGGCATGTGTGACTTTAAAGGGATGAAGTAAGAGGTTGCGAATCTTGACAAGGACACTTTGTGGCTGGAAACTCCGATATGACAACCGAAGTCACACTTCCTGAGGGCACGTGAAAAATTACCCACTTTGAATTCTCGATCCCATCAAGTTGTATATCCTAGTCTTCCTTTTCTATATTCTTATATGCTCTCAATAAAGGCAGTAGTAATTTGGAGGGGTGAGTTTTCAGTATTTGTTCATGGCTGGGAACTACAAGCCCATGGACCTGCTTTTGGCTTGGGGAAGAACAGGGGGGCTGATAGAAGATAAGCGCTCGCACATTATTGCCTCTTCGGAGTGCTGTGATTTTAGGTGGTCTCATGCACTGCCCTATGAAACTCCCATTTACAATGATGTGTTACAAGTCAGGCAGGTGCTAGATAGTGTGAAGGTTTGTAAACAATTGTAAGGAGCTTGGAGAAAGCCACGTCCATGTCCTGTTATATATTTTAAGACAAGTCTCATGCCACCTCTGCCTCTTTCCCTTCCCAGGCTCAATGATATCGGTTACTCCAAATAATCATCATATGAAGTTATTTACCAGAAATTCTTGAGTGCAGGAATCAAGTCTTTTGCAAAGGTGACTTTCCAGATCCTAGCATACTTCCTGGCACGTATTAGGTGCTCAGTACATTTCTGGGGTTGGAATGAACCTCCTTATCATATCATCTTTGTTTATATGTACTTTTGTTCACTCTGATTCTCCTTCTGCAGGATGGTGTTTTTATTTCAAACTCCACTTAGTTACTCCTGCCTCTCTCCGCTTCTCATATAAATGAAAAGAGAGGTGTGTGTGTGTGTGTGTGTTTGTGGGAGAAGTAGATAGACCTAGTTCTGGTTTCTTATGAAAAGAGGAACTCAGTCCTCGTGGCCACAGCCAATTGATTCTTAATTAAATGAAGCATAGAATTGAGCTGGGATGCATTTGTTCCGATTCAAAAGCCATCTTTCCCTCCTGCCCGATGATTGTGTCTCTTTCAGTGTCAGCACAATGTGGGCAGGGAGGAACTCTCTGCTCTGCTCCACTCTGCACAGAGATAAAGCGAGATGTAAGCACAGAACGCTTTATGATGAAGCGGAAGCCCCTTGTTAGAGCAAGGGGAGAATCGACAATAATAGGAGACTGCCCAAACCGAGAGGAGGGGATCACAGGCGACCGTTCTTTTAGCATTAGAAACTTTCCGCTCCCTAAGAAGCAGGAAAGAAGCCAGCAGCGATGATGATTAAGCTGCTGATGAGGATGAAGTGTAGTCTGAGATACAGTCACTGTGCGGAAATGACTCAGCAGGCTCACCTGTAGCTCTATGAACCAGCTCGAGCAGTTCATCACCTGGAATCTGCCAAAAACCGGGGCTGTCATTTATCTGTGGCATTGGGCCCTGATCACCAGCTCTCCTGCTTATATCTACTCTCTCACTCATGCCTTCCACAAAAACTCATGAGCTTTCTCTACACACCGAACCGCCTGCTAGGTGGGGACTTGTAGGGGATGAAGGTGGCCTCTTTCACTGGAGGAGTTCCAAACTTAATGGGAGAAAGTAATGCATGGTAACAGAGTAAACCCTCTCCAACTGGTAGCTGTTATTTCCACGTGCTGCAGACCCAGGCAGACACTCATTGGTGATTATTTCATGTAATAACTCTAGGAGGTAACTTCTCTTTTTCTTCCTGCTTTTTAGGTGGGAAGCAAAATATGATCAACATGGTCCCCAGACCAGTGGCAAAGTTGAGGTTTGAACCCGTGTGGTTAAGAAGGCACCACAAAATACTCTAAAACCATGGGAGTGATTGAGTCACTTTCTCTGGGAACATTCAGAAAAATGTTATCAAATAGGTACTTTTCGATTTGGGTCTTCAAGCATCCTTAAGAGTTCACCTGATAGACAAAGATTGACAGGAGGTCATTTCAGTATTTGTAATATAGGAGTGGGAATGGCCATAAGAAATATTTCTGAATTCTTTCGTGAAGCCCAGTTAGTAATAATTTTCATTAAATGGGCTATTTTGATAATATGATTTAGATTTAGTTTTATGGCTTTAAGCAATATACCGTAGTTTTGGCTTCAGTGTGAGCTCATTTTACGGACCTTTCTTTCTTGTTGAGGTTTAATCGATGCGTAGTATTAGACACTTGTGTACATTGTGAAATGATCGCCACAATGAATCTAGTTAACATCTGTCAGCGTACATAGTTAGGATTTTTTTTCTTTTGATGAGGGCTTTTAAGGCCAGCTCTAAAGTTCTAACCATACTGTATATTACTTATTTTATAACTGGAAGTTTGTATCGTTTGACCCCCTTCACCCATTTCATTCATTCAGGATGGGTTTGTGAAGGGGTATGGGGTCAAACCGCAGACTCAGGCGTAGGATTTAGAGCAAGAGCAGAAAAGCCAGAGTGATCGTCACAAGTAAGACTAGGGTGTGAGCCTCTGGAATTTATCATCCGCCTGATTGAGGACACGTGGATGTTTCCATCTGACTTAGAAGGGCTGGGCTTCAGAAGACAGAAGTGGCGTGTGATCCTTGCATTTCACTGGTCCAGGTTCCTGATGTTGTCTTAGTATTGATTATTTCGTTTCTAGGCAGGTGACCTCCCAAGATCCATTCTTGCCCTCCTCAAATCACGTTTCACCACTAGCCAGAATTAAAATTCTAAAAAGTAACTTTTTTCATATCACTCCTTTGCTTAACAGTCCTGTAGTCTTCAGGATAAAATCCAAAACCATGAGCCACTCACATAAGGCTCTCATTTGACTCTTTAGTTTTATTGTTTTGCAATAGATATGTTGTCTCTTGCTCACCCCCCATTTGGGGACCTGGCCCACAGCCCAGGCCTGCACTGACTGGGAATCAAACCAGTGACTTCTCGGTTCACAGGCCAGCGCCCAATCCACTGAGCCACACCAGCCAGGGCTAGTTTTATTGCTTTGTAGCCTAGAGCCTCCTCTTGTTTCCACCCCCAACCCCGTGCCCCAGCATCTTTGCGTACGTGTATTTTGGGATATTAATGCTCTCCCACACCTCCCTCATCTAGCCAACTCCTCTTTTCTTATGGATTTTGTATTAAACTTCTTCTTTGTAGGAAGGCTCCTCTGACTCTCAAGAAGACTGGATGACGGTGACCTCTCTCTGTGCTCCCATAGCACCTGTTTTATCACTTGTCACATGGTATCGGACGTGACTCTGTGTGTCTTCTCCTTAGGCTAACAGGCATTATTAGTGTTTTTGATCATTGTATATGAAGGCATTCGATAAATATTTGGTGAACGAATGAATGATGAGTGACAAGATATGGAAAGTTTTGACCGGATTTCTAGAATGCACTTTGGGTTGGGTGACAGTACGTTTGGTTTGAGTTGTGCCAGGTGTAGTTCTTTACTCTTCAGTCATTCTTCCCAATGGCACTGTTGGGAGAAGAGCATCTACTATGATGATGGTTAAAATGATAAGTTTTTGAAATGTAGAATAACCCCATTTGAATTTTTTATTTTGAAATAATTTCAAAATTACAGAAAAATTATGAGAATAATGTAAGTAATTCTCGATAGCTTTCATTCAGGCATCCCCAATTTTTTTTTTGTGAAAATAATAATCATTGTTTATTAAAAAATTGCTATATAAGCCAGAAATTTTCTATCATCTTTTTTTGGGTATATTTTATTGATTATACTTTTACAGTTGTCTCATTTTTTTCTCCCCTTTATCCCCCCTGCCCTGCACCCCATTCCATCATCCCCATACCTCTTAGTTCATGTTTATGGGTTGTCCATATCAGTTCTTTGACTTCTCAGTTTCCTATACTATTCTTAGTCCCCCTTATTTTTTTTTAATCAACATTTTCCTGCCACCACTTTCCCCAGCCCCACCCCTCCCTACCTTCCACCTCCCACCCTCAATCCTTCCCCCATTTGGCTTTGTTGATGGGTCTTTTATGCATGTTCCTTGATGACCCTTCTCCTCCTTTTCCCCTGTTATCCCCCTTCCTTTTCCCCTCTGGTTACTGTCAGTTTGTTTTTTATTTCAATGTTGCTGGTTATGTTTTGCTCACTTGTTTATTTTGTTGATTAGACAGAGGAGAAGGGAGGGAGAAAAAGAGGGACAGGAACATCAATATGGTTGCCTGTCACGCACCCCCTACTGGGGACCTGGCCCACAACCCAGGCATGTGCTCTGACTGGGGAATCGAACTGGCGCCCCTTTGGTTCACAGGCTGGTGCTCAATCCACTGAGCTACACCAGCCAGGGCCCAAATGTTAACATTTTGTCACATTTGCTTTATTATTCCCTCTCTTTATATTATTTTTTCTTTCGTAACATTTGGAAATAATTACAACTATGCTTTGTCTTTAACTCTAAATATCTTAGTGTGCACTTTAAAAAATAAAGACATTGTCTTATATAAATACAGTATAGTGATCATAATCACTAAGGTAATATTGATATAATACTGTTATCTAATCTGTACATTGTATTCAAGTCACGGTTATTTTATAAGAAGCATTTAGTACTTTAATAAAACATTTGATTTGTCCTGTGTCCTTGTGCTTATCCAAGCAGGGTATCTGAATCAGGAACCTGCCAGTATGGAATCAAAAGGCGAGGGAGGAGGCACTGGGATTTACCTGTTACGACACAAGGGACCGAGACAGGATAGAGTCAGGTCTCTTCTGGAAGTGGGTAGAAAAAGATAGATGGAGAGAGGGAGAAGGAGAGGGAGAGAAGGAGAGGGAGATTGTGAGTGAAAGAAGACTTCAGATGTCCATGTGAGGAGAGGCACTTACTCTCTTCCTCTCTGTCCAGCTTCTGCAGTCCCCATTCCCTGGACTGTGAGAAAGATGTGCCACATGCTAGATTGGGCTCTTTTTGATGAATGGGCCAGCGTGCCTTTCTAACAATTGTGGTTGAGGATACACACACTCTCACACATTCACACACATACATACACTCAAAACCCTCCAGTTGAACTTTAAAAGACTATTTTCTTGCAGAGGAAGGTGTACTTAGCCCACACAAAGGGCACACCTCGAGTACCCAACTTGGTTGATAGGAGAGGCTGTGCCACTGGACCCTACAGGACACCTACTACAGTAGGCCACACTACCAAGATAGGGAGTCATGGCAGTTCTACCTAAAACATAGAAACAAACAGAGGGAGACTGCCAAAATGAGGAGACAAAGAAACATGGCCCAAATGAAAGAACAGATCAAAACTCCAGGAAAATTTACAAAATGGAGATAAGCAACCTATCACATTCAGGGTTCAAAACACTGGTTATAAGAATGTTCAAGCAACTTAGTAAGGACCTCAACAGCATACAAAAGATCCAGTCAGAAACACAGGATACACTAATTTAAATAAAGAACAATTTACAGGGAAACAACAGTAGAATGGATGAAACTGAGAATCAGATCAACGATATGGAACATAAGGAAGCAAAAAACGAGCAAACGAGAACAAGAAGAAGAAAAAAGAATCCAAAAAAACTGAGGATAGTATAAGCAGCCTCTCGGACAACTTCAAGCGTTCAACATTCTTACCATAGGGGTGCCAGAAGGAGAAGAGAAAGAGCAAGAAATTGGAAATCTATTTGGAAAAATAATGAAAGAAAACTCCCCTAATTTGGTGAAGGAAATAGACATGCAAATTCAGGAAGCACAGAGAGTCCCAAACAAGATGGACGTAAAGAGGCCCACTCCAAGACACAGCATAATTAAAATGCCAAAGGTTAAAGATAAAGAGAGAACCTTAAAAGCAGCAAGAGGAAAGCAGTTAGTTACGTACAGGGGCATTCCCATAAGATTGTCAGCTTATTTCTCAAAAGAAACTTTGTAGGCAGAAGGGATTGGCAGGAAATATTCAGTCATGAAAAGCGGGGACCTACAGCCAAGATTGCTCTACCCAGCAAAGCTATCATTTATTAAAAAAATTTTTTTTTATATATATTTTTATTATTTTATTTTTTTAGATTTTATTTGATCTTTGTGTTTTTTTCCATTACCATTTAGTCCCCTTATACTCTCCTCCCCTGCAGCAATCACCACACTGTTGTCCATGTCCATGAGTCATTTTTCCTTTTTCAAACTATCATTTAGAATCAAAGGGCAGATAAAGAGCTTCCCAGACAAGAAAAAACTAAAGGAGTTCATCATCACCAAACCATTATTATATGAACTGATAAAGGGACTTATTTAAGAAAAAGAAGGTCAAAATTATGAATAATAAAATGACAATAAATACATATTAATCAACAACTGAATCTAAGAAACAAACTAAGCAAACAAGAAGAACAGAGAGAATCATGGCTAAGGAGAGCATTTTGATGGTTGCCAGATGAGAGGAAGATGTGGGAGAATGGGTGAAGAGGAGAGGGGATTAAGCAGTACAAATAGATAGTTACAGAATAGCCATGGGGGTGCAAAGTACAGTATCAGACAGAAATGGAGCAGCCAAAGAGCGTATATGGATGACCCATGGATATGAACAATGGTGTGGGGATTGCCTGAGGGAGTGGGGCTTGCTGGGTGGAGGGGGGCAAAGAGGGAAAAATTGGAACAATTGTGATACTGTAATTAATAAAATATAATTAAAGACTATTCTCTTTTAGAAAATAGCAAGGCTTTGCTCTCTCCTGTTGTATCGCTTTGCCTTTCCAGATAATTCTCCCCTCCATATTTTCTGTGTTACTCCTTACACCCCCTATAGATGACAACTAAATGTGAATAAATACGTCAGTCCTCTAAACACAAACTGACACTCTTTTCACAGTGCGCATTTATAAATAGAGCAGATTGCAAACACCCAATGAATGGAATCCATTTCTTCCCACCGATGTTTAGGAATGGCTGAAATTTAGGTATTTGGGGTCACTGTGTCAGGGGCTATTGCGACCTGGTTGTTGTTCAGTTCTCATTTTCCATTACAGTGATCGTGTCATCTGCCTTTTGTCACTTGTTCTTATCAGACACACCACTGCAGACCACACCAGGTATGGAAGCAGGCGGCACCATCTGGTTAGACTCTACATCCTTGGGAGTGTCACCCACCTGTCCCTTGCCATGTTAAGTTGAAGCTGCTGCTGCTGCTTTTGCGTGTGTGTGTGTGTGTGTGTGTGTGTGCGCACGCGCGCGCGTGCGTGTGTGGCATGATTAGCCCTAGACCAGAATATGAGTCAGCACACTGAGGAATGTGGGAAAGAGGGTCAAGTTCTTGTCGTCCGGAGTGGAATCATTTGTCTATGCTTTCTGCGATTATTCATAATTTTTAGCTATGAGGTCTTGATCTGTTTAGGAACAGAACACAGATAGCTATAATCTATATCTAAATGTAAATCTAGCTTCTCATAAACTACGAGGACTTGGCAGGCACCATGGTAATCGAGTCAGAATTAGCATTTTAGTGTTTGATAAAAATATTCTCTGACTCAAAAATTACATCTCTGGTCCAGCAGATAATATTGCTTGGCACTAATTAAATCAGATAATTTTTCAGCTTGAAAAAAATCTTAAAGATGACCTACTCCAATCTCTTTTCAATTTCCACTGAATGTGCCTCAGTTTACTCTTGTGGCCCCATGCCCCTCAGGGGTTGCCAGGTTTCACTTGGCAGAGATCTGTGACCCTTGGTCCTGAACCTGTGGAGGAATTTGATATTCAGTGGAAGGTGTTCCCTTTATCTTGCATATAGAGGTGATTATCTTCTGTGACCTTCAAAAAAGATTCTAAATACAAGATGTCCTTCAGTGAGTTAGGGGCGGAGAGTGTGGGCAAAGACAGAAAGGAAATGGATTGGGAAGTGGACCCAGAGCCCTGACCTCGTGCAGCTCTCTACTTAGTTTGAGTGTGGGGTCATTGCTCGAATGACCTAGAGATACTGAAATTCTCCTTTGTTCTGGGACTGAGACCACAAGGAGAGTTTTTTATTGTAATTCTTCTCTTCTGGCAATAATGAAAATGAAATATTAAGAGCTTTTCATTACAGGCCTTAGGGAAATACGCAAATATGTTACAGCTTTCTAAAATATGTCCTGATTAAATATCTCATTTCTTCACTTCCATAATCGGGAGATAATAGACCAACTGATTGTGCTAAATGGATTCCAGCAAGCCTCACTATCTTGTTCTATCAAGGGGAATACTTATTTCTCCATTGTATCATCTTTGTCTACAAAGGATAACTCATTCCTACTATTCAAAGTAATTTTTTTAAAAAGAGAAAATGATCTAATAATCAAAGCTCTATTTCTGATTTATATATGAATGTCTATATATGTGTGTATAGATATAGATAGGTTGAAAGTGTATTTTTTTCTTCGGGAGATTAAGGAATTTTTTTTGCATCCTTCATAATACTTTTCTTTCTTTGGTTTTATTTTTTATTTGGGAGAGGTAAAGTTTTATAGTAATCATGTACATTTCTGTGAGCAGAAGTAAGTAAACATTATTAAAAACATTTAGCACTAATTCCTGATTTATTAACATAATGTTGTGATTTGTTTTAAACTCCCAAATAACGCCTATACCAAATCCCTGGGGAGAAGAGTTGAGTTAAATTAGACAAATTAGGAGGGAGCACCTGCTGTGTGCCCAGCACTGCGCTGAAACCTGGGTATGAGGATGAACAAGTGTCAAGATGCAAGGGTATTATTTTTGTTTGCTTGTATGCCATACGAGTCAAAATATAGATGAGGTTTTGGAACTGAAGAAGTTGTCTTTATTTGGAACAAGCAGGGAAGATCTTTCAGAGTAGCCTGGATGGGGTTTTGAAGGATCTCCATCCAGGGTTTTGAAGTTTACCATGAAGCAATGGTGAGGGTGGTTGGTCATTCCAGGTAGTGGGAACAGCATCTGCAAAGGAAGGAAAGCTTTTTAAAATGCTGCATCCTGTTTAAGGGCCGCTAGAAGCACTTCCAGGTTGCCTGAGCATGAAGGCGCATGAGGGTGACAAGATCAATATGGCTTGGATTATGTAAATCCTTGAGGACCAGTCAAGGAACTTGACCTTTATCTTACAAGAAACGGGGAACCAATGAAGGGGAGCAAGGGGAAGAAAAGGCGACTGTCACTCCCAAGACCTTAGTTTCCCCTCTGTCCAGAGCTTTGCTACTTAGCCACAGGAGCACAGGTGATCATACCTCAGAGGGTGTCTGCCAGCATTCATTAAGACCGATGCTTAATCTCAACTGACAACATCAATGTCAAAATCAGAGCTTGGAGTTGGCGGTGTTTCAACAGAGGAGTCTTTGGAGCTGCCACGCGCTGGTTCAATAAGCAATCTTGCTGTGAAACACAGAGCTTGGTATTTAGAAGGGTTTTCGCTGGCAGCGTCACCAAGTCCCGGCGTCTGTCCACTGACTAATTCCACTGTGAAATGTTGAAATACAGCTCTTAGCTCCAAGAAAGCATGTAGACTTCGATTTGCATGCAAATCACTGCCATTCATGTGTGAACTACAGCAGGTAATGGCTCTGCCAGATGGAAAAAGTGGGGGTAGGGCCGTCCTCCTTGTGAAAGACCACAGGTACCCACACGTGCTGCAGTGTGGCTCATTCTTACTTCCCGCATCACCCCCCAGGGAATACGCACTGTAATAATGGGTGTCAAGGAGAGGAAACACCATCCCACCCTGTCATCATCTAGTGAACAAAATGCCATTAGTCAGTGAAATGCCGAGCTAATGTAATATTTGATGCAATTAGTAAATCGAGTCATAGACTTTGAGAAGGATAACAGGGGACATGGTAAATTGATAGACCAAGAAAACTCCCTAGGACATTGAAGGGTACAGAGTGCATGTGCCTTTCAAAGGGAAACCGTTGTGGTCTCAGCCCTGTAGTGATTAGGGGTGTGTCTCTGGAATCAGGATGCTTGGGTTTCAGTTATAGCTCCACCTCTTACTAGCCAGGAGACCCTAAGTGAGGAACTTAAACTTCCCAAGTGTCAACTTTCTCATCTGTGAAATAGTAGATGATTGAGTTTATCCTCTCATGGTCCTATGAGGTAGGTCTGACTTTAGTCATTTAACAAATTGCCTGATACATAGTAAAGCCGTAGTTGCTAGTTAAATTAAGTTAATTTATCCATGTAGTAGCTAATGCTGCTCTGTGAGCACGGATTCACTTATTTGATTTCGCCAACGCAAAGGAAGCTCCTAAGGACAAAAACCATGTCTTCTCTCCTCCTTGTCAGCAGTTTGCTCAGCGGTCTGACATTTTGCAGGTGTTCAACAAATAGCTATTAAATGCACTCCTTTTTTTAGCCTGTATTTGTGGTGGTGTGTTATTTCTCTTACTCTGCCTCCTTCTTCATATCTCCTCCTCCTCTACCATCATCATCATCGTCATCATCATCATCATCATCATCATCGTTGTCACCTTTTATCCTATTTCCAGTGACAAAGAAAGGAATTTGCCCCAGCAGCGTTCATACAGATGACGTAGAAAGCAGCACTGCAGATAATCATGTTTAGGGATACTTGCCGGCTTGTGGATTGTTGATATCTTTTAAATTTATTTTTATTTATTATCCAGACCTACTTCTTACTCTTCCGCAGTCCTACTCTGTGCTGTAACTTCCTGGACTCGGTCTGACTGTTTTGCCCCTTACGCCGCCTGTCTCCAGATCTCTGCGGTGTTGTAGTTACTTACACACTGCTTAGGCCACCGTTAGGGGTGGGGTCCTTCCTCCCCACCCCCACCCCGCCCCTTTGCCCCGACCCTGATGCTGCCGGGACATTCATACTCTTTTACCTGTTACCCTCGAAGTCCTTTCTCTGGTCTCCAGTACCCACTTCTCTCTCTTGGGTAGATTAGAAATCACTAGCCCACTTTTGTGTGCTGCTATTTCTTGGGGGAGAAGAACCCAGAATCCTTTCAGGCACAGTTCTTTCCTTCTTACCACCCAGGTTCCCAGTCCCCAGAGTGCACCCTGCAGGTAAGAGTGAGATCCGGCTCAGGTACAATGACTCGTGGCTTGGCATCACCCTTTCTCTAATACCCGCTCTGGGGACCGAGCCAGAGCCTTTTCTTTTTCTTTTTGGTTATGTTTGCTCTTGCTCCCTCCGTTGCTTGCTGGCTACTTTGAGGTTCTGCTAGTTCAGCAAATGCCTTGTATTCCTGATTACTAACTGGCATGGAAAAACTGTAGTTTCTTTTTCAGGGGCCTTCTGGGCTCCGGCCTGAGCAAAACTGTGGCCAGCTTTTTCTCTAGGTGTCCTGAAAATTTGGAATCACTGCATGGAGGTTAAGGTAGGGTTTTTTTGGTCAAGACACCTCTTCCTCATTTCCTCAGGATGGTTTCCAAGCAAGGCGCCCTATCGCTTAGCTAGTTAGACCTTTGAAATTCATAATAATGTCTCATATTTGTTGCTCTGTGATGCTTTTTAAAAAACATTTTCTTTTTAATTTATTATTTTTTCAATTAAAATGTGCATTCAATATTATTTTGTATTAGTTTCATATGTGCAGCATAGTGGTTAGACAGTCACAGTATTTTACAGTGTTCTCCCTGATATTTCCAGTACCCACCTTGCACTGTACGTAGCTGTTACAGTATTATTGACTCTGTTCGCTCTATCTTGTACACCCCCATGACTATTTTGTAACTACCAATCTCTACTTCTCAATCCCTTCACCTTTTTCACCCAGTTTCCCAATCCCCCTCCCCTCTGGCAACCCTCAGTCTATTCTCTGTATCTATGAATCTGTTTCTGTTTTATTTGTTAACTTATTTTCTTTAGATTCCACATATAATTGAAATCATATGGTATTTGTCATTTACTGACTGGCTTATTGCACTTAGCATAATACCCTTTAGGTCTCTGTGCTGTCACTAATGGTAAGATTTCATTCATTTTTATGGCCGAGTAGCATTCCATTGTGCAAACGCACCACAGCTATTTAATCCACTCACCTACTGATGGGCACTTGGGTTGTTTCTATGGCTTGGCTATTGTACATGCTGCTGCAGTGAACATGGGGGCGCGTATATGCTTCTACTTCCGCCTCATTTAATCCTTCAGTAGGACAAAGAAGGACTCAGAAGCTAGGAGCATTTAAGTGGCAAGATCCATTGTGGATAATTAGACTTTCAGCATCCGAAATTCTGGACTCAAAGTCTTGCCTCTACTCCAAACTGCCTATCAGTTAGGATCCAAATGGGATTCTAGGATTCATTTAAAAATTCAACTTTTTTTTTTTTAACCATAGGAATAGGGAAGACTTGTTCAACTAATGTGTGGTAACAGCTTCAGACAGCTCTTTCACCATCTGTTGGGTAAGAGAGAGACTTACTCATACACCTAAAACAAGATATACTAGTTATTTATAAAGAAATACATGAAAAGGAAATCTGAAACTTTTGTATAAACTTTTTTTTATGAGGGAAACACAGCTTGAGAACCCCAAAATATTCCCAGAGATGTCCTCAAGTTCATTTGAAAATATGCTCACTTAAGAAAACTGGAATTTTATTCTGTGAAAATGTATTTGGGGACTCATTTCCGCAAGAGAAATTCTCCACTTTAAAACTAGTAAATTTTATTTTTACATTATCAGCCAAATGAAAACATGAAATTGAAAGAGGAGCCTCAGAGACAGTATGGGTCCCCGAATATACATTCTAGTGTCACAGTTTGAGAAATGTCATCATAAATAAACTCTACTGATCCAAGAGCAAATCACCCATCGGAGGAGCCAGAAAGAAAGTGATGTGTCATGCGGGTCTCTTAAGGATGGAGACAGAGAGTAAAGGGGATGCGTGCGGTGGACGAGGGAACAGCAATCACTCGTAACAGCAACCATTTCTTGAGAGTGTTATGGCGTTGTGGCCAAAGTTTACCTGCGCGTCCCCGTTTTAGGACAAGACACGTTCTAGGAAGTGTGGGCAGTGCCGTACGACTGGACCGTAGTGTGTATTATTGGGGAAATGACTGAAGAGGACGTTGATGTAAGCGATCAGCTTTGATGGACACAGACCTAGGCTAGTCCTAGCTCCTTAATGTGCGTTCATAATGCTGGGGACTGGGGTTGGGTGCGATGTGATCGAGAGGAAGGACAGGCAAGGTTTGAAACGTGAAAGAGGTCACTTAAGAATCAATGACAATTATTGACCCCTGTCTGTTGCTTGAATCAGTTTCTTGTGCGTATCTGCCTCTAGCACCATGTTACTGCGATTTTTTCTGAAAAAAGTGTTTTTTTAGTATAGTCTTTAACAGTTTTCATAAAGTCTCATGTATGTTCAAAGTTGTATTTTATGGTTAATAAATTTGAAATTGTTGATGTTTCCAATTATAAAAAAAGAATGAATGACAAAAAAAGATATGAGTTCCCCAAACTGATATACAGATTCTGGAATTTACCAAAGCCTATATATATTAACTGAAAAAGAATCTGGCAGTTAAAACCTACTAAATATATTAAAGGCACTTACTAAACTTAAAAAGAACAAAACTGGTCTCATGTGACCATCAGTCACTCTTCTGGACACACCAGAATTACACACTAATTGTGCTTGACAGCACCAGCCTCTTGCTTATTAACCACTCCTTCCAAATGTCTCAGTAGCCTGTTCCCTCTGATCTCAGATGCCAGGAGAAATCTACTGGCTCTACCATCAGAATGACTTCTTTTTTACTTTCATTTTACTGTTCATAGTTTTGATCATCTTCTTTTTCTTAGATAAGTCCCTTTAACATTTCATGTAATAAGGGCTTAGTGATGATGAACTCCTTTAACTTTATCTGGGAAGCACTTTATCTGCCCTTCCAATCTAAATGATAGCTTTGCTGGGTAGAGTAATCTTGGATGTAGGCCCTTGCCTTTCATGACTTTGAATACTTCTTTCCAGCCCCTCTTGCCTCTAAGGTTTCTTTTGAGAAATCAGCAGATAGTCTTTTGGGAACTCCTTTGCAGGCAACTGTCTCGTTTTCTCTTGGTGCTTTTAAGATTCTCTCCTTATCTTTAATCTTGGGTAATGTAATGATGATGTGCCTTGGTGTGTGCTTCCTTGGGTCCAACTTCCTTGGAGCTCTCTGTGCTTCCTGGACTTCCTGGAAGTCTATTTCCTTTGCCAGATTGGGGAAGTTCTCCTTCAGTATTCTAATAAGTTTTCAATGTCCTGCTCTTCCTCTTCACCTTCTGGCACCCCTATGATTCGCATGTTGGAGTGTTTAAAGTTGTCCCAGAAGTTCCTAAGCATCTCCTCATTTTTTTGAATTCTTATTTCTTCATTCTGTTCTGGTTGAATGTTTATTTCTTGTTTCTGCTCCAAATCATTGATTTGAGTCCCAGTTTCCTTCCCTTCACTGTGGGTTCCCCGTGTATTTTGCTTTATTTGACTTTGCACAACCTTCACTTTTTCCTCCATTTTGCAACCATACTCAACCATTTCTGTGAGCTTAGCAGTGCTAATTCAGATTAGCAGTGTTTTGAACTCTGCATCTGTTAGGTTGGCTATCTTGTCATTGCTTAGTTCTATTTTTGGAGCGTTGATCCATTCTTTAGTTTGGACCATATTTTTTTGTCTCTGCACACCTATTACGTTCTGAGGGGTGGAGCCTTAAGTATTCACCAGGGTGGGGCAACCCAAGTAACTGCCTTGTGGCACTGTGTGTGGGGGAGGGGTCCGAGAGAGAACTATGCGGCCTGCTTGGCTCTTGGCCGGCTCTCAGTCACTTGTCCTGCTACCTACAAGCAAATTGGGCCCTTCTGGTGCTGATTCCCTGGTGAATGGGTTTGCGTACATTCTAGGACCCTGTGGGCTCCTCCAATGAACTCTCCTGTGAGACTGCCAGTCTCAAATCCCACAGGTTTTTACTGGTAGAGGTTCTGAGGCTTTCTTTTCCAGTGCCGGAATCCTGGGTTGCGCGGTCTCTTTCACTTTCCAGCTCTTCCTCCCTGTTTATCTGCAAGCAAATGTTGGACCGCCTGGTCCTCCAGCTGCTCCCTTGCCATGTATCCCCTCTGTCCTGGCTGCCCGTCTCCACCCCTCCTACCTGTCTGGATGAATGTTTCTTCTTTAACTCCTTGGTTGTTGGATTTCCATACAGTTCGATTTTCTGGCAGCTCTGGTTACTGTTTGTTTTTAAATTTGTCGTTGTCCTTCTTTTGGTTGTGTGAGGAGCAAAATGTATCTACCTGTGCCTCCATCTTGGCCGGAAGTCCTCCAGAATGGCTTCTGAGCCTGTGGACTTGGATCTACCCTCCTGCCATCATCATGATCTTTTCCTGGTTCAATAAAATGGACTCCCTATTTTTACACAGCAATGCTGCCTGGCACACTGATACAGATGGGTTCCTAGAACACTCACCTCGTGGGGAAAGCCATACCTCAAGGGGCCCACCCTCCAAAAGATAATTCCGGTTATTTTTGGTCACCCCTTGTGTAATTGTGTGAGAAATAAAATATCATCATATATGTAGCAGTATACCAAAGTGTTTAAAAATAATTTCTAGGAGACTTAAATCTGTAAACATTTTCTTCAGTGACTTATTAGGGATTTTGCTGAGAATTTGAGCCAAAGGATTAATTATTCTATTACCATTTTAGAACTTTTTGGACAATTTTGAACCATGGCGGTGTGGGAATTATTTTCAAAGGCATTAGAGTCAAAAAGAAGTCAGGAGGGTTTTTTTTTTTTTCCTAGTGATAAACTTTTGGAACCATTATCCAGTTAATTTAAAATACTTTAAAAAAATGATCCACTTACTATTCTCCTTGTATGAATATTCTGCTAATATCTAATAGAAGTGTCAAGGAGCATTTTTTCCTGATCTAAAGCTTAAGCTTTCTTTTTCTTAATCTCACCCCATTTCTCATACTTACATCTCCTATTCATGTTAAATATTCACTCTCCACTCTCATCCTTGCACACCTCAGCTGTGCTTCTGGACTTGGCGAACTGGATTAAATTCTTCTGTCTCTCTCTTGGCTTGCCCCCCTTTTTCTCCTCTTATTTTTCTTGGGGCTTTCTCCAATTTAACTCCAAATTGCAGGCGTCAAAGTGCTGAATCCTATGTCCACAGCCCCGCTCGCAGCCAGGGTGCATCACAGCCTGCCTCAGAACACGTGGAGCTAAGGTTTGCTGTGTTGGCAGGTGTGGCGCCTGTTGCTTTTGCCATATGCCCTTACCTCACCCAGGGCAGTCCTGTGAGGTGGGTGGTTATCCTTGTTCTCGTTTTACAGGTGGACGGCCTGGGCTCGATCCTCAGATTCCTCTCAGCGACTCTAAACCCAAGGTCTTTCTGCCCCGCCACGCAGCAGTGAGCCAGAATTCGCCTCGACCAGCCATTTCACTTCATGAGTTCTCATTTACTTTTCACGTTATTTACCCCGCAGCTGTAGTGAGATACATAATTGGCATATAACATTGTGTATGTCTAAGTTTAAGGTGTACTATATATTGATTAGATATACTTATATATTGCAAAAATGATACCAACTGCATCATATTACGTACTTACCATTCCCTTTTTGTGGTGAGAACATCTGAGATCTACTCTCCTAGCAACTTCCAAGTATATAAAACAGTTGATTAACTATAATCAGTATACTGTACATTAGATCCTCAGAACTTAATTCATTTTATAGCTGGAGGTTTGTACCCTTTGACTAACATTTCCTTCCTTTTTTTGGTTAAGATTTTATTTATTTATTTTTCGACAGAGGTGAAGGGAGGGAGAAAGAGACGGAGAGAAACATCAATGTTTGGTTGCCTCTCCTGTGCCCCCTACTGGGGACCTGGCCTGCAACCCAGGTGTGTGCTCTGACTGGGAATCAAACAGGCGACCCTTTGGTTCACAGGCCGGTGCTCAATCCATTGAGCCACACCAGCCGGGGCCAATATCTCCCTTTTTCCCCCATCCCCAGTTCCTGGTAACTACCATTCTAGTCTCTCTTTCTATGAGTTCAGCTTTTTTAGGTTATGTATATATAAAATCACACTTACTTGTTTTTCTCTTCCTGACTTATTTCACTTAGCACTATGTACTCAAGTTCCATCCATGTTTTTGCACATGGCAGGATGGCCGTTCTCATATATATATTCTTCTTTATCTAGGCATACAACTCCATGACAAAAATATAAACAGTATGATTAAAAAATGGGCAGGGGAACTGAACGACAGTTTTCTAGAGAAGACATATGAAGGGCCAGCAGGTACGTGAAAAGGGACCCAAATGTCATTGAAATGCAAGTGAAAACTACAATGAAATATCATCTCGTACTGATAAGAATGGCTATCATCATGAAGACAGGAGGAAAGTGTTAGGAAGGGGGCAGAGAAAAGGGAACCGTTGTGCACTGTCGATAGGAATGTGAGTTGGTACAGCCACTGTGGAAAACAGTACAGAAGGGCTTCAAAAGAAATTAAAAATACAACTACCATATGACCCTGCAGTCCCATTTCTGGGTATAGATCCAAAGGAAATGAAAACAAGATCTGGAAGAAGCGCCTGCACTCTCGCATTCATTGCAGTGTTATTCACAATAGCCAGATGTGGAAACAGCCTAAGTGCCTGTCAGTGGGTGACTTTTCACTTTAACCCCTGGGTTCCTTTCAGAAAGTGTGCTGTTGAAGCCTTTCAGCAGGTGATATAAAATTAATATTTTTCTCCATTACCTTTCTTCTCAGTACAGCCTCCACCCCCCGACCCATTCCTGCTCTCAACTCTCAGATTTTCACATTGCATTTCAGTTTTGTCTACATATCTCACCTCTTTGGGTTTCTTTTGATAATTTAGCAGTCTTTATCAGTGTTTGCAGTGCCGTCTCATTTATTACCATTTGTGGGTTTCATTAACAAGCTATTTGCTCCCTCCTCAGGTTATTAATGAAGCTGCTAAATGAAACTCAATCCATCAAGCCCCGTGCCACCCCACCAGCAAACTAGGTGCTCAGAGGTTCTGATTATTTCTTGCTCGTGGCTCTTGAGCCGGTTCCCAAACCAACTGAGAGTACTCACAGCCAAGCCAATTTCAATTAATTGTGCAAGGAGAATTTCATGAGCTAAAGCAGCACCTGCGTCTCTAAAACTAAGATGGATCGCCTGCATTCACATAACCTACTAAAATTGAAGTTGTGTCCAAGTAGCAATTATGGGACATTTCTCTTATTTTTTGGATTTTTATTTACCTCATATTTTCTGTGACCAGGAACTGTTGTTTAAATATTTCTATCTGTCAGTTCCATGTTTGAAAATCAGTGTGAGTATATCTGTTCTTGTCTTCATAATTTAGAAGATTGCTTATTTTAATTTTGTTTCCTTTTCTGTAGCAGCCGATAATTTTCTTGCATGGAGTTTATGCTAAAAACAAGTCTTCTGAGCAGCATTGTGTAATAAGAAATGTACAGGCTTTGGAGACAGCAGGCTTAAGTTCCAGTCTCTGCTCCATGAATTCCTGGTTGTATGACTTTGGGCAAATAATAACTTCTCCATGTCCACACAAACCTCAGAATAATGCCACAGTGTAATAAAATTGATAAAAATAAGAACATTAATAGCAATTGCCATCTTACCATCTTTCAAAATTTGCATGAGGATTAGAATTGATGAAGTGTAATAAGTACTCAACAAAAAAAATAACCGTTATTGAATTAAAATTTTTTCTTCATTTACAAAGGCTTCTGGACTTAGGCATGTATTCATATACTTATGTTCCATAAATTAATTTGAAAAATAGAAGTCCCATAAGAAAAAATAAGAAAGTCTAATATGAAAAAAGTGATCAACCTCACTAGGAATTAATGAATTTCAAACTTAAAAAAATGAGATTGTATTTTAAACCCACCAGACTTAAACAGATTTCGTTGGCCAGGACTTATCAAACTGCCAAGATACATGGAATTAGGAACTCAGACACTATTTATGGGAAGGTAAAGAGCCATCACTTTTCTAGGTGTTTTTAACTGTCCTCCAAAGTTGAATATCAGTGTGGCCTTGGGGACCCTTCCTACCTCTAGGGAATCTTAGATTGTGTAAGAAGTTCATTGTGCGGGATGTTCATTGCAGTACTGGTTATAACTGTAAGAAAGCAGAAGTAAGTAACTTATTAGAAAGGATAAACGGATGTATGTACTATTGCCTATTCATCACTGGAATTCTATTACGAGTTTGGAGTTAACAAGGCTGCATATGGTAGAGAACCAACTACCATCCCTTAACCAAAAACGAATTCTGCTTTTCCCACTTACTATGAACTCCAGGGGTAGGACTACCTGTAGCTGCTATGGTAGCTGTGTGTAAGCTTCTATACATCCTACCTGGCCATATCTAGCATGTAGCTCTTTTCCTTTTGGTTGCAAAGTGGCTGCCTTGCCACCATGAGTCACATCCTCATTCTAGGGAGGAAAAAAGTAAAGAAGAAAGAGACAAAAAGGAGGAGGAAGCAGCCGAGGCATCAGGAATTCTCCTGAGCAATTCCAAGCAGAATTTGCTTACATGTCATCAGCCAGACGGTGTCGTAGAGCTCAACTGAGCTGCAAGAGGCCTGGAAAACACTGTCTAATTTTGTGTACAGTATTGAAAAAAAATTATGTTTCCCTTAGTAAGGAAAAGGGTAAGGCATAGTATTGGGTAGGCAACCTGCAGTGTTTGCCTTCTCTTTTTAAAAGTTAAAAAGAAAAGAACTTTAGCTAGATCGATAAATCTGGATAAATCTCAGAAGCACAGTTTGAGTGAAAACGCTGAGGAACAAAACAATATCCATGATATGATACAGTTTTATAATTTAAAAAAAGCCACTCACAAAGTAATACTGTGTATTGTGTATGGATATGTATATAAGTATTAAAAATGAGAAAACATGTCTGAGAAAGCTATGCTACTTTGGAGAATAAGAGAGGGAATAAATCAGGGTAGGGGGCAAAGGGGGTTTCAGTTGTTTCTTTAATGTGTGATTTCTAAGCAAAAGTTCTGAAATTAAAAAAGATTATAAACATCTGTTATGAAATGATATGTCTTAGAGTTTGCTTCTCAGTTACCTGAATCGAGTCTCATCTTTTAGGTACCTGGTCGCAATGCTTTTCTGTTTTCAGAATCCTTTTAAACTTCTTAAATTCCCTCCAAACTTCTTAAATATGAGAGTCGACCCTGAGGTGACAATCTAATTAAATTGATATGATCACTTTCCAAGAATGAGATTTGTCATGTAAAATCCATCATAAATATTTTGAAGAGAAAAATAATAAGAAAACATAAATAAGGATTTGCTTTTAGCAATCTAGTGAAATATTTAATTTTGAGTAAGGGTGAAACAGTTCCGTATGTTATCCAGTGCTCTCTGAACTCGGAGATTCTTGTGGAGGAAATTACAAAGATGAGACTAAATGGCATTTGATACAGGAGCACAATTGGAGTATTTTTAGTAATATATGTTGTGTTATAAAACCGTTATGAAAATATATTGTTACAGAAGCAATAAAGTCTATAAAATTCTTTTCCAATTCCTAAATCAAGTTTAAAGCTTAAAATATTTACTGGCAGCAATAACGAGATGATAAAGACTAATGGAACTGATAAAAGCATTTATTTATGCTGAGAATAACCCTTATAATTTTTGCTGTTTGTTCATACATTTATTCCATAAACTTTTATTAAACAGCTTTTTATAAGTGAGGCCTTTGCCAGGTACTGGGAGTTCACATTTTATACAGTTATTGCCCTGGCATTAAAGGAGCTAATGGAAACACGGACATGTAAAAAGAAACAAACAAACAGTAGAAGTATCAAAAAAAGTGTTATTAACAGAGTCAGAGACCTATGAGTGCCTTTAGATGGGAGGATGTAAAGACTTAATTAAAAAAAAAAGATTTTATTTATTTATTTTTAGAGAGGGGAAGGGAGGGAGAAAAGGGAGAGAAATGTAGGTTGGTGCCTGTCCCGCAGCCCTGGGGCGGGTGGGGGCGCCTGCACCCCGGGCATGTGCCGGGGCTGCGGGGGCTCAGTGCACTGAGCCATATACCAGCCAGGGCTGTAAAGACTTAATTTAATGACTGAACCAGTCCAGATACCAGCGGGAAGTGGATGGCATACCCCAAATATGATAATTTGAGGTCAGTTGAATAAAGAACCGTTTCCAAAGTGTGGCCAGGTAATAGAGCAACTATAAGACATCATGTGTATGTACCAGCCCTAAGCTCAAAGTGAGCAAGGGAAAGAAATGGTCAATTTCCTCCCTGGGACTTCTGGTCACAGCTTCCCATTGGCTGAATACAACCTGAAGTCATGGTCCTGATCACTTGCAGGTGTTGCGGTATGCAGTGACCTTTTTTGGAAAGAAAATAGGTGGGGAAGAGTGTAGAATGGACCAGTGGGCACAAACAGTACCTGGCAGTCTAGTTTTAGTGAGACTAGGTGAATAAGAAGCAACTCACAGAGAAAACTTGGTTGTCGAGGAAAGAAGGTGAGGGTGGACCAGTCACAGGAGACAGTGAGCAAAGGTACAGAAGAATGGAAGAGAAACTTATGTTTTTGGGTTTACTGTGGCTAGAATTTAGGGATGGCATTAGTGTACTGAGGACGCGTTAGTGACATTAGGGCAACCTCTTTGCCACTTTGGGTAAGTTGAGATGTCAGAACAAAATGGTCAAATTCCTTGAGTAATTATAAAATTTATAGGCTATCAAAATAATCTTTTAAAAATCTCAACTATGATATGTAGAGTTAAAAAGAAACAATTATGTTGAAATACTGTTATAATACCTAAAAATTGTGATGTAGTAAAATATGAACTTCTTTATTAGTGCATTAAATAGTTTGCTTTTGTGGTAGGTCTATTAACTTATAATCTGAATATGATAACATAATGATAAGCATAGATAATATATCAAGGTAACAATTATAATGTTAAGTGACAGTTTCTACTAGTGACAAAGTAAAAACTGAAGGAAATGTAAAGATTCACTTAGACGTTAATGCAAAGTGAGATGGCACTTTTCCCATCCAGGTCTGGAACTAGTTGTGTTCCATGGACCTCCCATTAAAAACTCCTGTTTTGAAGTTTATTTACAATATTTTTAAATGAATCAAGTGAATTTTACAGTCATTAAATTCACCAAACATAGGATGCATGCATATCTTATGCCAAACATTATGCTAAGGAGATACACAGTAAGGGAAAAATTTTTGAAACACTTTAAGATTTTATCTTTTGGGACAGCATTGGATACCTGGAGAGTTTTGTGCTAAGTGAAATAAGCCAGTCAGAGAAAGAGAAATACCATGTGATTTCACTCATATGTGGAACCTAATGAACAAAATACGCTAACAAACAAAATGGAAACAGACTCATAGATAGAGAATTGACGGACAGCTGTAGGAGGGCAGGGAGTTGGGGGCTGGGTGCAAAAGGTGAAAGAAGTAAGCAAAAAAAAGAAAGAAAGAAGAACCTCATATATGCAGACAACAGTTTGGTGATTACCTGAGGAGAAGGGAGTGGGGGAGGTAGAAGAGGGCAAAGGTGGGGATAAATGGTGATGGAAGGAGACTTGACCTGGGATGGTGCACACACAATACAATATACAGATGTTGTACTATAGAATTGTACAGTTGACACCTATATATATAATCTTATTAAGAAATGTCACCCCAATAAATTCAATAAAAATTAAAAAAAGATTTTGTAGAAAAATTCAGTTATTCCCAAATGACTAACTAAAGGTTTCATCTGCTACTTCATGGAGATAATTCATAAAACAGTGATATTCATGGACCACTATACTGAGTTTAATGTAATAAAAAAGTCTACAGACTACTAAATTGCTACAATGAAAAAATGTAACCTCTTTTCATGACAGAGCTTTAGCCAATTATAGTCATTGTTAATTCTTACAACTGAACTCATGTCACGCCTTGTTTCCGGGAATAGGCTGCAAAGATGTTATCTTCCATTAAATGTTGCTACAGATGTACTACTTTTAAAAATGCCTCGTAGAAGTAAAATGTAAATAAGGACAAAGACAGATAACATGAATGTCTAGCTCAACAAATTTTTGCAGACTGAACACATCCATGTAACTAGCACCCTGATTAAGAAACAGAATACGAAAGTATCCCACAAGCTCCCTCCCAGGTATTATGTTCTATTCAGCATCCGTGATGCTCAATAACATGTATTCACTTGGCCTGTTTTTATATCTTATGTGAGTTGAATCCCACGACATGAACTCTTGTGCCAGGTTTCTTTCATACAACTCCATGCTTGTGCGATCAATCTGTATTGCCTGCCATTCATATAGTTGAACACTGTGGATTCTCAGAGCTGCCGAAATTTCATTGCGTGAATTTACCACAATTCACTTGTTCATGCTACACCATCTCAAATGTATTGTATCACCGCCAGTCTTCCCTCTTTTTAGCACCGTTGCTCTTCTTAGCTTTCAGGTTCTTCAAAATATTTTGAACTAGAGACACTTGGACGGGACTAAGGCATAAACGGAGGAAAGTGAGTCTCTCAGGATAGGGACTAACCTGCCTCATTTGTACCTGAGGGTGTTTCCTGAGTCAGTGATCCTCCCTTGGCTTACCATTGTTGGAATTTCTTACAGATTATGGTAATGGTTTGGCTGTCCCCCACCCGCCTCTGTTTCCAAGCTTCCCCAGAGCCCTCATGTCTATGTGAGTGGTTGTTGGTATTGCAAGGCAGCAGGTTGAAGTAGCGACATGTGACCTGCTAATCAGGTGCCATTTTACACTGGCAAATTCTCTTCTATTTACTGTTTAGGATTCTTGTTAAGGAGGTGACATTCTTCAGCACGATCTGTTCTAACTTAAAGTTTATGCTGTTTAGTTCTGATTTTGTCGGTTCGGAGATCTGTGCTTGTACGTGCCAGCTCTCTCACTGTCGTTTCTAATCAACCCGGCACTTCCTTCCATGCCTGTATCTGTGTAATTACATTAATAGGATGATATCCTAGGGGATTTCATCTACATTCTGTCTTGAAAGTGAAAAATCAGAATCTTGTAAGCCCCTGTTTCTCATGAAACCACCTTCAAAGGGTTGATCTTATGCATATTTTCTTAGACTTTATCAGCTTATGAAACACTGCTGCAATGAAGATGATACCACCTCACTTTGCAGAGCAATAATTGGCTTTCTTTAAAAAAAAAATAACCCAATTCTTTCCAGCTGATTCCAGGTAAAAGGAAAGTGTATTTAGAAAAATGTATTTACGGGTGAAATACAGAAAGATATAGGTAATGTTGAGTTTGAACATATGGCATGCAGCTTATTAAAAGTGAGCTTTTCACCAAATCCTTTAATGCCTAGAGAAATGTTTTAGATTGCGAGATTTCAGGTTTGAGCCCAAACCAACAGGATTAGACTGTCTATGGGTGGGAACTGGGAATCTGAATTGTTAATGACATGTGCAGCCCGTGAGTTTCCGTCTAATCCACAATTTGAACTTCATCCCATAGTTAAAAGATCCTGTTGGAGTGAGTTTTATCAAATGTAAAATAGAAATGGAATATTTTTATTCTTTTAAAATTAAAAAACATTTTCAGTTTCAGATGAGACTCATTTTATATTAGTTTCAGGTGTACAGCCTAGTGGTCAGATAATATTTTATGAAGTGATCCCCAACAATTCTAGTACCCACCTGCACCATACTTAGTTATTACAATATTACTGACTATATTACCTATGCTATACTTTACACCCCTGAATATTTTTATTCTTAATCCAAGCAACATAGCTAAAACTACATATTTACTCTGTAATAAAATAACAACATATTTTGCTGGTAGCAGACTTACTGAAGAGTTCTCAGAATTAGAAATAGTAAGAGAGGACTCTATTCCATTAGGGGAACTATCTCACAAAGTCCCTGTGTTTTAAATTGGAAGAGGAGGACAGCCAGTAGCATTAGTTTTTACTCAGTTAAACTCATATTTATCAGAATGATCTGGGTTTTTTTCTTAGAATTTTTTTCTAGCTAAAAGTGAAATGTAATTTGGAACAGCGAGTACTGATGAAAGGTGGGGAAGGTAACAAAACTAGATTCAGTGCCGGAGAACTGGGGAGCAGTCCGCTTTGAAGCCCCATAAACCAGAGAAGCACTTCATTCAGGACATTTGGAGCCACGCTCTTCGGGGCAAATGGATCGCCGCATTCCTGAAAAAATAGCTCCATAATATCAAAGCAAAAATTGCTTCGCAAAGGATTGTCCAGAATAATAATAAAAACCACTTGAAATTATGTTCAGGGCCATCTGGTAAATATGTTTTTACTTGCCTTATTACAGTTCTGAAAAAAAAAAAAATCCTTCCCAAATAGCTTCTGTTAAGGCCCAGATCTAAAGGAAGAGGAGGAAAAAAGGCTAACTAGAAGAAAAAATATATTTATGCGAAAGCAGTGGGATTTTCGCTGCTTTTCTTTATACAAGATTAAAGGGTGTCTCCCTGACCAGTGTGGCTCAGCTGTCTGGCAAAACCGAAGGTTGTCGGTTTGGTTCCTGGTCAGGCCACGCGCCTGGGTTGCGGTTTCAGTCCCAGGTCAGGGCGCCTGCGAGAGGCAACCGATCGATGCTTCTCACATCAATGTTTCTCTCCCTCTCTCCCCCGTCTCTAAAAGCAAATAAATAAAATATTAAAAAAAAAAGATTAAAGGGTGTCACATGCTAGTGACCTACTTTGGGAAATCAAGTAAAACAGTTTCAGACGTAGACGTGTTTTGGAGGCCTGCAGTGGGACTTAGCTGGATTTCTGCCAGTCTTTTTTACCAAATTTTGGAAACAATTTTCTCCAGAAACCTAAGGAAGAAATGCCCCCAGTGATTTTGAATAATGCTTTTGGACAATTAAAAAACATGATTGAGAGTTTGCTGACTATATTCTTAATTTCCATCTGCGAAACACAGAATTAATACAGATATCATAATGATAATAACTATTTAATGTGAACTTGGTGCCAGCCACTGGAATAGAGCTTAGTATACATTCTCATATTTAATCGTGGAATTAGTCCAATTCTGTGTGTATGTATTATTATCCCAACATTACAGGTGAGGAACTTACCCAAGAGGACATGGTTAATTAAGTGATAGCATCAAGATTAGAACTTGGGTTTTTGAACTTCGAGTTTTAACTTTTAAGTGCTTCATTGGACTCTCACCGTGTAATATGCACATCTACACGTGCATATTAGGGGTGGGCAAAATTAGGGTTAGTGTTGGCATGCAAATAAATAATACAATAATAAATAATAATACAAGAATAAACTGTTTTGTGTGTGAACAACTGTAAACCTGCCTTTGCCCACCCTGTGTTTATTTTTATATTTATATTTATGTGTTTACACTTATCCTTACAAATAAGCATTCTGTCTCTGTGACTTACGAAGTGAACACCCCAATAAGTCTAGTACTCATCGGACGCCATTCACAGTTACTGTAGCATTATTGACAACATTCCCTGTGCTGCACTTTACATCCCTGTGACTGGTTTTATAACTGGCGATTTGTGCATCCGAATCCCTTAAATAAATGCCTCTGGATCTCCATAGGGAAAGAGACAAACAAACAATTGTATTGTAGCTGACTTAAAAATCGATTCTCGTCCTTCAGGAGAGCTTGTGCCTGTTCACATCCTACATACCATGGGCATAGACTAGAGAGAAAAAAGTGAAGTGGAATGATTATAGCTTAGGTACGTGTCTTCTGCTAATTCCTTAGGAAGGATGGACACATTTGCCTTTACTGTGCTGTGAACCTGTTTACGAATGGGAAGTTTGATGCTAATGAAAACCCAGTTTTGAGATTTCACGAGTCTCATTCAGGCAGTGTAGAGACGTCAGGCTCTTTCCAAAAATATTCTCTACCAGGTGGCTGTGGACTTACCTGTGTTAGAGAGCCCTGGCACAGATTGTGAAAACAAGATACAAGGATTTTCTTATTTAATAAATAATAAAAATATGTAACACTATTAACAAGGACTGAAATCTGTAGATTAGTATTTAAGACCTGGCATGATTTTGCTTATATAAAAGTTTTTCTGAAACTGTTCACATTTTATGTGTTTTCATTAAAAAAATAATTATTAAGAATATCAATGTGCCAAATAGTTTGTCAGTCTCTAAAGAGGACTTCTGAGAAAGATAAAACTTACATCTCATTGCATTATTGTTTATCTTTTTACTTTTTAAAAGGCCTTATTTATATTTATTTATTTATATATTTAAAAAAATTTATTTATTTCATTTTTTAGACAGAGGGGAAGGGGCCGAGAAAGAGAAGGAGAGAAACATCAGTGTATGTTTGCCACTTGTGCGCCCCCTACTAGGAACCTGGCCTGCAACCCAGGCATGTGTCCTCACTGGGAATTGAACGGGCAACTCTTTGGTTTGCAGGCTGGCACTCAATCCACTGAGCCACACCAGCCAGGGCAATATTTTATTTATTTTTAGGAAGAGGAAGGGAGGGAGAGAGAGGGAAACATCAGTGTGCGAGAGAAACATCGACCGGTTGCCTCTACCAACCCCAACTGGGGGCCTGGCCTGCTACCCAGTCATGTGCCCTGACTGGGAATCAAAGGTGACTTTTCCGTTTACGGGACAGTACCCAACCATAATCAGGGCTAATTAAAAGTTTTTAAATTGCAATTTACACTCAGTATTATTTTGTATTAGTTTCAGGTATACAGACAATCACACACTTTACACAGCGCTCCCCTCGATACTTCCTGTACCCACCTGGCACCACACTTACTTGTTATAGTATTATTGACTGTGTTTCTTCTGCTGTACTTTGCATCTCTGCGACTGTTTGTAGCTACCAGTCTGTGTTTCTCTGGCACATTGGGAGTTAGTTCTTCAGCATGTGAATTTTCAGGGGACATCAACATTGAGTCCATAACATCAACAAAAAGTTATTAAAACTCCATAATTTATATAGAGCTATATATATGCACATATAATATGTACACATACATACATAGGCAGAACTATACATATTATAGGCTATATTTAAATGTCTCTATATATTATATATTGAGGATATATTCCAGGAAATTATATGAAAATATGAATTCTATGGAAAAAAATCTGTTGGTCAACGTTGAAAATCTTGGTCTGGTTTCAGCCTCCACCACCAGCCCCGTCATCAACCAAAGCATTTTCTCTTTCTTCTATTATATAAACTTCATAATAGCAGGAATCTTGTCTATTTTGTTCGTAATTTTGTCCCCTTTCCCTAGAAAAGTATTCAATAACTGATAAGATCTCAAAAAGCAGTTGAATGACTAAAGAACATATAATGCAGACCTCCTCATACATTTATTATCATGTGCTTTTTCTCTGCAAAGAATGTATCCACATACTTAAAATTACTGAAAAGCACTGTTTGACCGGAAGAGATGGACTATGAAATCACTGGACTCAGGGAAATTGTAATAGGTGTTTTCCGAGGGGTTTTGTGAGATATGATGAGGTAATAACTTATGCTAACCACCTGGAGTAGGCTTGGTAGGTGGAAGGTGCCCAGCAGGGATCCCCACTAGCTGTGTTTCCCCCTCCCAGCACCCCTTTCTCCTTATAGACTCTGCTTTGGAATGTGTCTCTAAGATAAGCAAGTCCATGTTGAGGAGATAAACTTGGGAAATTGTTCAGTGTTCTAAAATCCCAACCGCCCCCGTTTCTGACTGAAAATGGAATTGGATAAGGTCGGTTATAGCCACCTTAGTCTGTGGCTCTGGCACGGACTTGGGCCCTGTCCTACCTGCTGTCAAAATGTGTCAAAAATCCTGTGGAGGCTTTCCCTCCACGGGTTTTTTCAATAACCAACAGTTAAAAGATGGGTCAAATAATTAAGACAGCTCTATTTGACATAACCAAGACACATTGCTCTGGGAGCTGGGGAAAAGATGGCATAGCTGTTCTCCTATATAGCACCTCCATTGAATTTTAAATGAATGAATGAATGGCAGAGGGAGAATTCGGAACTTAATACTAAATGTTGGCTTCACATGAGACACTGTGTATCCAGATGCTAGATGCTATGAGAAATGCAGTCATGAAATGGAATGCACAGTTTAATGTCAGAAAAGGCAGTTACTAAGACGGAAAGAAGTATGTGTAGGGCTGGAATGAATGATGGGGAGGTTGAGAATGGATTCGAAGAGCTGAGGGAATGGGGTGGTTTCAGTAAGGAGCTGGCATATGAAGTGTGTCTAAAGCAATGAGGAGAATTTTGCAAGGGGAATTCTAGAAAAGTACAGCCAGATAGTCTGCAGGTTAAAAGTTAAGGCCGTGAGGCCAGCAAACCTTACCTCTAAGCGGAACCAAGCACATTCTTAGCTGTCTGACCTGTACGTCTCAGCTTCTTCGTCTGTACAGTGGGGGAGGTGGTGGTGGAGACCAGGCTTATTGTAAAGGCTGAATGAGGAGGTACACAGGAGAGAGTTGGCTCAGACTTCAGACCTGGGCGCTTCAGTAACTATAAGCCCCGATCGTCACTATGACGAGGACGATGAGGATTTTCCCATTGTAGTTAGATGTCCATTTTTGTGCAATGACACAAGTCCAGAGAAGCCAGAAGGAACTTGTCACGGTCTATGCTAGGGGTTCAGTGTGGATTTTTGTGTGAAGAGCTTAAATTCCATCTGACCGCGAAGTTATGAAGAGGGGAGCGCCCTACCAGTGACATTCACACCGCTCTGGGCAGGGCGCAGGGGCTGTCCTGCCTTCTAGACACTTAGCTTAGTCAGGGTCAGGCAAGAACCCAGGCCACTTAGAATGCAAGGAAGACCGGGGCTGTTTTCTGTAAAAGAGTGCAAATGTGTCATGAGAGCACAGAAGCAGAAACCATCAGTTTCACTTTGAAATGCTAAGAGATGAATGATCACGCATCTTTAAAAACGAGTGATTAAAAAATGAATCAAAAGCTGTTTCTGATTCTAGAAGTGCCACCACTTTCCTGACTCTGACATCTGGGTGATTTGCTCAATTTCTGTGAGCCTGAGCTGTTTTCTTTTCTTTTCTATTGAATTTATTGGGGCGACATTGGTTAATGAAATTATATAGGTTTCAGGTGTACAGTTCTATAATACGTCATCTGTATACTGTATTGTGTGCTCACCACCCAAAGTCAAGTCGCCTTCCATCCCCACTTTATCCCCCTTTACCCTGTTCTACCTCCCCCCACCCCCTTTCCCTCCAGTAATAACCGTACTGTTGTCTATGAGGTTTTTTCTTTTCTCCTTCACCTTTTTTGCCCAGCCCTGCAACCCTCTCTGACAGCTGTCAGTCTGTTCCCTGTCTGTGAGTCTGAGTTTATTCACTGTTTTGTTTGTTTATTCTGTTCACAGAGATAATATGGTACCTTTCGCTTAGAGCTGTAGTGGGGTTTGTGGAAGAGAATCCATGTAGGGGAGTTTACCTGGCACAATGCCAGCAAACGGATTCACTAAGTCTCGTGTATTTTTTATTATTATTTCAGGCTATTTTATATACTACAAAGCACTTAGTTATAGATTATCTCATTTGATCCTCATAACATTTTTTAACACTGGCAAGATAAACAACTCTCACTCCCCTTTAATTGACGGGCAAGTGGAAGATTGAAGGGATGGATTTAGCAAACCCCAGCCACTGGTACGGGGCAGAGTCCAGACTCAATTCCAGATTCGATGCCCTGAGGACAGTTTTTTCCCCATGCCTGTCTGGTGTTATCCAAATCACCCTCAAGAAGATATAATTGTTATATTGGCTTTAAAATTGTAGTTCTTTATAACTACAGAGTTTCTTTTATTTAAATGAAACCTCATAAGAACCCCTAACTTATTGAACAGTAAATAGAGCTGCTGTGTTTAAACACTCGACTGTGAGATTCTCTCTGGAGCTCCATGGAGCCCAACTTGAGGAAAAAAAAAAAAGCAGGCCTGAAGGGAAGCTCTGGATTTGGAGTCACAGAGAACAGCATAAGCAAGGGCGGGTAGCCTGGGAGTCCTGAGCCCGACTCCTGAAGACGTTGGGGCCCCACCCGTGGCTGGTCCAGCCTGCGGGAGGCACAAGCGTGGGTCCCCTGGCATCAGTGCCTCTGAGGGGACCCTGGGCATGTCTCTTAAATTCCCTTTGTCTCATTCGCCACACTCACACCAAGTACATAATAATAACATCTTACCTCATGCGTTGTGAGAAGTAAATTTGATTACAAGCAAAACACTGAAAAATGTGCCTGGCATATAGGAAGTGCTCAATTGTCATCTACTGCAGGGAATTTCATATTCCTGGGCCTCCCTTTTCTCTTCTGCAGAATAAGAATTATAATTTACCAAGGGAGTGTGTGTCAGACTTCAGTGGAGGTGCGCATGTAAAACTCCTGGCACATGACAGTACCTAAGTAGAAGTAATAATAAACTTCTTTTTCCCTCTCTTCTCTGAATCCTAACTTTCTCGGTAAAAGCAAGTCCTCTCTTGTGTTTCTTCTTCCCCTGCCCCTGCTCACACATGAAGGACCTCTTCTGTTTCTGATGTCAGTCCCTGGACCCCTTTTCACTCATGTCCTCCAATTAGACCTTTACCAATTGACCCATGCCCTTCGGCAATCCTGGTGCCTTCCACATTAATTTGACATCTGCACTTCACCTTGAAAATATGCTAATTGCAGCAGGGATCTGAAGACTGTGCATAACATGGGTTTGCAAGGGTCTATGGTATGCTAGGAATAATTGCAAATTTAATTCCCTTTGAGAAGATGTACAAAAACCTGACCACTCCCATTAGCCCAGGAAAAATTAGACTCTCTGAAACCAAGTGAAATGAACCAAATGAAAGGAGAAAAGATATCATTTTTGAAGGGGGAAAAAAAAGCTCCAAATTTCAATATTTAAAATCTTTCAGAAAAAAACTTTGGTTCAGAAATGGTGTTTTTCAGCCTATTTATTCCCACTAGGCAATTCGCTTTTCCGAATTAATAGTCTGTAAAAAGAAACTGGCCCCGTTTTATTTTTCAGACAAGTTTAATTTAAAAATATAAATAAATAAAAAAGTTGTAGGTAAAAATTCATCATGCTTTTTATTATCAAAGGAGCAGTAACGTCAGTGAAGCATGTGGTGCCGTGCATAAGAAACAAATCTTAAAATTTAAAAACAACTTTATTGAGATATGTTTTATGCACCATAAGATTCACCCCTTTCAAAGTACAATTCAGTGCTTGTTAGTATTTTCACTCCCCAACACGATTCCTCACATTTGATGTTTACAGTCAACCCTCATTCCTAACCCCGGCCCCATGGCAGTCCTTAATTAACTTTCTGTCTCTCTAAATCTGCCTCTTCTGGAAATTGCACGTAAATGGAATTTCACAATATGTGGTCTCTTTTGTAGGGCCCTTTCACTTAGCGTCCTATTTTCAGGGCTCCTCCATGGTGCAGTGTGTGTCAGCAGGTGTTCCTTTTTTGTTGCCCAGTAGTGTTCCACCATAGTGGCCAAGGGCCTTTTGTCTAGCTGTGTGCAAGGCGAAGGGCGTTTAGGTCGCTTTCAGCTTTGCCTCTTGTGATGTCATCTTACCTCTACAAGGCCAGATGTGCTGACAGTCCAGTGCTCTGTTGGCTCTTTGCTCCGGAGCTCAGCCAACAGGCTGTCTCCGAACAGAGTGGGAAGCCATCGCCAGTGGCTCCCGAGGCACCTGTCTTCCTCACTGTCTTTGTTCAACTCTGTTTAACATTTCTGCTTCGGAAGATGAGTAACACTTTCTGCATTTTTGGAGCCTAATTTAGGTTCATACCTCAAGAACCACAGGTTATTTTAATAGCCAGTGAAGAGCAGGGACTGCTCAGAGTTCCATGGTGTATGTTGGAAAGTTAGCATTCATTCAGGTCAAGTTCTCCACTCACGCTTTGCAAAATTTCCTTCTCGGACCGATTGAAACAATATCAATATATCAAAAGTAAGCAAATGAGAGACCCCAAGCTTAAAATTTTACATTCTGTCCGTTCTCACCCATATTTTCAATATAAATGTGAAGTTATCAAGAAAAGTGCTAAGAACTCAGCAGGTTGTGCTTTTCATGGTTTATGCTTTGCTGAAACGACGTTGTCCGTCTTGCCCAGGATAGCTTCAGAATTGCATTGGAACCTCCAGTGGCTCCAGAGGATTTCAGGTAACAGAGTGATACATTTATCTCTATATCTGTATCTATTTAATCTATTTATAGAGAGAGACAGAGAACGGGGAGGCGGAGGGGAGGGAAGGGACACTAGGTCAAAGAATATGGAAACTAGAAATGGATTCATCCTCAGGTATTTTCAGTTGACTGTCTGCATTTGATAGAGTCCATTTATTTCTGAGCAGCCAGCCTTTATCAAGTGCCGACTGCAGGCCGAATTCTGAACTATCAGCTAGAGATGCGGAGATACAAATGTTCATCCATTTGCTCACGAACAGTATTTACTGAGTGATGGTTCTGTGCAATGCACTGTGGATCCTAGCATTCAGAAGCAAAAATCAGCTTGGCGGCTGCTACTGTGGAGCCAGCAGCCAACTGGGGATAAAGATAAAGAAAGCAAAGACGGCAATATATATAAATACTTGTGCATAGTGACGAATACTGTGATTGGTATAAAGAAACCAGGCTATTAAGGGGCAGTATAATGAGAATGTGGCATTTATGCTCTGAGTCCTAAAGGAAAGGAGGGGATTGTTCAAAGGAGTGAGGGAAAGAGTGTTCCAGGAGGAGGTGCCAACAAGGGCTCCGGGGAGGGGAGGGAAAGGGGTTGGTTTGGACCGCACAGGAGACAGGCCCTGTGCTGTCTCTAAATTCTCTGTTTTTGAAGGGGCTGTGCAAAAGTGTAACAGGTACTATGTGGATGAGAAGAAGTAGCTCAGAATGGCCCTTTGGATGTAATTGTAGAAAAATGAGAGTTCAGTGATTGGATGGGTGAATGAATGAATGAATGGATGACAGATGAATTGATGGATAGATGACTGACAGACTGATGGACTGACAGAATGCATGATTGCATAAATGGAAGGAAACCCTTTTCGATAGGTGGACAGAGGAGAATTTATTATATGAATTTCATAATCCAAAGATTGTGGGAGAGAAGGCCAAGAGGGCATACAGGAAGGAAGGGAGACAGAGGGCTGGGAATATTTTCCAACCTCACAATTTTTTCCCCTTCTGGGCTAGCTCTGAGTGGCTCCCTGCTTTCTAGTTTGAAGAACCCTTCCCTACACAATTTAGGCATAAAGTAAGAGCATCCTCCACCTCTGTGACAGCTGCCTGGCAAGCACAGGGAAATTAATTAACTGGCACGAATGGCCTGCAGGTCAGATTTTCCACATAAGTGGCGCATAAAACAGTTGTATCTTTTAAGATTGGATTCATCTTGAGGAAGTAGGGGAGGCAGGATATGTGAATCTAGAGTAATTCAATGAAAATTATCTGTATCAGCTGAGCCATTTATGCCCAGATGCACACACAGCACATACACAAACACACAAATATACTTGTTAACTTTTTTTTTTCAGATTTAGAACACAATTTTATGTTTGAAGATTAGCAAGAAAGACAGTAGACATTATCTCCAGTGCTGCTGGATTGCACAGCTCTGGGCTGTGAAATCCTCCTGTGTTAAGCCACAAGGCCGTCATAACAACTGTATGCATTGCATGACAGCTGTCCTGGGCCAAGGGCATATAGACTATCAGTATTAGGAAAAATCACTGTACCACTACCAGCGGCCAGTTTCTAACATGATGGGTTCTCTGTACATCTAGGGAATGAGCGAGAGTAGTCCTGCAAGCCCGAACTGTTCGATTTCTTCCCAGAATTATTTACTTTTGTTCCAGGAGGACATGAATACATTCCATCCATGCAGGACACCCCACAGTGCAAATGCAGCTTCCCACAGCACCGGGAGCAACTCCAGGGGAGACTCCTTAAACTCCCCACTCACGGCCAGTAAAACCCCTTTTGTCATTCATAGAAAAGACACAAAGAACATTTGGTCAAGTGGCAAAGAGGGCCATTCCTGGCTCTGACCTTTGTTTAAGTCATTCTCCTATTATATTTTATCCTTTCAGATAAAAATGAAATTAACATACCCAGAGGCCACATAGCGACAGATGCCATAACACCCCACAGCCCCAAATGGCTTTAATAAGTTTTCTGTAAGCAGAGAGCAATTGCAAAGAGAAAAGTGTTCATTCACCAGGTAGAAGCTTCCGAGTGGACTGTGCCAATACCCAATCCTGATCGCAAACTGAAGAATGAAGTTTTTTCCCACAGCTAACCTCATATAGAATCAAGCAGGTGAAATTATCAGGTCCGATCAATTTACCATTGATCAATTGATGTCATTTATCGAGCCATCACCAAACATTAGTTTACTATTTTAAGGTTTGGGTTGATGCAATCCAACCAGTGTGGTGTGTTCAGTTGATTATCTTCATTTGGGATACAATTCAAGACAAATGCAAAAGAAAATCTGATTTACTCCAGACAAGAGGCCTGTAGGATAATGGCGGTGTGTGTTGCCGTGGTAAACACACTGAGTGTGATTGATGGTGAATGAGTGCTTGGCAGGGCGTATCCTTCTCTTAGGTGGTCTCCACTGGCACGCTTGCCTAAGTTCTAATGAAGCCTGAAATTAACATGGCTCTGTTGGTTTAATTCCTGGTTTTTGCTGGCATCCCAGCAACACCGTCCTGTCAATCTCAAACAAGGGGCCAGTACATTTCTGGCAGCATCTCTCATTGCTGGGAATTTTTGTCGGGAGAAAATTAATAGCCATATAGTTATACGCGTATTTTTCTTCAGCCGGGCATATTTATGGTGGTTAAGTAAAATTAACATGTGTGTGCGTGCACAAGCATAGGATAGTTCTTAGAGCAGCTACATCTCAATAAATAATAAGTTGATGGTGAAAATGATGATAAATCGTCTCTGCATAGCATGTAAGGGTTCATAAATCATATCCACATACACTGTGTATTTCAGTCCGACCTGCAACTCCGAGGGGTACATGTAATTGTCCCTATTTTACAAATGAAGGAACTGAAGATCAAACAAGCTCAGCGAGTGAAAAAGATTTTACATCTTATAAGAGAATATAAACTTGTAAGGTGTGACTATATTTTTCATATTTTTACCAATTCACATTACTTCAAAACAAAGATGTTTTTTGATACATCTTTGATGGTGCTTGCAAAGTATATTCAACTAGATGTTCTATGATTTTGGATGGCTAATTGTCATAAAGTTTGAAGTTGCATTATTCTTTCTCTCTTATTAAGAGGAAAGAGCCCTGGCTGGTGTAGCTCAATGGATTGAGTGTCAGCCTGCGAAACAAAGGGTCTTTGGTTCTATTCTCCAGTCAGGGCACATGGCTGGGTTGTGGGCCAGGTATCTAGCAGGGGGCGTGTGAGAGGCAATCACACATTGATGTTTCTCTCCCTCTCTTTCTCCTTCCCTTCCCCTCTGTCTAAAAATAAAATAAATAAAATCTTTAAGAGGAAAGAAAAAATAAGTTTTTGAGTGCTTATAATACATTCAGCAGTAGTTATTTTTACACATTGATCTCACTTGATCTTTACAATAACAGCTTAAGAACAAATCATTTCCAGTTTTACAAAAACTCAGAAATTTTTGTAGAATCCATTTTCTGGAGCAGACTTCTCCTCAGTGTTTTTAGAGGCTCTTAAGAGGAAAGAACAGACCATTGTGGAAGACACTGTCACTTCTAACATAGGTATCACATTTTATTTCTATTATGTCATTTTACCCCCTCAATCACATGGGGTAGGGAACACAGGCTGTAATATCCCCAATTTCAGAGAAGGGGAGCAAAGTATTAAAGACCTACTGTGCCTCTCAGTGTCCTTGGTTGCAGCTAATGGGAAACAACCCTGGCTAGCTTTTGAAAAAAATGGTAACTTATTGGCAGGATATTGGGTACCCTGCATCTTACTGTGGTTCACGAAAGGAGGGGCTGCTTCAGAATATGAAGGGGGTTCAGTCCTCAGATTTGGCTATATTTACAACAGGGATGACTTGCCCGGGCATCATGGAAGTGTTTTGTTTAAATTCAATTTATCAGAGTGATGTTGGTTAATAAAATTACATAGGTTTCCAATGTACATTTCCATGATACCTCATCTGTATACTGCATGGTGTGCCCACCACTCAAAGTCAAATCTTCTTCCATAGATAAGAGTATATTCGATGCTCAACTATTCCTTTTATTTAAAAATTTTGTGTTTATCCATTTTCATAGAGAGTTATATACCTTCCTTCCTCCCTCTTTTTTTTAGGAGAATTAAAAATGCGAAGGTGCTTGTCATTAAAGCCTATGTGTGCCATTATATAGAGGTTTTGTAAGGTAATTAGTACGGCAGTGTGGCTTTTTCCATTTTTCTTTACCCTTTATTGAACTATGGCTTCGACTGTAAAATGGGCTTATTAGACCCTAATGTTGGGATATAAAAATTTCTGCTGGAATTATGATTCAATTTTTTATATGGAGAAATATTTAAAGGTATAAAAATAAACATGACGTTCGATTTCATTTTTTAAAAAATATTTTATTGTTTATGCTATTACAGTTGTTCCACTTTTCCCCCCTTTCCCCCTCTCCACCCGACCCGCCCCCACTTCCGTAATCGGCCCCCTCACCGTTGTCCGTGTCCGTGGGCCCTTCATATATGCTCTTTGACTAATCCCTTCACCTTCCGTCAGTCAGTCCTCATCTCCTCCCTCCCCTCTTACAGCTGTCAATCTTTCCATGTTTCCACGCCTCTGGTTTTCTTTTGCTCATTAGTTTATTTTGTTCATTAGGTTCCTCTTGTAAGTGAGATCATATGGTATTTATCTTTCACTGACTGGCTTATTTCCCTCAGCATAATAGTCTCCAGTTCCATCCACGCTGGTGCAAAAGGGAGGAACTCCTTCCTTCTCCTGCTGTGTAGTACTCCGTCGTGCAAATGAATCACAGTTTTTTATCCATCCATCTACTCGTGGACACTTAGGCTGTTTCCACATCTTGGCCATTGTAAATAGCGCTGCTGCAAACTCGGGGGTGCATAATTTCTTTTGAATCATGTTTCCGAGTTCTTCAGGTACATTCCCAGCAGTGGAATTGCTGGGTCAAAAGGCAGTTCGGTTTTCAGTTTTTGAGAAAGTTTCACAGTGTTTTCCACAGTGGCTGCACCAGTCTGCATTCCCACCGGCAGTGCACCAGGGTTCCCTTTTTTCCACACCCTCGCCAGCACTTGTTGTTTGTTGATTTGTTTATGATGGCCGTTCTGGCATCGCATTGTGATTGTAATTTGCATCTTTCTGATGGCTAGTGACGTTGAGCATTTTTTAATACATTTATGGGCCATCTGTATGTCCTCCTTGGAGAACACTGAACTGTACCTGCTTATAGCATATGATTTGTGGGTGCTAGGGTGCTGCTCCTGGCTTGCATGATTCTGCGATAGACTTTTGTTTCTATGTAACAGGGATATCGATTTGTGTCCTGGAAAAATTATAAACTGCCTTATGCAAAAGAAACATCCTTGGGTGGAGAGAAAGGGGGCTGTAATGGTTTATGATCCCATTCCTGCCAATGATATAAATGTCCTCATTTTTGGTGGAAGCTGGCCACGAGGGAAGTTTGTTTCACGTGACAACATTATGTACCATGTTCAGATTTGCAGCCATGATCTTGTCAGAGTCAATTATCACGTGATTGTAGCAGTAAAAAATTGGGTTTTAAACTTTTATGAAAAAGCACTTATATTGTGGAATACGACTTTTTAATGGAGTATAGACATTAAACAGACCTGGTATTAGGCTCTGAAATTAATGGGTCACTGTATAACTTTCTAGTTTTCATAGCTTGATAAGATTAATGCTTGCTTATATAGCAAATTCAATGGCTCATTTAATTTCATATGAATGTTTAAAGTTAAATTGCTTTTGGATTAAGGCTAAACTCATTATTCATTTTAATGTCTGAAAGAACTTTCATTTTTCTTTCATTTTATTTAATCAAGTGCATCATCATTAAGTAAAGGCTAAGGATCTAGAGAGCTAAAAATAATGTGAAAAAGAAATATATTAATTTACATTGAAAAGAGACTTATTTGTTACAGAATTTATTTAATAGCCCACCGTGCTTACGTATGGTTCTATTTCAGAGAAGGTGAGCTATTTATAGGCTTTTGGTCACGTTTTGAAATACCAACTTGAAAAGCTGTGTGTTTGACTGTCTAATGTTCGATGTATATTCCTTGCGCAAAGATTACCATTGACCTTTATTTATACATTTTTTTTTCCATTCATTCTCTTGGTCGACAGACACACTCACACACGAACACTACCTACACTCCGTAAGGTGGCAAGCAAGCACTACGGAGTGTTTACCAGTTAAAAACACCCCACGCCTGGTCTGAAGGGACCAGCAAGTCTAAGAGGAGGGAACCCCACATCAGTGGGCTGTGGAGCGCTTGTCTGCCTATGAGGAAATTTAATTCAGTGATCTCTGAGATTGTCTCCAGTTCTCATGGCTATGTCATCCTCTGGGTTATGGCCAGAAAAGGGGAAAAATAACAGTTTTCAAATTTATAACATTGGTCATAATTATATAATATTATAACCATAAAGACAACTGTAATCGGAACATTCCTTCAAAATATATAAAGCATGTCGCCTTTCATTGCATCATTTCATGTTGAGCTGGTAGCCACTGTGATCTGCAGCTTGGATGACAGTTGTGACAAGCATTTCTAGGACTTTGCTAAGTCTTATGGGGGCAGGGGTGTGTTGACCTGTCTCAGTCATTGCTCTGTCCATATGGCCTGTACCAGTGCTTGGCATGTCATGGGCAATAAAAAGTATTTGCTAAGCAAATGAATAAAAGAATGAATGAATGAGTGAAGGAGAATGAATGAGTGCTCTTATTTCATTTATTCTTCATGAGTAACTGAACGTTATAGATATTATATCCTCATTTTATAGATGATGAAACTGCAAATTAGAGAGATTAGCTAACTTGCCCAATAGTATACATGTTGTATGATGTGGCTGAGTTAGAACCTTAGTCACTCTCTGCTCTTTTCATGTTAACACAAAACAGAGATGTTGATGCTCAGAACAGTAGGTCATAAAGGTTCTCAGCTTTGGCTGCATATTTTAATTACCTAGAGCTCTTTCTAAAACTACCAATGTCCAGATTTGATCCCAGCCCAACTAAATTAAAATTACTGTAAAGTTGGGCCTGGGCCCACATAATTTTTAAAGCTCCTTTCCGCCCCCTTCCTTCCTTTTCTCTCTTTCTTCTTCTTTCTGTCCTTCATTCCCCTACTTCCTACCTCTCACTCATACAAATCTGGGAGGAAAGACATAAAACCTTGCCTTCAAAGAATTTACAGTTTTGCGCAATTGCTACTGAGTCATCAAATATGTACATGATAAATGCCAGCCATCTGTCATGGATTTCCTTCCCCTGCATTACCTGCTTCCTCAAGTCATGGTCATGCGCCACCTGTCAGTGGAGAGCTACTCTTCGCTCCCGACAAGTCAGACTCCAACGTGCCTGTTTCTAATACACATCTGAAGAGTTGGCAAAAACCAGTGATTCACTGAATGGGAATCCACAGCTAAGGGAGTCTGAAACCTTGTGGGGTTTTTTTTTCCCTTCACCAGGCACTCCCAGGTAATTTTTCAGGATAGGCCTGTGTGGGGAGTGTTAATGTAACTCGAGGGTTCTTAAAAATGGGAGATCCTCAGTAGCATCAGCCGACCGCGGGCACATGTCGTAAATGCCTACCTTCTGCTCTCCGGAACAGTCGAGTCAGAAGCTTGGGGGTGGGGCCCTGCGATCTGTGGTTTAACAAGCTCTCCGGGTGTGCGCTGACATGTGCAAGTCACTGAGAAAAGGGGTCAGCCTGGTGTGGGGTCCTGAGGAGGTGGGAGCAATGCCCATGCCCACGCTGGTCCGAGATCCGAGGGTTAAAGCAAAGTCAAACCAGCTTCTAGTTGCCACGACGGTGGGAGGGTAGGGTGCAGGTGGGAACGGAGGCTGACCCGAAGGAGGGCCGTGGACCCGCCTGGCCCTCCTCCTCTGTGGGCAGGGAAGGGAGTCGAGGCACCAGGTCCGGGGGCCCACGAAGCAGGAATGTTCCTACCTGTGATGAGACTGACGCGGGAGAAGGGAGTTGCTCTAGAGATGAGATTAAACCAGTGGAGAGGATGGGATTGTCTCCGAAGCAGGACAGAGCCAAGGTGAGGGTGTGGAAATCACGTAGGATGCTGATTACTGAGCGACAAGGCCCGCATTCCCCTAACAGTGATTTTTCTTCAATAGAAAGTAAAGGTTTTTGTGGTGTTTCTTATGAGAATTTGAGAATTCTAAAGTCCTTTTTCCACATAAAGAGTGCCCCAATGTGGTGTCCTCCCCCCCGCCGCCTTAGAGAAACACAGTGCATTATTCAGGGTGATTTCCTAATCACCCTGGGGGCAGAGACACACCTGTCTGAGATGCTCACAGACTTGATTAGCTAGCATTTGTCACTTGCATCAGCCGCAGGTAACTCCCGACGAGAATTGTACTTCCCTGTACATAGTGGAACCAAGCGATGTTCCAAATTTCACAGGGTTGTTGAAGAGGCTGGTGTCAAGATAATCAGACTACTTGCAATCGCCTTTTTTTGCTCCCCCCCCCCCAAAGTTCCTAAATGGGAATGTAAATTAGCCAAGAAGAGATAACACATTTGTGTACTATAAATAGATCATTTCTAGTCAGGGTATAATTGATCTTTACTTTCGTTCATAAATACACATGGGTACCTTGTCGTTTTGGTTTTTTTTTCAAAATCCTGTTTGTCTTTGGGTGTAGCTCTTGAATTTTGGATATATAATGAGCCAAGTTGCCCCTGCCAAAATTTCGCCTTCATACACCAAACTACTTATAGGCACAGGAGGTTTTCCATTTTGCTGAAAACACCTTTTATTATATAAAGGTTTGCATCTTCTATAAAGCTCTCTTTTGGGCTTGTTATTTTTAAAAAGTATATCCCCCCGAAAACTACAACATTTTTTTACTGTGTTGGAGTAGAAACATCTGTGGTTTTGCTCTTAGCACAGTTGATGGGAAGGTTGAGCTTAAATCACAGCAAGTGAGGAAGTATTGGAGAGACAGTGTGATTTTATTCAAATCCAGCTCCCTCACTGGGTGGCCCTGGGAGAGCTTAGGAACCCCTCAGACAGTGCTAGAGCCACCTCAAATGAATTCAGTGCTGTTAAATAGCATAACGTATGCAGAGTGTTTTGCTCAGTGCTAGTAAGCTCTTTCTAAATGTTAAAGTTTTGGCCCTGGCTGGCGTGGCTCAACAGGTTGAGCGCCATCCTGCGAATCAAAGGGTTGCTGGTTCGATTCTCAGCCAGGGCACTGGGCTGCAGGCCAGGTCCCCAGTTGGGGGCACTCGAGAGGCAACCACATATTGATGTTTCTCTCCCTCTTTTACTCTCTCCCTTCCCCTCTCTCTAAAAAGAAATAAAATCCTTAAAAAAAAGTTTTGGTAAGAGGTAGCAAGGTAGAGAGAGAGGAGCATTAGGTAGGGGTTTGGGAAAGCTGGCTCTAAGATCCATGTACATTTTTTGCTACCCACAGTTTTCTGCTCAGTGCCAGGAACGGGTTGATTGAATTTAATGGTTTCAAAGAGCTGCCGCAATGACTGAGGCTCACAATTCTATTAAAAGAATAGGTCTATTTTAAGAAGAGACATGTGGAACTAGCTATTTTCCTTCCTCACCTTCATTTTTTTCCCTCCCACTCTCTCTCACTGCCCTCATGTTACGTCTTTCTTCTGCCCTTAACACATCACTCCCACAATTATGGCGTTAGAGAGAAGGCTCAACAGAGAAAATTGACTTTCTTCCTGAGAGAACTTACTCAGCAACTGCTCGTTACGCAGCCGCTTCTCTCTGAGTTGTGCCCGGAACCCTTCTGTTGACAGAACTGCCGTCAGGACGTCAGGTTTGCATGAGTGCTGAACGCAGGATTTGATTCTCTTTGGAGCTTCAAGAGGAGCTCCAGGTCCTGGGGTCAATTTCAGTTGTCAGTCAAGGGTAAACATCAGATCTCTGCCACCGTGAGAACAAAGAGAAACTTCTATCACTTATTTAATGGCCTCTCAATATTAAGCGTCAAGGGTGTCGGTTGGAATATCATGTCTAAGCGAATGATTTGTAAACCACATCCATGACCCACCACAGATGGTGGGCTAAATAAACCACTAGATTTGCGGCACCATTAAAAAAGATGCAGTAGGAAGAATATTAAGTGGCTTTGAAAATTATGTCACATCACTTTAAGGTAGCAAGTTAAACAGTTATGTGCCACTCTGTCAATTAAAAATGCGTGTGTATATGGGATTGCAAGCAATGAAAAGTTATTAGGGATTATCTCTAAATGCTGAAGGCTTCAACAAATTAGTGGCTGTACTTTCAGTACATAAACTTCTAACTTTAAGAAGATAGATAGAAATGTTAACATTTATGACAAAGAGAAAATTAAAGGATGACCGAATCAGAGGCACTGAACCCGTACTAGTCAAGGACTTGATCCTGCTGATAAATGCGCGCTGGGTACAAGGGCAGAGAAGTGGCTCCAGGTTCATCTGGAAACCGCCTGTGGTGGAGCGGACGCACGTTCCGCGTTCCGCTACCCGGGTGCCTCGCTCTGCCTCCGACCCCTCTTTTATGCCTCTGGGTCGGAACTGAGCTGCCCATTGGCCCTCCCTGCCTCAATAGTTGCACGTGAGAGAATTAAGTAGCAATTCTAAGAGATAAAAACATTAAGAAATACTGCTTCAGACTAAAAAATTGCCCCCAGATTTTTCTCAAGTGCTGCGGAAATGAAAGCAGAAAATTGCTCTGTGCCATTTCTGGGGCTCACTGCTATTAGAGGCAGACGATAAACCTCCCCCGCGTGCCGTGCCACGCCACGGGCTGCGGCGGACGGACACAGCTGCCCCTCTTTAAACAGAGCTAACGTGGCAACAAGCTGATGGCAGCTGAATCGGACCGTGCCACCGAGCTCTCTGGAGACCACCAATTGAAAGGTGTAAACATAAATCCATATGCGAGTATGTCTCCTGTTCATTCCAAAAATGGACAGAAAGGATCTAAGCAGCTTAAGTTTCCTTCTGCTTCATCAGTCCGGATGTGGTCTCAAATGACCCTAATTTCTAGGTGGATTTGGGGTTTCAGAATCTCCCAGTAAGGTCCAGTTTGTTCTTGGAATCAAACCTGTTTTAATCTTAGCCCCAATGTTTATTAACTGAGTGATCTAAGCAGGTAACCTTCCTTCCCTGGTGCTTCCTTTCGGGGGAAGATTTATTGTGCAGGGGTGAGCAAAGGAAGGATTACAGCTGTGAGTGCACAAAACAGTTCATTCTTGTATTATTATTTATTTATTAATTTTTATTTTTCCATACGGAAAACTGCACACCTACTTTTGTCCCTCCCTTCATTTTTAGTGTTACTCTCCCCTTATGCCTGCACGCCGATGGATTTTTTGCTTGTGTTACTTTGTTTTGGTGGCTAGATTACCGTGGGTAAATGTGAGAAATGGGTTGAGAGAGGGTGAGGGAACCTGGAAGGGAGATCAGGAGAGCACAATGAAAAGGCTAAACAAAGTGAAATAATAAAGAGGTGAAAGAAAAGATGAAGAAAGAGAAGATTGGAGGGAAAGTCCCGTGAGAAGATCTGGAGGGGCCACAAAATTCCTCAGAATGGGAAGTGGTGCTGGGAAGTTTTGAAAGGTGGCTGCAAATCAGGCGTTTGATGCTTTTTAATGTTTTGTTTTATTTTAGAGATGAATGTAAAAAATGGATTCCCTTTATAATTCCCAAGTTCAGTTTTATGGTCAGACAGCACAGAGACTGGACCACGGGGGCCATAGTTTATATTACAATGATACATGCAGAAACCAATTTTGACATCATAGTGGTAAAATGTAGATATTGGTATATCCATTTTGCATGTGATAACTCTGAGTAGTATATATAAATTACCAGGCCCGGGAATCAGCTTTTGAATCAGGTCTGTCTAGTTACCAACCCTTACTGTTCTCCAGATCAGGCTTCCCAGCCCCCTGGATTCCAAAGGAAGGTATATGGCAAAAGTAAACAACCGCTTTAAGCAACAGGAATTGTTTCACAGGGAAGCGTTGCGCCTTGTTAAATAGTTCAGGGCAAGGGTTCAGTGGTTGGCCATTACTGGTAATAAGCAGGAATTTATCGTGCGCATATCCATTCAGTCAGTCATTATTTGTTGGATGCGACAGCCACTGTAAGGAGCTTGGGAAACAAATATGACTCAAAAAGAGCTGGGATCTCTGCTCTCATAAGAACTCGTAGCCCCAGAGGGGAGACAGGCATTCACCTACTAATAAAGTCATAAGAACATACAGACCAAGTTACTGGAAAGACTGGAACATGGTGTTCTGAGAGCCTGACCTGAAGTGACCTGAGCCTGGGGTCAGAGAAAGACATGGGATGTGCTTTTGGACTTCTTCAGTCTGGAGTGCTGCTGCCTCTCTTCTGTTCAAAAGACCTACTGACTCTCTGTTTTGCTTATTGGATTCAGAGCCTAGGATAATGCCTGGTACATAACAGGTAAAGCCCCTGCATCGTATGCCTTCCATTTCTGTAGAGGATATGGACAATAAACAAGTAAATCAATGTGTGACATATTTTCAGGGAATGATAAAGGAAACGAAAGAAAGTGAGAAAGAATAAGGAGGAAGAGTAACCAATGGTATTATTTTTTTATTTTTACTTTTTTAAAAAATCCTCACCCGAGGACATTTTTTTTTTCATTGCTTTTAGAGAGAGAGGAATGGAGAGAGAGAGAGAGAGAGAAACAGTGATATGAGGGAGGGGTAAGCCTAGGTATGTGCACTGACTGGGGATTGAACCGTCAACCTTTCAGTTCATGGGACAATGCTCCAACCAACTAAGCCACACGGGCCAGGGCCAATGGTATTATTTTTGATAGGATGTTCAGGGAACAAATATGAGAAGGTGACATTGAAGGAGAGACCTGAATGAAAGTGTTAAAAAGAAAACCACAGCCCCAAAATGGTGTCACTTTTGCTAAAGCCCATAATACCAAACCTAGATTTAATACCCAACCTAATTGTTGTTTCAGCCTCACCCAGAAATATAATCTAAATCAACCAGCCTGGAATTTTCCGGTCAAGCGCCAGTAAGGTAACCTGGCACAGGGACCATATCTATCCCCACAGGAAGAAGAGGCGAACTGCACCATAAGAACCCTTGCCCTTTCCTGTCACCAAAAGATGTCCTAGTCGAAGAAAAACTTTCTTTTGTTAATAGCTCACTTGCCCCACCATCTTGCTATAAAAAACCTTCCGTTTTGTACAACCCCTTGGAGCGCCCTTCTAGTTGCTAAATGGGATGCTATTTGATTCATGAATCGCTTAATGAAGCCGATTAGATCTTCAAAATTACTCAGTTAATTTTGTTTTTTGACAAAGCTGAGGACTGAAGCGTGCAGTGTGCCAAAGGAACAGCAAAAGCAGTGCCTCTGAGGCTTGTGTATTTTCAATGTGCTTGGGGATGAGGCAATGAGTGTGTTTGGGCAACGTGGGGCAGGGATAGAAAATGCACTTGGGGAAGTGGCGAAGGGCCTCTTTGTAGGCCATGGTAAAGATTTTGGGTCTTATTCTTAATATGATGGGAAAACATTCGGGTGCTTTTGAGCAAGGGAGTTACCCGATCCAGCAGATACACATGTTTAGCTGTCTCTGTATATTCATATCCATATCTTATATTTGTCTCCTAGGAATAAAGGTACCTCTTTCCATCATTGGGCATATTCCACCAATTGGCATAAATCAAAATGTCCTCGATCAAATTTATACCTCTGTGGCATAATGTGAATGATGAAAGGAAGGGATCTCATTTTGTCGTTTTCTTTTCAAATATGAAGTTGTGTGAAAGAAAACATTTTTCTCAGTCACAGGTGCAGATGAGAAGCGTGAGCGACATCTCGATAAGTCTTCTCCCTTGGCAGTTTCCAGTGTACTTTTAGGAACAAGCTTCAATTTATCTTTTATAGAGTGGCTGTGTGTCTGGGAGCCAGGGGAGCTGCATTTAGAAGTGTGCTTCCAGCCCGAGACTCTCCGAGGGGCGGCAGGGCAAAGAGCAGAACGCTGCCCTGGGCGTTCGGAGAGCTCAGGTGGGGGCCGAGTCATTCACGTAGCTGTCCTCGCCGTCCCTTGCGTGGAAGTTTCCAGAAACACTTCTGACATCCACTCATTCATTTAATCTTTATAACAACCCAGTGTGCTAATCAGGGTGGGAATATTTGCTCCAATTTTATTGGTAAATCAAATGAGGCTGAAAGAGGTGAAGCAAATGGCCGAGAATGAGGGCGTGTATTGTGCATAAGTTTGCTGGTTTGAAATTATACCTGCAGCCCTGGCCAGGTGGCTCAGTTGGTTGGAGTGTCACCCTGCACACTCCACGTATTTATGTATGAATGGTCGCGCCATCACCAGACGGTCTTTAGCGACTGGACTTTCCCTTTGGTTTATGTGCTTCGGTCTCTGTGATAATTTCAGCAGGCCACTGACAGAAAATTCCGTTGTTTTAGGGATATTTCAGTGGAACCTGCCTTCCTAAGACCTTGGGGTTTTCTAGTTTTCCCACAGACGTATTCCGTGCGGCAGTTCTTCAAGTGGGGAAGCTCTTGGGAATGACAGAGCGGCTCTCAAGGAGGAACTCGGGACAGAATTCCCAGCATTGCTGTACTTCTCCATGAAAACCAGGATGCTGGTTCTTGAAGCATTAAAAAACCCTGGAAATCCTTACAGAATCTCTGTATAGAATATACCTAACACTGAAACCAAACTGAAGACTTTTATCTCGTCTATTCTTTTAAAAAGAGTATTGTTTAACTATACGCTAAGGCAGAATTTCTTAACAAACTAAATAGAATGAACACCTGTTGAAGTCGTGTGGCCCTTTGGAGGTTTTATTTGAAGGGGGACAGGGGAGTTTAAACTTTAAGGCTACCCAGAATTTAAACTTTCTATTGAGAATAAATTCCCTCTTGCGTATAGTGTAGGAGTGCCCCACATTTCAGAAACTGAAGGAGGCTGGGTAAAGAGTTGTTGTTGCAGGGGGGTGGGGTGGCGTCTTTCTTTCCCTATCTTGGCATCCTGAGCACAGTTCTTTGCGACCTACTGTTAACAAAGACTTCACCTCCTCCTCACTCCGCCCGCCTCCTCTTCCCTCCTCTTCCCTCCCCCTCCTTCCTCTTCCTCCTCCTCCTTACCCCTCCTTTCTCCCTCCTCCCATTTCTGTTTTGTTTTTAATACTGAGGGAGTTATCCAAATAGTGAAGAATAGTTTAGAAATTCATAATTGTAGCAGCAGAGTCAAGAGTCATCTGTAGTGGCATTAGCTGTTTGGTGACTGTTCTGTTTGCGCACCAGTGCGAAGTCTTCAGACTGATCTTACCAAATGACCTTAGTTCCTGCCCATTTGCCTAGCTTTGTTCTCTACTTTCTGTTAATTCTATGGTGCACAGTGTATCCTTCCAATAAATTCTTCATTGTGTGTAAATGAGAACTGGTTCCTGTTGCATGTAATAAAAAGACTGACTGACTGGCAGACTGAATAACAGAAAATCCCATACTTCCTGTCTACCTGCCCTTATTTGACTTATCCTTTGAGAACTGATGCCTGTTCCAGCTCTCAAATGTGGACCTCCAAGACTACTTCATTTCTGTGTTGATTTTTTACTCTTTGAGTGTGTGTGGTCCTATATGTCTTAACATTCGATCATGCTGTGTTTAGTAATTTCTTTTTAACTGAGTTAAGTTAATTTATTTCACATTCCTGTTCCATCAAAAGTTCCTCAAGGGCAAGTTTCTCTCTCCCTCCTTCCCACTCCTATTTCCCTTCTTTTCCTTTCTCCCCAGTAGAACTATGCGTTAGATTGAACACGCAAAAGGTTTGAAGGTCAGAAGATACCTTTGTAAAAAAATAAATTGATGTATATCGTAGTGCTTTGTTGATGAACAAGAAAATTGCCATAAGCCAAGCCTGTGTAACTGTGTGTTGGAAACTCCCGTATCTAAGGCTAATAACTCACCGGAAGAAGGACGGTCTAAGAAAAGGGTGGGCTTGAGCATCAACTCTGCAGCAGACAGACCGGGGTTGAACTTGGAAAGCTCTATCTTTTTCTAGCTACAGACCTTAACTTTGCTTTAATTTTGTTCAACCAAAAGTGGTTTGAACAACTCTTTTCTTCCAGTGCAGAAAAGAGGATGAAAAAAAGTAATAATAATAAAGTAAAGCACTAAAATACATATCAAGAGCTCAACAAATTCTGCCCCTCTTCACTGATGGGCATATTTATCATCAATCTGATATGGCTTATCAGAAAAGTATTCGAAAATGAATGAATGCATAGAATGGATTAATAGAATTATAATTTAAATGCAAGGGTAGTGAAAATTCCAGTGTCCCTCAGCCCTTCTTGTCTACTTAAAGTCAGCATTTCTGGGGGTTTTTAGGGAGAATGTTGACAAACTAGCACTTTCCTGGGGATGAGGAACTTGGATATTGGAGGGCTGCCCTGTGGAGAGTAAGTCTTGATTTGCGTTACCCTAGAAGTAAGAAGTAGAAACAATGGATTATTTTTTTCTTTTATTAAAGATTTTATTTATTTTATTTTTAGACAGAGGGGAAGGGAGGGAGAAAGAGAGGAAGAGAAACATCAGTGTGTGGTTGCCCCTCACGCGCTCCCACTGGGGACCTGACCCGCCACCCAGGCATGTACCCCGACTGAGGAATTGAACCAGCCACCCTTTGGTTTTTAGGCTGATGCTCAATCCACTGAGCTACACTAGCCAGGGCGAAACAAAGTATTCTGATTACAGTGAAGAAGATTGCAGTCTGACATGAGGAACTGCTGTCCCATGGAACAGGTGGCTGGAGAGGCTTAATTAGAAACTGTGTTAACACTTGGAAAAAAAAAAACACTTGGTGGAAACACTATGGTAGGATGGACTGGGCACTGGAAAAGCAGGGTGCATGAAATTATCCTACTAGATTCCTCCGACGGATTCTCTAGTTACCCGCATGGCTGCTCATCCTCTAGAATGAACAATTCTCTAGAATCGTAAAATCCAACGGACCAACATACCTCTGGAAATTCTCCGGTGCAAATATTTCAAATGTCTCTCCTTCACTTCTAGGAGCACTACCTAGACTTTCCCGATTGCATGCAGCCCTGGCAGCTTATTCGAATATTCCTACTATACCCTGTCATCCACTAACCTTCCTCAGCCACGCCCTTTACGCAACCGTGGGCTCAGGATCCAGGCTGCACCTCAGAACAGTGGGCTGTACTTGCCTTGTTGATGATACCACTTTGCATCACCTTGGAACCTGTTCTTGTGCCTGCTCAGGGAATTTGTGAAAATTACCAATATAATGACTTCTGCATTGGCCAGTGTCATTCAACCCTTAACATGATGGACGAAAAATGTTGAAAGTACAGGACATGCTTGTTATTCTACACCTTGAACTGTCTGTGGACGTGGTCCATTCCCTGAAAAAAGCCCTGCAGAGATGGTTTCTGGTTCTGCTAAAACTGTCCACACTCTGGAGCAACCTTACATCAGTGCTTACGTTCCCCTCTCTCTTCAGGGTCAGGCTTTCCTTGTCTGTTGACTTTGTTGGCAGGGAAAGAAACTCACATTTTTTGGGCATTGTGTTAGATGTTTTACATCTGATATTAAATTCAGAGCTCACATCCCCCCTATGTAGGAGCCTTTGTGACTCCAATTTTATGGAAGAAAAACCTGAGATTCAAAGGAATTAAGTTACCAAAGACATAGATCTAGCAGATCATGGAGACGTGAGCATGATTCTACGATTAAACTTATAAGAGTCAGTTTTGATCGCCAGTAAGAACCCTGATCCAGGAATCAAGTCCTAGTTAAACCAAAACCTATTCCCAGTCATCAGCTCAGATTTATCACTTCTCTTTGAGGTAAATGTCAGTATGTGAGTTAGCCTGCTTAGAAAGATCTAAATAAGCAGACGTGTTCCCTTGAGCCCTTATAGGTCATCATTTGTAGGGGAAATAAGGGTGTGTGTGTGTGTGTGTGTGTGCGTGCATGATTTCAATGTAAGTTTCATTCTTCATTAATTGTTTGAGACTCAAAGAGGTTAAGCGGCATGATCCAGGTCAGTTTTCTGAAGCAAATCATAGACATAATACTCATCTCACATAGATTACGACACGAGCCATTTGTTTAAGGCACTTCTCATAGAATAGATGTTTAAAAATATTCATTAATGTTCCTTTATTCTAACCATCTACATTTACCTCTGTATTCTGATGTAACTTTACGAAGTCAACCAGGTTAGGAACTCAAAGCCAAATGAAATAGTTGCCTTTACTTTTGTTGATCAAAAATAGCAGGAAATCTGCAGCCAGTTGAAATCTGGTCACCCGTTTGCAGAGCATGGGCAGGCCTGACAGAAAGTTAAATGTTAGGCACGTTGGAGAGAGACTTAAGCTGTGGCAAGAGCTATGTCCCAGATTAGTGATTTTCAAAATGTTCTGGAGAACCTTTCTCCATTTGAACTCTTCGGCACCTCTCTAAGTTACCACTTGAACCACAGCATCGAGACCACACAGCGGGGGTCATGACCAATGGACTCTCTTCCTCCTCATTTGTACAAAACTGGGCTTCTGCTTCCCCATGTGCGCATATCTGGCGTGCGTACCTTGAAAGGCACTGTGATCGGTATAGCCATTGGCGTCCCTCACGATGAGGGCCAGGCAAGTGTGGCGTCACAGGCCGCCTGGCACCCTGTCCTTCGTTCCGGCCTGCCTTCACTCACAGGAGCACCCTGTTCCTTTTCCTGCTTTAGCGCCCACTCCCTCTCTGAGGGAGTGGATGCTGATGTCTCCCAGGCACTCAGCTTGTGATTTTAAATTCAGATGACCAGATAGTTAAGGAAGTGCTGATAGCTTGTGCTGTGGTGCAGTGGGCTTCCCCCACCCCCGTACGTGAATGTCTCTGTATTTTGCTCCACTAACCCCAAAGTGACAATATTTTAATTAAAAGTTGAGGTGAGAGAATATGGGGAAGTGTGCAGAGAAGTATGCTTGCCTTTTCTTTAATCCTAGTATTCCAGAAAGGGCTGCGAGCCTCTCGGTAAGTGAGCAGAGAATTGGAAAGTGAGAAAGAGCCAGACACAATGCATTTTTTGGAAATACCTGATTTTGTTTATTCTTGTCCTTTAATAAAAGACCCAACCTTTATTCTCCCAACTCTGTGTCACTGCTTCGAGAAACAAACAAAAGCATTGAATCCTTTCATCCCTATATTGTATAAAATAGACAAATCATATATGTTAATACGTAAAATGTGATATATATATAACATATACACATTATACACATGTATGTGTGTACACGCACGCACACACACACACACACACACACACACACACACAACTTTTTGAATGAAAATTAAACACCGAACCTAATTTAAATTAAGCATGAAGTCCAAACCTGAATTCAACAAATTAAATTAAAATTAAACTCCACTGACTAATGTTAACAACCCTTCTAACTGCACATTTACTTCGGGTGATGTTTCCCTTCCTTCTAAAATCCATGGCAACCCATGGCACTGCCTTGTGGTGCTGTGTGTTGGGGAGGGGTCCGAGAGAGAACTATGCGGCCTGCTTGGCTCTTGGCTGGCTCTCAGTCACTTGTCCTGCTACCCACAAGCAATTGGGCCCTTCCGGTGCTGATTCGCCGGGTGGGTGGGTTTGTGTACGTTCTAGGACCCTGTGGGCTCCTCCAGTGAACTCTCCTGTGAGACTGCCAGTCTCAAACCCCACAGGTTTTTACAGCCAGAGGTTTTGAGGGTTTCGTTTCCTGCGCTGGAACCCTGGTTTGCGTGGCCTCTCTCACTGCCCAGTTGTTCCTCCTGGTTTATCCGCACACCAGTGTTGGACCGCCTGGTCCTCCAGTCGCCTCCTTGCCACAGGTCCTTTCTGCCCCAACTTCTCATCTCTGTCTCTGCTTCTCCTATCTGTCTGGATGAATGTTTCTTCTTTAACCCCTCGGTTGTCGGACTTCCATACAGTTCAATTTTCTGGCAGTTCTGGTTATTTTTTGTTTTTAAATTAGTTGTTGTCCTCTTGGTTGTGCAAGGAGACAAAGCGTATCTACCTATACCTCCATCTTGGCAGGAAGTCCTGAAGAAATTTTTTAAAAAGGGACCAGTAAAAATATATTTACAAAAAAATTTCACAATAATGATTGCTGGACTTGAACTTAGGGGTTGCATGTGATTTTCACCATAATACTTGTCATAATTATTGACACACGATCTAATATTTGTTTTATTCATTCATCTGGCCATCAATGCGATTGTCACAGATCTGTGCCAAAACAGAGCCTGAGGCAGGATTAGTGCTGATGCAATCAGCATGTATCTACTTGGCAGTTAAATGGGTGGGGAAGAAGGAAGTGAGTCAGGGACAAAGGAGCATCATATAAAGGAAAGTGACCACTGCTTTACAGTGCGCCGCGATAGACCACAACTGATTGCTCCGCAGATCCAACTACTCAGCTCACAGGATGTGGGGGGTCAGAGAAGCCCTCCCTTGGAATAGTAGCTTGGACGGGTACAAGCTAAGAGAATTCATCTCCTGGCCCCTTCTCTCCCATGGCCTGTCACACATGGGTCAGAGTTTGCCTCACTGGGAACTAAGCCGTCCATACTTCCGGGTCACATGTTGTGTCTCAGTAGGCAGTCCGTATAGAAGCCATACCCTATACCGTTTGGTGTGGCACTCTAATTACTTCCAAAGTGACATGATAAGGAAGAAATTACTTTTAAGATTAGTAATTTTCTACCACATTTATAATATTTTTACTTACTTCAAGCTCATGAAGATATTTGCTTATTTTTTTCCAGGACCTGACTGACTTATCAATCACTTTTTGACCTGCAATTCATATAAAAATGATCTTTGTATATTTACTTTTGTCTTCAATTAATTTTGTCCCCTGAAACATCACGTGCTTTTGTGTCTGGTAGGTTGGTAGTAATACTAGTTGTTATTATTAGTTTTAGTTTTTTCTGTTCTGTAGAAGGAAAGGAGACTCCAGGGATATTACCTGATAAAATCCTGTATGTGTGTATATATGTATTTATTTTTTTATACTCATCTGAGGACTTTTTTTTTAAATTGGTTTTAGAGAGAGAGGAAGGGGGAGAGACAGAAAAACATCGATGTGCGAGAGAGACATCGATTAGTTGCCTCCTGTATGCACCTGGACTGGGCACTGAACCTGCAACCTTTCGGTTACAGGATGATGCTTTAACAAACTGAGCCACATGGGCCAGGGCTATCTGTTTTTTCTTTCTTTCTTTTTTTTAAAAATTGATTTTAGAGAGGGAGAGAAAGGGAAAGAGGGAGAGAGAGAGGAAGGGAGAGAGGGGGAGAGAAATAGATGTCAATTTGTTGCTCCACTCAGTTATGCATTCATTGGTTGCTTCTTGTATGTGCCCTGACTGGGGATTGAACCCACAACCTTGGTATATCGGGATGATGCTCTAACCAGCGGAGCTACCTGGCCAGGGCAAAAGTCTGTTTTGAGTCTATAATAACTTCCGCCTTGTTTTTTCCTGAGATAATATACATGGGGTTGTGGTATAAGAAAAATCTTTGATGATAAAAAATTTCTGTTAGCAAAAATCCCTTCTACAACCATAACACACTAACTTGAAAACTTGTTATGATGTTTCCCCCCTCAGGCTTTGTTTGGGATGTGACATTTTTTGTGCCGATGTTGACAATGACAACATTGTCATTGTCTCAGATCTAAATGTTAGAAAATGAAATGTCTTTGAAGAACCTGACAGACTCACCAAACCCAAATTTTATTTGTACTACAAAACAAGTATTGCCTGTTTGGATTTATTGTATATAATTTGGAGCTTACTGCAGCCTAATGAAGGCTATCTGCATATCACCATTGTTAGAAGAATGTATCTTTGACAATTGATATTTTGTGCATAGAATAGAATTTAATTTTGTGTGTTAAAGATATTTCGGTATTCAGGGATTGTCAGACCTTTGGTTTAAGGAAGTTTGATGGGGTTACTGTGGACTTCATTCTTCAAATGCAAAGTTCAGAATAGAGTATAATGGAATTTGGAACCTATTCTGCTTTTTTTTTTTTTAAGTCCAGCTGTTATATTAATACCAAGATGGACAGAACAGAGCTGGCCTTGTGTGTAATTTTTCTTACTTTAAAGCAGGCTCCATGATGAATTTTTAGTTTTGTTTTTGAAAAGTAGGTAGATTATATTCTTGGTTCATCTTTGTTTTGCAGAGGTAAAATTAGAGGCCTCAGCCTCCTGCCGGCAGAACAAGCTCTCAATTTCTCACTGTCGGAATTCAATCTGATTTCTATCTTTTTCACTAAAAAGCTGTCAACGGCAAATAAGCATTCCCCATCAGAGCCACATTCATTTCTGGGGTATACACATTCATCTCATGGGAGAGGATTCAAGTAATTTAAATTGTTTCTGACTTTTAATTTCTTTCCTGGGAAATGGGAAATGATATTAGCATGGGCTCTAAGCACAGTCCGAAATGAAAAGAAGAAAAGACGCGCACAGGACCTCCTCAGCGTGACACCCCGGGACCTTTCTGCCTCCCAGTAAGGCGTGTGCAGAATGCGTGAAACAGTGTCTCCGTCTGCATTCTTGTTCGCGGCTAGTGATCTCCTCAGAATCACAGCTTCTGCTCCTCAACTGCACCCATGTAAACTCATTTTTAAAAAAGAAGCAGGCTCGTGATAGGAGTGCATGCCGCCAGCATAAAAATAAAAAGAAATATTACCCTTTCTTAGAATTTCTTTGAGTTTAGTTTGGGAAATGACCTTTGCTTTGGAAAAAGATGACATTCTAGGCATTGTCTTGCCTCCTTATTTTTGCTTCTTTACTTATTTAAGGTAAAGGTTCACCAGGGTGCCTCGGTTTGTAGCTGCACGCTTATGATGAGTGTACATATTACCTTGGTTGCAGAATCTCTTTAAATAGACTTGTAAAAAATGTGAGCTTTTGGTTTTAAGCTGTAAATTTCATTATTTTTCATTCTCTTCTGCCAGTTCATGCAAACATTCTCAATCTCAAAATCTTGTGACTGGGAGAAGAAGTGTCAGGCACGGCCCACGCTGACAAACGAATAGGGCGCCTACCCCAGTTGAAGGAGCCCGCCCCCTCTGGGCACATGCGTCTGACAGTGTTTAGAAAAGAATCAGCGTTCGAGAAGTCAGCTTGGAGTGGGCTAGAAACCTGCCGCAAACAGCGTCAGATTATTTCTAGGGCTTTTACAGTCCCTCCATTTTCTTAGGGGTATTTTGAGTGCTCTAGGCCCCCTTACAGTGAAGACACCTAGACTCAAACTCATGGGACTGCACTGGCACAGAATAAAATGTAGTCTGTCTCTTAGTCTGTCTGTCTGTCTCTCCGTGTGTGTGTGTGCATACATACACACACACACACATACACATATATGGAATATGGGGGGATATATGTATAAAATCATAATGTCTGTATCTGTATACCTATACCTCTATCTAATCTATGTCGATGTGTCTACATAAATATCCTGGGTTCGTTCTTTTATTTGTTCGATGTAATGTGAGCGGATCTCCCCGGGGGGGCCCGCCAGTGGGCCGAGCACCATGCAGCCTTGCAGGAGCGTGAGCAGGGCCAAGCCTTAGACTCTGCTGGGCTAGGGAGGACACACGCTAATTGCATCATGACACGTGCCATGCATTCTGACGATGGGGAGGCGAGGCACTGAAGCGGTGTATAACACGCGTACCTAATCCGCAGCTGGGTTTAGAAGTTGGATCAGGCTCTGAATGGACCCCCCCCCAGGTGGAGGATTGTGAGAGCATTTGTTCAACACGAACGGGCAGCTGAGGCTGAGCAGGGGAGCAGTGGTGGCAGTACCGAAACTCCCTTTTACTGTCCTGAGCCATTCAACCCCGGCCCTGCAGGACACATCCCCTTCAGCAGAACAGAAGTCCTGCAGTTAACCAAAGGCACCCTCTTACAAGGAAGTTTAGCAGCTGCCTGGTTTTAGCGACTGAATGCCCTTGAATTTCACCCTCGCCACGAGCACCATATTACACCCTTGAGAGGACTTGGGTAAACTCAGCTTGTTTTCATTTCATCTCATTTAAGTGATATTTCAGTACCTTTGATAGATTAGTACTCTGAAATGTCGCGGTCTCCCCAAGTCTCTGTGGAACACGGTGTTTAAGTGGGGCCTCCTAGGAGCAGGAGAAGCTGTGCCCGTGAGGAAGAACTGGGAGAAGGAATTTGAGAAGGAAGGAGAAGAGAGCAGCTGCTGAGACAGCTGGTAGGTTAGGGGAGGGACATGGAGAGAAGGGTGAGCTTGGTTTGAGATGGGGCTGGAAGAATGGGTGCTTTGCACCCCATTTTTGTTCAGTTGTACCTCCAGTTCGGTCCTTTTTCCTTTTCTGCCCTATCCTGGGCTCCGCAAAGTTGACCCTTGCAGGTTGCATTACCCAGACTTCTTTGAGAAAGAGAGGGAGAGAAACATCAATGTGGGGTTGCTTCTCATGCGCCCCCTACTGGGGACCTGGCCTGCAACCCAGGCATGTGCCCTGACCAGGGATGGAACCGGCGACCCTTTGGTTCGCAGGCTGGCGCTTAATCCACTGAGCTACACCTGCCAGGGCTGAAAGGCCATTTCTGATCTCTAACATTGCCCTGGTGTGCTAAGCTGAGGAAATTAAAAACTGCACCCTGAAACTATGCATTTCTAGAGTGGCAGCCAACACATACGATATACAGACTCACAGTAAATATGCATGGTTTATGATGATTTACTAAGTTACTCCTTCCTCCAGGGAGGAGTACAGGGACTTTTACAAGATTCCTGGGGATAGTTCTTGGGCCCCGAATACAATATCTCAATATCTACCTCACTTGTGAGGAGGGTCACAAGCAATTTGTTCCCATTCAGAGTTAAAATATGCAAATAATTACCTATGGATTCATGGTTATCCTATAGTAGCAGAATACTTTCTTGCGTTCTGCCGTGCCCTTTTTGAGAAAGAGAAAAAGCAGTTAAGACATGGCTGACCTGCAGGGAGTAGTGAGACCCCCAGCCGGCTCTGCCTGTGTCACAGAAGTGAGTGGGGCTGGTGACTCAGGTCTGTAACGAACCTCTTGGAATAAAAAGATCAGGAACCACTGCCTTCACGTTGAACTATTACTAGATGTATAACTTCTGCTTTTGTGATATGTATATAAAGAGAACTTATTTTCTTTTTGTGGGGAGAGTAGATGTTAAGGAATAATAGTCCTCCATGAACCACTGCAGTTTGCATTTAGAACGTCAGCTTCACGAGGCTGGGGGCTTTGTTTTGCTTGCCGCTCAGCCCCAGCGCACTGACTACTGTCTGGCATTACCGCATGCTCACTACGTCTTCGTGGGAAAAAGGGAGAACTGGACAGTGCCCTCTATGGACACACACAGGTACTCCCTTCTAACCTCTCTGCCTTGGAGGCAAGACGTGAGAGTAAGAGGGCAGATTTCAGAGGCCAGTTAAGTGGCTAGTAGTCAGGTCTGTCTTTTACTTGCGCTCTCTCATGTGATTTAACTAATTTTTGTGGTCCAATTTCTTCCTCTAGTCTTCTGTAAATTAAGTTACCAATATTTACCTCACTGTGTTGTAAGAGTTAAATAACATGAGCCATGTGGAAATTCAGGGTAGGAAACATTAAATACGTGATTTGGCATTATTGTTCTTTTTACTGTGTGAGGTTACTTAGGAGTTCACTGCATTTGTAACTTCCGCATCAGGGAAAACGGATGGATGTTTCCAGTACCGAGAGAGCCTTTGGAATGGAAGAACGCTGATCCCATAGGGAAATGCAGATTTGAGAAACAGAGATTTATGCCAAGACCAGGGTCCTCCTCCACCTAAATTTTATTTGAGGTGGGTTAAAGTTGGCTCCGATTAAAGAAAACAATCATTTTGATCAGTTTGGCTCACATAAGTCTTTGCTGCAGGGGGAAAAAAGGTTTCATGGAAAAAAGCCACATGGGCTGGATGGAGCCCCCAAAACTGGGAATCCTAAGTCTCCCCAAATGCTTTGTTGAATCAGTTTTCTTACTCGTAAAATGGGCATGAAAACCCCAGCCTTCTCTCTGACATAGGGCTGCTGGGAGGGCTGTGTCAGAGAACGGGCCACAGTGCCTTCAGTTAACTTTGGGGCCCTGTATACATCTTAAAAGTTACCATTTTTTAAATTAGTACAGTTTGGTCAGTCAGTGAATCAGACCGTCCAATCCTGGTAAAGACTAAGGCATGATAGCAGGAGAGAGTGTAGGAACTTGGTAAACACACGGCACACTGCTTTTTAAAAAATTTTTATTTTCGGTAGTATGATCCTTTATCCCATGAAAGATCTGAGAAAGCATGGGAACAAACATCCCCAGTCCAACTGAAAGAGGGATGTCTTCCTCTCTTCCTGGAAAAACACCTGAAGCTCCCACGGCCCCTCAGGCCGAATGCAGAGAGTCAAACACCGTTGCTCGTGGAGAAATCAATACCAGCCTTTGTCCATTTCTGAGGAATGAGACAGCTCCGTTCCCATGGGAGCGGGGTGTCTGGAGCAGACACTAGCCTCTCCTGGGCCTAGTCTGGCCAGTAGTCGTGAAGGAAATAACTCGATAACCCCAGGCGACTGTGACAATGAAAGTCACTGGGGACTTGAAAATGAGAATGTCAGTACATTGCTTCTATTTATTTGTTAAAGACAGAAGTGGAAAAGGTTTAAAGCAAATGTTGTCTTGAAAAGATACGATATTTTCAAAGTCTTTTGCTGTCAAGCTAGCCCCAAACCTGGGCCTGCCGCATGCTCAGTGGGTTCAAACGCTTTTTAACTGCACGGGCATTCTGATCAGAGAAACCTGGACGGCAATGATGGACCTGCTCCAGTTGAAGGGGGATGGGGTCGCGGCACTGGTCCCCGACTGTGTTATTTGTCCGGTGATTGTCATCTCTAAGATGCAGTTCTTTTGGCTCTGGTCCCTCTCCTCAGGTTGTCCAGCCCACCTGTCAGATCACTCAGAGGTTGCCTCTTCCTGCTGGGCCTCTCGGGTATAGGCGTCAGAGACCACCTGGATGCCTGAGCCCAGGGCTATATCACCTCTTACCTCTACAGCTGTACCCTGGCACCAAGGAGGCTAGCGTTTGCTTGCTAAACTCACTGGGACTTTCCATTCTGTCCACCTTTCCATTGCCGTCCGTACTCGAGTTCTTCCCCATTCTTCCGCCTGCCTCTGGAATGTGTCTGTCCTCTGAGCTCCTGGCCTCTTCAGGTGGTAGTTAGCTCCGCCTCCATTTTACACGAGCGAAGACGAGGCTCGTGGAGGTCATTAAGTAATTTGCTCAACACTAGTTGCAACACTGGTAGTTAGCAGAGTCAAGATTTAAATAAATTATGTGAGCAATGTTCGTTATTTCTGTTTCCATATATAGGCTGAAAGATGTGAAATAGCAAGTCTGAGGTATTTGACCCTCTTTCATACTCTCTCTAACTCTGTTAATCAGGACTCTTCCAGTCTTGTTGATTGAAACCCAACTCTAAACTGGCTTCAAATAAAAAGGGAATTGGTAGGCCGACAATTCAAAATATTAGCTTCAGGTCTGGCTGGTTCTAGGTGCTCAAACAATATCATCAAAAGTGAGTTTTCTACATCCCTACATTCTGCAGTTCTGTTCTGGTTTCATTGTCCTGTAGGCACTCAAATCAGGAAGATTCCAAGATGTGGCAGCTCACTCTTTCACTTTCCAAGTCTGTGGAGAATGCCTCTTGATTGCCTTGGAAAAGTTCTGAGATTGGCTTTGGATTGATGTAGGTATCTAGTGCCAATCCTGAAATGATCACTGTGGCCAAAAAATGGAACTAAATTGTTTCGTGAGACATAGACCCACACCTAGATCCTGGGGATGTATCAGGCCACATAAACATGAAATAGAGAAGCAAAATACTGGGTTGCTATTATAAAAATGGCGGTGTGAACATTGAAAGAACAATGAAAGGCCACTATGATACTCTGTTAATACTGTCTTAATAAAACATTTTCTTACTTCCCCCCTCCCTCCTTCTCTCTCCCCCTCCTTCCTTTTCTTCTTAAGTCTATTCCTACAAATTGTTTTCTTGGATCCTTCTTTGACATTACAAGATAGGTAATAAGGACTTATTACTATTATTCTCATTTTATAGGGTAGGACATTGAGACCCAGAGGATGAAAGGGTCCTCTTTTCTCTATGAGAATTTGTCCATGAAAAAAAAAAAGTTGGAACTGGCGAGGTTCAGTGAAATTTAGGTGTCTAAACAGGAGAGGGATAATCACTTGTGCCCACGAGAAATCAAAGCTGGGACCTTGACCTCATTAGCAGTGAACCACCAGCCCTTTAGAAAAATAAGGCAGTGAATGGTACAAGAGAATTAATGTATATCCCCGATGTCTAATGTGTTACCAGACTGAGAAGGCCCAGGGGCAAGTGTGGCTCATTCGATGACTGCAGTATGAGCTGTGTGTCATTAGGGGCCCTCGGAGAGGATTTATAAAGAAGCACACTCTATGTAGTTAGAAGCAAACCCTTTTCTTTATTCATTGTCAACTGTTTTTTAATGTTGAGGGAATTGATGCTTTGCCCAAAGAAGCTACAAATGTGTTTGAGGCATTAGTAGAAGGGGATCTGTGGTCCTTCTGAAAGGCTGATAAATCACACAGCCAGCATTAGCCTGGTTCTCCTTGATCAAAAGTTGTGTCAAGTCGAGCTTAGGAAATGAACCACCATTGCCTGGTGTGATTATGAATTTGGGGTTTAACAGGCTTCGCTGAGTCATCTGGAGTTTTAAAAAATAATTTGAAACATTTTCCATTACAGTTGACAGACAATATTATATTAGTTTCAGGTGTACACCACAGTCATTAGATATTTATATAACTTATGAAATGATCATCCCGATAAATCTAGTATGCATTTGACACCACATTGTTGTTACATATTGATTACATTCCCTTATCCTGTACTTCACATTCCTGTGACTATTTTTATAACTGCCAATTTGTACTTCTTAATCCCTTCATCTTTTTCACCCACTCCCCCACTCCCCCAGACCCCCTGCCCCCCCGAATCTGGCAGCCATCGATGTGTCCTGTATCTGTGAGTCATCTACTACTTTAAGACGTGCCTCTGCCTGATGCTTATGCTATCAAAAACTGTCAAAAATGGAGTGGCTTAAAAATATTGTGAGTATTAACTAATTAGTCTCCATTTTTCTATTATCGTCAATCCATCAAAAGGAGGCAGTGTACTCCTTTTAAACAGTTATTTTTAGAACATGTAATAAATATGTATTGTGCATTTTGCGTCTGTTAGGTAGTTAGGTTAAAATGAACACACGTGACCCTTGTCCTAAAAAATCTCATGTTCTGGATTGGAGTGGGTAAAATAATAGTGCAGGAAGATGGGCAGACGTTAGACGGGGCCTTGATTCATCGGCGTACACTGCCCAAAGTCTCTGGCCTTGGCCTCCCTATGAATGGCTAAATATTGCCCCCTATAGAAATAAAGCTGGAGAGGCAGTTTCTCTCCAGTGCCTATCGTGTGGCAAGAATTAGGATGTCAGATATCGTCATGCTTTTCCTGTTTTCTACCACTCTGTTTTGACAACTTACCTTTCCCTCCTTCCTCCCTTCCCAATGTCCTGTGTCAGTGGGAGGAGCCACTCTGCCCAGATTCTCCTGTATTCTCCTTAGGCTCGCTCGGACTCAGCAACTGAGTGGAGGATGCTGGGAGGGAGGCAGCATAGCATGCCTGCCTTACATCTAGGGAGTGTTAAGGCCTAGACTGTTTCAATCCAGGAGAAATCTTTACAGCCTAGCTCAGGTGTGCATCAGAATCACCTTGAGCACCTGGTCAGTGTGTATACAGACACTCTGATGCAGTAGATCTCAATTGGGCTTGTCTGTTAAAAAAAAGTTCACCACTGTGGTGCATTCGTACAATGGATCCAGTGCCAAAAAGAAACAAGCTACGAAGCCATGAAAAGACATAGAGGAAACTTAAGTGCGTATTAGTGAGTGAAAGAAGCCAATCCGAAAAGGCTATGTACTATACAGTTCCAACTGTATGACATCCTGGAAAAGGCTAACACAGGTGACTGACCAAAAAAAAAAAAAAAAAAAAATCAGTGGTTGACAGGGATAGAGAGGCGGGGAGAGGAGTGACTAGGCAGAGCATAGAGCAGTTTAAGGGCAGTGAAACTGTTCTGTATGCTACTATAATGTTGGATACATGCCATTATACATTGAGCGAACCCACAGGGCATGAAACCAGAGAGTGAACCCTGATATAAACTATGGACTTTGCTTGATACAAATATGTCACTGTTGGTTCATCACTGGTAACAAATGTACTCCCCCGGTGCTGGAAGTTGGTAGGGGAGCCTGCGGCTGCGTGTCTGGAGGGCATAAGGGAAACTGCCTATACTTTTCCTTACTATTGCCATGAACCTAAAACTACTCTAAAAATAGCCTATTAATTAAGAAAATGTTCACCAGTCGATTATGCTCAGAGCATCTTTGAGACCCCAAAGTGAACGGACCCCCTGCCGTTATTTTATGGATGCGAAATAGAGGCAGAGAGGGGGCTCGCAGCACCTGGGGGGATGAGGGCCCAGGCAGCAATGGAAGCCAAGTGCCCTCGCTCCTCCCGCAATGCCGTGCCCCCTGCTCCCGCCCTGTGGTCCTGTGCTGTCCCCCCGTGGTCCTGTGCTCTGGGTAAGCAATGAATATGGCTCCGCTTTATAGCTGCCTAACTCGCTTGGGAGCTAGGGAAGGCGTGAAACTGATTCCTTCTCCATTAATTGCTTCCGAAGCCAGGTTAGTGGGGGAATGGTCCCGGGGTTGGGAAGACTATTCAGGTGACCTGGAAAGACTAGAATGTTTTGTCAGAATCTCCTGATGCACAGTTAGCATATTGTTTTACATGTCCCTCCCCTACATCTCAGTCTCATCAACATTTGCACAACACTGTGTCCTTTTTCTACTCCATGAAGTTCCTACGAAGTTGAAGGTGATTACCTCTCTTGAAAGGGGCTCGGCACTTTCTGCACATACACTGTGTGCCCAGTACCTTGATGATACCTTTAGACGTTTATCTTAGAGTTACTGCACTGATCCTCCACTGTAATTTCTCACTTATCTTATATAGGAAGATCCCGGGGGTCAGAAATTACTGCACTTTGCATAAGGTTGCAGAGCTGAGACTTGAACTCATAACTCCAAAACCTGACTCCAAAGCCCGTGATCTTTTCTCTGAACCAGCTCACAAAGGGGTTGTAAACATGGAAGGTGTGACTACTGCTCTTTGGCCAGGGGCTCTTGGAGACCCGTCCTTCAGGAGAGGAAAGCCGACCTCTCAGCATGCCTGAAAGCCCAACACAGTGGTCCACTGGAGGGTCTCTACACTTCTAAAAATTCCCAACGAGCACCAGTTTGCCTGGAGTCCATTTGGTAATTTATTCCAGGATGCCCGGCACCGGCAGCTCCTGGGATGCATGTTAAGCAGGACGTGAGGCCCTTGGGCTGAATAAACAGCGGAAGAGCACGCGGCAGATCGGCTTCAGACAGGGCAGAGGTGACTGGGCATCAAATCAGCCAGCACAGCTCCTTTCATTCCTGTTCATTTAGATGATTATTAAATGTATCGCTTTTTCATTTTGATTTTTTTTCCTTTTGGCCCGGAACAGGGATATTGATCTCTTGATAGGATTTTAAAGCTGAGTACCAGGTTTTGGGTCTCTGAATGCCACTCCAGTATTAACATCACAAAATATATTATATTTCAATGCATGTGTGGGAAAAGCAAAACATCGCAGTGACCCAGAGTTGAGGATAGAGGACTTGGGAGCTGTTGGCTTTCCAGCATGATTCCCTAGTTCACTTCGTGCTTTTGGTGGGCCCAATGTCACTGGCACGGGAGAGGCAGCTCGGTCACGGTGGGGACTGACAGGTCACTGAGGAGAAGTGACCGATATTGCACTGGCTAAGTGCAATGCCTAAAGCAGCGTTTTTCACAACCGGAGCTTGGAGTCAGAATGACCAGTGTCTAAATTCCAGCTCTTCTATCCACCAGCTTTTGTCACTTTAGGGAGTGTCGATTTCCCCAAATGGAAAATTGAAACATCGTGAGGATCCAGTGGGATAATCAGGCAAGTACAGTATTTAAATGCTGGGCACACAGATGGGGCTCAGAAAGTGCTAGTTGCCTTTCTCCCCAGCTCCGTTGTTCGGGGCTGATTGATGCGGCTCACAAGGAGAATGGGAAGGACATTGCTGCTTCTAGCTTTATATTTCTTTTTAGAACTCTTAATTGGCAGAGAGAGATATGGGATAAACAACTGAGGAGAGGAGAGATGAGATTTGTAGTATGGCAGAGCAATCAAGAGCAGAGAAAGGAGAACTAAATTATTTATTATGTGTTGTCGGGGAGGGGGAGTGGAGAGTGAGGAAATGAGGGGGTAAGAGCAGGGTGAAGCAAGGAGGGACGGAACACAGGATCTCTATTGGGTCCATCTTTCATAGGCTCTAGTGTAATTTTCTTGGATGGGAATCAGAGAGCCACACTCAGGATGAGAAAAAGGGGTCCGTCTGTGTCTACCGCAGTTTGAGTTGTATTATTTTCAGATGTTCAGTTCCCTAAAGAGGAAGTGGCTGGTGAGGCTCAGAGGATCGAGCGCGGGCCTGTGAATTGAAGAGTCGCCAGTTCCATTCCCAGTCAGGGCACATGCCTGGGCTGTGGGCCAGGTCCCCAGTAGGGGGCATGTGAGAGGCAACCACACATTGATGTTTCTCTCCCTCTCTTTCTCCCTCCCTTCCCCTCTAGAAATAAATAAATAAAACCTTACAAAAAAAAAAAAAGAGGGAACTTAAGTTCCCCTGCCCTGTTTTCACAGTTTAAGACCTGAACCCTCTCCAAATAGCCTGTTTACCTCATTCCAGAGTATTTCTCCCCCAACCCCCCGACACCCCAGCGCTCTCTCTGTCTCATCCTATGTCTTTCTCTTTAATAAGGTAACTGCTGTCTCTTTTTCAGCTTGGCCATTGCCCCTCTTCCTGGGTATGGCCTGACACCTACCCTGTGATTCCATCTATTCCAGAGGCCCTGTGTAATCCCTGAAATGAAGGAACCCTGTCTTCTGGAACCAGCCAAGCTTTGGTTCACTTGACAGAGATCCCTTGCTAAAAGTAACTCAGCTCCCCGTAAAGGGGAATCTGAAAGACTTTTGTCTTTACCAGCCAAAGACTTTTGATATGGTCACTGAACTTCATAATCAGAACAAACTTTAAGGGCCTCAGCTTGTTTCTAGCTGTAATGTGTTTGAAGAGGCACACTAAATCACAAATTTGTTTTTGTCTCTTTATACAAATATCAATGCAGAAAAAAGCCAACCTAATGCAGAGAAATAAAATGAAACAATTAAAAAAGTTGCAGAATGTGAAACCACTAAGATAAAACCAAGCACGCCTGTTGAGATAACAGTTATCTGTTTGCAGTAAACTTGAAGTGAGAACCATTCATGAAGTGATCACATTCAACTGAAAAGAAGTAAATTAGATGTAGACAAAGACAGGAGAGGATTACAAACAGTTGCAAGACCAGAGAGCACCAAGGGAGGGAGGAGGCAGGATTTTATCTTAATCAGGTAATTGAAACAATGCTTTATATTCACAGTATGAGTTTAAAGTTGAAACTGGAGTCAGGAGGTACTGGAAACGGGGGTGGTGGGGGAGAGTTAGAGAGAATGGGCAAAGATCTTTAGAAACTATTTGGGTTGGGAAACTAAGGAATTACTGAAGGCCTACTACGTGTCAAATGCTTTTACACATATAATCTCATTTAAACCTTGTGACAACCCTGTAAAGTGTGATTAACAGTGTTATATTTGATGGGGAGAGTGACTCAGTTATGTGACTTGCCCAATTCGTTTTAACATGTAGGGAGTGGAGCTGAAATAAAAGCTCAGGTGTGCTCACCTGATTAAAGCTTTGATCTCTCTAAATACACCCACCAGCTCATAACTGCTGAGTATTATTGTTCCACTGAGACCAGACAGACTGTTACAGATGCTAGACCTGCCTGGGCCAGTAAGGAAGGTGAACTACTATGACTGTTTCTCTGTTACACACACACACACACACACACCCACCCACCCACCCCCCTGAGCTCCACATTGACTTGCTAACTTTACATACCCATTTGAGTGTCCCACAAACAGGAAAGATTCAGTTTCTCCAGAAATCACTAAAACATCCTGCCCTGATTGTCATATTTTGCCATTTTTGTACTGTATTTTACCTCCTCCTCCTTTTTGCTCACCTCAGAAATATGAGGTTTCCCTTGATTCCTTTTTTAAAATTTATTTTTATTATTTTTTATTTTTTTCTTTTAAAAATATATATTTATTGATTATGCTATTAGAATTGTCCCAGTTTCCCCCCCGTTTGCCCCCCTCTCCCTGCTGACCCCTATTCTCTCTAGCAGTCCCCCCTTAGTTCATGTCCATGGGCCGTGTATGTACGTCCTTTGGCTTCTCCATTTCCTATGTTGTTCTGACGTCCCCCTGGCTATTCTGTACCTACCAATTTGTACTTCGTAATCTCTGCACGTTTACCCCATTCTCCCCCTTCCCCCTTCCAACTGATACCCTCTAAGTGATCTCCATATCTATGATTCTATTTCTGTTTTGCTTGTTTGCTTAGCTTGTTTTTTAGAGTCAGTTGTTGAAAGGTATTTATTTAATGATTTTATTCTTCATAGCTCTGTTCTTTTTCTTAAACAGGTCCCTTTAACATTTCATATAATAATGATTTGGTGATGATGAACTCCTTTAGCTTTACCTTGTCTGGGAAGCACTTTATCTGCCCTTCCAATCTAAATGATAGCTTTGCTGGATAGAGTAATCTTGGATGTAGGTCTTTGCTTTCCATCACTTTGAATACTTCTTGCCAGTCCCTTCTAGCCTGCAAAGTTTCTTTTGAGAAATGAATTGACAGTCTTATGGGAACTCCTTTGTAGGTAACTGCTTTTCTCTTGCTGCTTTTAAGATTCTCTCTTTATCTTTAACCTTTGGCATTTTAATTTTGATGTGTCTTGGTGTGGTCCTCTTTGCATGCATCTTGTCTGGGACTCTGTGCTTCCTGGACTTGTATGGCTATTTCCTTCACCAAATTAGGGAAGTTTTCTTTCATTATTTTTTCAAATCAGTTTTCAATTTATGACTCTTCCTCCTCTCCTTCTGGCACCCCTATGAGTCGAATGTTGGTATATATTTAAAGTTGTCCCAGAGGCTCCCTAGCCTATCCTTGTTTATTTGGATTCTTTTTCCTCCTTGCTGTTCTGATGAATGTTTTTTCTTCCTTATTTTTCAAATCATTGATTTGATTCTCGGCTTCATCTGTTCCACTGTAGGTTCCCTGTAAATTTTTCTTTATTTCACTTAGTATAACCTTCATGTCTGCCTGGGTCTTTTTTATGCTGTTGAAGTGTGTAATGAGTTCCTTGAGCATCCTAATACCCAGTGTTTTGAACTCTGCATCTGATAGATTGCTTATCTCTTTTCTTTGATTTTTTTTCTGGAGTTTTGTTCTGTTCTTTCATTTGGGCAATATTTCTTTGTTTCCTCATTTTGGCTGCCTCCCTATGTTTGCTTCTACATTTTTGGTAGAGCTGCTTTGACTCCCTGTTTTAGTAGCGTGGCCTATTGTAGAAAAGTACACCAGTTAGTTGGATGGGGCAGAGCCTTAGGTAATTACAGGGTGGGGCAACCCATGTGAACCAGGTCGACGGATTCTCTGGTATGGTCCTGCAGCTCTGTGGCTCTTTGGGGAGGGCTCAGAAAGAGGCCTGGCCTCTGGGGTTTTGCCCGGGAGGAAGCGATGCCCTAGTGCTCGCCCCGATGCCAGAAATTTCAATATCTCCCCGTGTGCCACTGGTGCTCCTCTAGCAGCTGCCCTGGTGCTGAGGCCCAGAGGGAGTGAGTCTGCGTAAGTCCTAAGCCCGTTGTGGCCTCTTAAGCGGAGACGCCTGAGAATCCCACAGTTTCTTTTGCCCCAACCTCCACTGGATTTTATAGCCAAAAGTTATGGGAACTTACCTTCTTGGCAGTGAAATCCTGGGCTGGGTGGTCTGGGTGTGGGGCTCGGATCCCTCACTTCCGAGATATTCCTCCCAATTTTTATCTACTGCATGTGGGTGTGGGACCACCCATTCTACCTCTGCGCACCTCCACACCTCTCAAGTCTCTCTGGACCTCTCCGCATCTCTGCTCCGCCTACTCGTCCGGTTGAATGTGACTTCTTTAATTCCTTGGTTGTTGGACTTCCATGTAGCTCAGTTTTCTGACAGTTCTGGATGATATTTGTTGTGTAGTTTAGTTATAATTTTTGCTGTGGTTGTGTGAGGATGTGAGCCGTGTTTACCTATGCCTCCATCTTGACTGGAAGTCACTCCCTTGGTCCCTTTCTTTCTGTTAACGCCACATTCAATGAATCTCGAAATCTTATCAACTCCACCTCCTTTTTCTCTTCTCTTCACTCATTCTATTCCAACTTTGGTTCAGGCTAACATCCTCTCCTGGCAAGAATACTACAGCAATCTGTCCTCTGACCCCCTCTTTCCAAATTCATTTTCCACTTTGTGAGCACAGAGATACTTAAAAAGGACAAATGTGTACAACCCTTCCACGCCTCTTCTTTTCTTTAGCATGAAGTTTGATGTCTTTACGCAATGTGTCTTTTTAATAAATGTCTTTGCATGGGATAGCACCTCTCCTCTACCTTCTACTCCACAAGTAAGTGGAAAAATTGCCTTCTCATAATCAGGCTTTCACAGTCATCCCAGTTTTTTGAACATGCTGTTCCTTCTACCTGGTTCTACACAGAACACCCTTCTACCTTTCTGTTTACTTCCTTTTTTTTTTTTCCTGAACTAGTGAGTTCCTACTTGCCCTTTAGAAGCCAGTGTAGCTATATCTATCTCCACAGAATCTTAACTGTCCAGAGACTCAGTTAGGAATACCCCGTATGGCTCTCATAATGTTTATCCATCATAGCTCTTATTACACCGCATTTTAATGGATACAGTTCTGCCCACTAAACTGTAAGTTCCTGTGAGCCAAGACTATGTCTTAGTTACCAGTACTGAGTCCAGTGTGGGAAACATGTGCGATACCTAATAAGCATGCTTGATCAGGTGTTGTCAGAGATGGATTTAGGTGCGGGCGACTCATCAGGGAGCTGTCCTGACTTGGGGATTGGGCCGAAGGAGAGACTGAGCCTTAACACAGCCTCATGGAAGCTTCAGCTGTCCTGTGGGGGTACCCTGAACTGGGGTAGCCCTTCAGAGTGGCCTTGAGTTGGGGTAAAGGCATGGAATTTTATATACCTGTGTTGTTCGGTAATCGGGTGAAGGCGCCTCTTCCACCAAGGCACATCCTTCCACCAGAAATGAAGGATGGAAGAGGAATCCATCCTTCATTTCTGCAGCAGGATATGAGTGGCACATCTCTGTCCACCAAGGGCGTGTCAATCAGTGAGCACAGCAGCTCTGGTCTTGACTAAAATTACAAATGTGGTTGTGGAAGCAACAGTAATGTCCCCTCAAGGAGCTCATGTGGAGTCATGATTATGTGTTTTCTGGTGAAGAAATAATTGAGGACACGGTCTCGACTCTTTTAATGTTGGCTGCCCCCTTCATGCTCTCTGCAACTCCAAGAGTTAACTAGACAGCAGACTCCCAAAAGCTAATGTGTAACATCAGAGCAATGTAATCAGATGGATATTGGCCCAGAAACACAGAGAACATCCCAGTTGCGCTGTGTCAGGCATTTCTTTTCAAAAGAAATGACCTTCATAGCAATCCTCTCTTTGCTCCCCACAGCGAGACTCTCTTGTCTCCCACCCTGCCGAGAGTTTAGGTGTGAGGGAAGAAGATTGACATTAGACAGGTATAGTAGCTACCCTGGCCTAGAAGCTTTGTGCCCTATAGGACCAGTGTCTCTTGTAATAGCCTTGAGTTTAGCTCTCAGGTCCCCGCAAAGGATGTGCCCATTTGTTAGTGTCTCTATGAAGGAAATCATAAAGCTGTAGCTTCCCATTGGGTATTTGTGCTTTAGGTACACGTTAGCAGGCCAGATACAAGTTATCTATCATGGGCCATTTTGACCATAAATAATGTTGCCTGGTAATACAAATGAGATTCCACCTTTATCAAGTTTTCAGTAGAAAGGGCAGGAAAATTAACCTAAGATCAGATCTGCTTTCAGAGAAGGAGATAAGGGCCCGTTCATCCTTCTGCACCCTACACCCATCCCGTCTTCGTCACAGCGCAGGGTACAGGCATGACACCAGCCTGCATGCGGGTGGCTTGCTGCCTAGTTCGCCTCTTCTTCTCACGGCTCTGGATACGAGAGGCATTTGTTAGTTTGGGGGTTCCTGTGAGATAGTACGTTGCCTTGAACACAGTACACGCTTGCTGCGATCTGAATGTTTGTGTCCCCTCCACCCGCCCGAAAATTCATATGTTGACATCCTAACGTCCAGTGTGATGGTATTTCGAGGCGGGGCTTCGGGAGGTACTTAGGTCATGAATGGGGTTAATGTTCTTACAAAAGAGTCCCTTGCCACTCCCACCATGTGAGGACATAGTCAGAAGATGCTAGTTGTGAACCAGAAAGAGGGCCCTCACCCAAATGTGACCATGCTAGCACCTTGGTCTTGGACTTCCCTGCCTCCAAAACTGCGAGAAGTGACTACTTGCCATTTAGAAACTCCCCAGTCCATGGTGTTTCCTGAGAGCAGCCTGAAGAAACTAAGAACAATACTCAACAGAGAAAGTTCATTTCGTTAACAACAACGAAAAATTAAATTGAGAAAAATCAGAAGACACCCATAGTTCGACCTACTAAATGTAGCAATTGTAAGTATCGATATTTTAGTGTATATCCTTCCAGCCTTTCTTATGTGCACAGGCTCAACCATGGGCATGAATATTCCACGGCAAATTTCTTGCCTGTTTTTATAGAAACATTTTGAGGTTAATTCTGCCTCAGCCCATCTACCTGAATGTAAATACTCTTTCTGGAGAAGCTCGAGCGATGGGATGTTCAACATTTGTTTCAGGTATGCCACCTGTCAGACCACGTGTTAGGTGCATGAGGAGGGAAAGCAAAATAAAGTTTAGTTCCGCCCTCAAAGCACTTGCATACCCTTCACGGGAAAGGAAGATTTATATTTTATTTCCCAGGAGGTGACCATCTAATGTCGGCTTAAGCTTGTTTTGTTCAATTGAGATTATGCTTTTTAAGGGACCAGAAGAGAAAGTTAGTCCCATTTAACCAATTTCTGCCAAGGAGCCAGTTTCTCGAAAATGAATAATCCCTGCAGATTAGCCAGTCTCTGTAAAATAATTTTAACACGATATCCAGCGGATCATCTGGGAGGCAGGCAAGTCAGCTGGTGGGGCGTGAACCTTAGCGACTTGGTTGTCATGGAAACTTTTCTTCCAGACCAGGAAAAAGACAGTTCTGGAAAACGTACCATGTGGAAAAATAGCCCATTTTTCCAGAATCTACCCTACCTGTCATTCACAAGTTGATAATATACTGGGGCTTGGAGACGAAATGCAGGCATCCCAGTCCCACAGAGAGAGACATTTCCCTTTGTGCAGGGAAGGACCCAAGGCACACGGTGGGGACAGGAAGTGTATAGATAAAAGTTGGAGGTCATAAAGTTATTTTATTTTTATTATTTTTTCTTTTACTATTAAAAATTTTTTTTTTTAAGTTGTTGACGCTATGACAGATGTCCCCCATTTTTCCTCCCTGGGCCCACCTCTGCCCTGCCCCCACCACACTTCGCCCGGCCATCATCACTCTGTTGCCTGTGTCCATGGGCTTTGCATATATGTTCCTTTGCTAATCCCTTCACCTTCTTTTATCCAGTCCCCTCAAGCCCCTCTTCTCTGACATTTGTCAGTGTGTTCCATGTATCTATGCCCCGGCTCTATTTTGTTCGTTAGCTTATTTTGTTCATTAGATTCCACATATTAGCGAGATCATATGGTATTTGTCTTTCCCTGACTGGCTTATTTCACCTAGCATAATATTCTCCAGGTCCATCCCTGCTATCACAGAGGGCGTGAGATTTTACAGCCATGTACTATTCCATTGTGTAAATGTACCACAATGTTTTTATCCACTCATCTGCTGACGGGCGCTTGGGCTGTTTCCAGACCTTGGCGATTGTAAATAACACTGCTATGAACACAGGGGTGTGTATATTTTTTCTGATTGGTCTTTCAGGATTCTTAGGATGTATCTCCAGAAGTGGAACCACTGGGTCATAAGGCAGTTCCATTTTTAATACTTCGAGGACACTCTATACTGCTTCCCACAGTGGCTGCACCAGTCTGCATTCCCAGCAGCAGTGCACGAGGGCTCCCTTCTCTCCGCATGCAGGCCAGCACTTCTTTGTTGATTTATCGATGATAGTCATTCTGATTGTCAACAGTGAGGGGATAGCTCATTGCTGTTTGAATTTGGATCTAAATGACATTTATACCATATTCCACACAACAAAAGCCGACTTTTTTGGCGGCAGTGGGGGGAGTCATGGAACATTTATTAGCTTATTCCATATTCTGGACCATGAGACTAAACCCAATAAACTTAAAAAAATTTTGAAATATACAATGCATGTTCTCTGACCACAATAAAAATTAAATTACCAATCAATGATGAAAAAATATCTGGAAAGTCCCCAAATAGTTGGAAACTAAATAATGTGCTCTTAATTACCCATGAGTCGAAGGAGAAATCAAAAGGGATATTAGTATTTTGAACTCAGTGAAAAAATACAGAATTTGTGACATGCCAGCTAAGTAGTACTTGAGGGGAAATATATAGCACTAAACACCTAGACCACGGTGCGTGTCGGTGGCAGCGAGATTTGTTGGCACAAAGATAAACAAACGGGTAGTCTGGAAACAGACCTGAGCTGTGTCGTAAATATGTAAACCAGTAACACAGCTGTTTACCGTCATTAGCAAGTGTTACGTACTGTACTTACTGTGAGTGCTATACTTTCATATGCCTGGCAGTGCATAGGTTTGTTTACACAGCGTCACCACTAACATGTGACTAATGCATTGTGCTCTGTTACTACTGCTGCAATGTCACTAGGCAGTGGGAGTTTTCAGCTCCGTTGCAATCTAATGGGACCACTGTCATATATGCAGTTCATCATTGACCACAGTGTCATTATATGGCCATGGCTATCCATGTATAGGTATACATGATCATGAAACAATAATTGAAAATGACTAGACTTTATAATATATAGGTGTTTTGTAAATATGTGAGCCTAGAAACGTGGGCAGGGATCTTGCATATCTTTTTGTCAAGTTTGATTATATTATTCCGGAGGTAATATATACTTAAGGCAGAATGGAAAGGGAGAGTAACAAGATAAGATTTATTTTAGAAACACCAGAGAGAGAAGTTGTTTGGAAGATAGATCACAGAAGGGTGACATTTGATTCTGGCAGTGTAATTAGGAGGCAGTGAGGTTGAGGAAAAGAGGGGGTGGGTTTGAGATTGTTTAGGAGGATAAAACCAATGGCCCCATCTGGCTGACTTAGCGGGTGAAGGATAACGGAGTATGAGGCTTCAAGGACAGCTCACAGATTCCTGCCTTGGACACCAGTGCCATCCACTGGGATAGGAGACAGGAGAGGAGTCAGTTTTGGAAAGCTCTTGATGATCCAATATCGAATTTGTTGACTTTGAGATTCTTTGGGGTTTCCTGAAAGCGGTTGCCAGGTACTCAGAAGGATGCTAGGGACTAGAAGTCAGAGGAGAAGACTGGTATTGTGGTAAGAACTTGGGACCGTTGCCCTGGCTAAGTTGGTTGGGGCATTGTCCCAATATGCCAAGGTTATAGGTTCAATCCCCAGTCAGGGCACATACCTAGATTGTGGGTTCAATTCTAGTTGGTGCATGTATAGGAGGCAACCAACCAATATTTCTCTCTCACATTGGTGTTTCTCTCTTTCTCCCCGCTTCCTTTCTCTCTAAAAATCAATAAGCATATCTTCAGGTGAGGATTAAAAAAAGAATTGGGAGTGTTCAGCATTTGTATGGACACTGATGCCATAGACATGCAGTTTCACAGAAGGAATATATAAAATAAAGTGAGAAAAGCATGGAAAATGGAAGTCTGCAAAGTAGCAGTATTTAAGGGATAAACGGAGGAGAAGAGCCATTAGGCGAATCCAGAATTTATCGGAGGCATAAAACTAACCTGTGGTGTGTGTGTGTGTGTGTGTGTGTGTGTGTGTGTGTGTGTGTGTTGTGTGCTTGCGTGTGCTGGCGGCAGTGAGCACTGTGTAGGGAACTTGCCTTGAAGCTGTGTTTCCACCAAAGCACATTCTGGCTACTCAGATTCAGTGTTTTTGAAGGAGGGCTTTTCAAGGGTAATGTTGTTACTCTTTGTTGACCAAACCAAGACAGACTCATTGAGGAGACTAAGCAGGAAGAGTCAGAGGTAAGGGGAGAGCGGACATCGGTGTCAAATGTTGGAGAGCAGGCAGGTACGATAAGGACTGTAGTTTGTCAGGTAGCCCGCTGGGAACAGATTGCTCTCTGAAGTTAGGTAATTTGAGGGGAGATTAATAAAGAGACCAAGGTGTGGGCAGGGTGTCAGGAAACTCCCTGTGACGGTGCCTCTTGCCAGGAGTAGTTAAGGGGGTGATGTCAGGACTCAGCCGGCACGGGCAAGAGGAGGGGGCAGCTCCCAGAACCCGGCATGAGAGACCTTTGGGGGGGATGCTGCTGAAAGAGCTCAGACCTTTGCCTGAGGCTCTGACCTTCGGTTTGCAGGGAGGGGCCAGAGAGTAACTGCCTTGGGCCCCTCTCGACTCTTTGACTCTTCACCTCACTTCTCCTGCCCGCGCTTGCCACTGGCCATGTCCGGGGAGAAGGAAGCAAGCCGGTGAACACAGTCCCTCTTAGGTCAGCGTCCAGTGTAGAGGAAGTTGGAGGGGAGATGGGAATGGATCTGCATGGGGCAGAAGGCAGAGTGTGGAGAGCAAACTGAGGTCAGAGCAGGAGTGAAGAAGAGGAACCACTACTGTTAAGGGAGACAGTTCGCGCAGCGACTGGACATCAATTTTGGGTGTTGGGTGGCAGAAGTGAGTTAAGATGGTAGACCCTTATCCATGATTACATGCTGAGCCATCAAAGTCACTGACTCAAAATAGTGTGCTGATTTCCCAAGGTCTCCCTGTAATTATCTAGAATTGTGATGATGAATACAGAGAGGCACACATTAGGGCCAGACGAGTCAGAAGACCCGTGTTTCCCAGACTCCACGTTCAGTGTGTGTGCCCTGTGTGTGCATATAAGCTCTGCAGTGCAGGGACTGTACTTCCAGTGTCCTCGTAAGCTCAGTGCTCCCCTTCCAAACTGATGTTGCTGTCTGTGTCTGAGTTCTAAGGCTGACTGAGACATAATTCCTGTGTCACTGGCTGTAAGGGGGTAGAAAGTTGCTCCTATGTATTCTAAGAGAACCACATTAAATATGCTTCTCATGTTTCAGAAGTATTTTGACATATTTAGAAATTCTCAGTAATATTTTTGAAAGAAAAGTGTAAGAGAGAACCTTGCTTCTTCCAACCCTTTCATTTTTCGACATTTTCATCTTTCTCTTCTAAGTTACATGATTTGAAACCAAATTCCGCTTTTTATTTTCTCTTATGAAACATAATATCATGAAGTACCATAAAAGCAAGCTAGCCTGAACGACAAAATGTGAGAACATTATAAAAATGGGAAATTCTGAGTTTTAGAACAAAAGGTGAAATTAATATTTCTATTATGAAAAGGAATATGACATATTTTAGTCTGAGTGTTTGGGGGGGTTGTATATAATGGGCAGACACATAATGTATAAAAGATAACGAGTCAAGTTGGACTTGATATTTCTCTGATTTTAATGGTTTGTTTTTAATCTTTAAGACTAAGCTCTCCAAATGATTAAGTTACTGCAGTAGGTAGAGTTGTGCAGCAAAAGCATTTCGAAATGTGCATTATCACAAAATGTATACTTTCACATGCCAACATACATAAAATTTTTACTTCTTTGGGAGCAGCTTCACTTTAAGCTTCCATGTTAAATCAGCTGAAACGGTATACATTTTGCACATAAATGTTGGAAGGTTGAAACAGCCAACGTGATCCTTGCCTTGCGGAGACTAGACACGATGAATCTCCGTGCGCCTATGTCTCTGCGGTTACAAAATGCATCCAGTTTATAGGGCGTGTTATAAACAGGTTGTTCCTCAAAATACTCATTTAGAATTTTATTTTTATTAAAATATTGAAAATTATCTATTTGACTATTTGGATTGTTTCCTTTTGAACTAATTTCTATTGGTGTGCATAAAATGCTATTTAAATAGTTGAGTTTTTCCCAAATAATTTCAGTGCTAAAAATTCAATCTTTCAGAATTAAAAATAAATCTTTGAACAGAACACAGCAATTATTTTCCCATATACCTTATTGAAAGTGATAAAAGTGAGTAAAATTTAACCATTGTGCCTATATCCTATGAAATGTCAAGCTTCCATTTCATTAGATTTGGGGATATTTTTAAGGAAGTAATACGATGATACTGAAAGAAAGGAAATAAACTTCTTAGAAAGGTCTTAAAAGATTATTAATAGATGAGATTTGAATAAGACTGATCCAGTGTTGGAAAGGATGCTTTTTCTTTCTTTTGTGATTGCCCACATTGTCTGGAAGCTGTTCAGCAGAACAAAGGGTTTTATGGATGAAAGACTGGTATGAAGAAACATGAATGTCAACTCAGGCTTTGAAAGACAGTCTGCTAATGAAATATTCTAAAAGTCATTTTCAAGGTGGTTGAAAGTTCTCACTGTTGTGCACCGATGCTTTTGATAAAAAAAATTATATATATCAAATAATTACACAAATATTGGCTCTGAGGACAGAGAAAATAACATGAGCTTATATGCACCCAAATGTTATGGGAAGGTCTGTGTGTTGTACTTTATTTCCAAGGGTAAGAATGATCGAATGCCTGATAACATTGCACCCCTTACTCCCGACGTGTGGAAAGGACGTTTTCTGCTCCCCAGGTCATGCTACCTAACTATGATCTGTGATTTACTACCTTAATGATTAGCTCTTTATGTGCAAAGTATAGAAAGGAGATGATTATCTTTAAAAATTGAACTTTTCCAAAACATTCTTGAATGAACTTTCCGATAAATGCAAGAATTAATGACTTTTCCCCACAGGTCCACTGATCTACTCTATTAATATACATACCTGTCTCTGACACGTGCTTATTCTCTATTCTACAGCACGCATTCTCTTTTAGGAGATATATATGTGAACATACACATATCATATACATATGACATGTACCTTTGTGTAGGTTATAATTTGACGGAACTTAGCCTTCAGATGTCCTTGGAATCTGTCTGCTTCCATTTTCTGTGACTTTGATTTAATCGTGCAGTGATGGTGAGGACTCGTAGCAGTGGCTTCCATGGTGCCCCGCACAGAGAGGCCCTCAGTTGAGGGTAACAGTGGTTCTGTGACATAACCAAATTAATGGGAAGGATGGTTCATTAGGTTTTTAGACACTCCATATCAGGTTTGTGTGCCCGGCTCCGAGTTGGGCTTGGCTTACAAAAGGTAGACTTTATCTATATTCCATTTTGTATTTTCATGAATGACATTTTAATTACAAGCGTTGTTGTTAAAGACATAAACAAGAATTGTGCTTGATATTTAAAGCTCTTTGGGACTGACCTGGTATTACTCTCACAAACCAATCTGCCTCAGGATGTGTGTTATTGCCAGTTTGTAATGCACTTTCTTCTTATACCGTCTTTTCAACTTGAAACTTCTTCTCGATGGTCTAGATCCAAACACAATGCTATCTTCTCTTCAAAACTTCAACTGAGCACTTCCAGCCAGGATGGAGGCGTAGGTAGATAGACTTTGTCTCCTCGCACAACCAAAAGAAGGACAACAACAAATTTAAAAACAAAAAATAACCAGAACTTCCAGAAAATCAAACTGTCTGGAAGTCTGACACCCCAGGAGTTAAAGAAGACACATTCATCCAGACCGATAGTAGGGGTGGAGATGGGCAGCCAGGATGAAGAGAACACACGGCAAGGCAGCGGCTGGTGGTTCTGGGTGGGCAGGACGGTGGCTGGGGGACTGCGGACCCACATTTGTGTGCGGATAAACCTGGAGGAACAACTGGGGAGTGAGAGAGACCACACAACCCAGGGTTCTGGCTCAGGAAAAGAAAGCCTCAGAACCTCTACTGGTAAAAACCTGTAGGCTTTGAGACTGGTAGTCTCACAGGAGAGTTCATTGGAGGAGCCCACAGGGTCCTAGAAGGTACACAAACCCACCCACCTGAGAATCAGCACCAGAAGGGCCCAATTTGCTTTTGGGTAGCAGGGGGAGTGACTGAAAGCTGCCAGAGAGCCGAGCAAGCGGCATTGTTTCCTCTTGGACCCCTCCCTCACAGACAGCACCACAAGGCAGTGATGTGGTTGCCCCACCCTTGTGAATACCTGAGGCTCTGCCCCTTACAACGTAATAGGTGTGCAGAGACAAAAAAATATGGCCCAAACTAAAGAATGGACCAAAGCTCCCAAAATAGAACTATGCGATGAAGAGATAGCCAGCCTAACAGGTGCAGAGTTCAAAACACTGCTAATCTCGATGCTCACAGAAATGGTGGAGTATGGTTGCAAAATGGAGGAAAAAGTAAAAGCTATGCAAAGCGAAATAAAGCAAAATACACAGGGAACCAACAGTGAAGGGAAGAAAACTGGGACTCAAGTCAACGATTTGGAGCAAAAAGAAGAAATAAATATTCAACTGGAACAGAATGAAGAAACAAGAATTAAAAGAATGAGAAGAGGTTTAGGAACTTCTGGGATAACTTTAAACACTCCAACATCCAAATTATAGGGGTGCCAGAAGGAGAAGAGGAAGGGCAAGACATTGAAAACTTATTTGAGAAAATAATGAAGGAGAACTTCCCCAATTTGGCAAAGGAAATAGACTTCCAGGAAGTCCAGGAAGCTCAGAGAGTCCCAAAGAAGTTGGACCCAAGGAAGCACACACCAAGGCACATCATCATTACATTACCCAAGATTAAGGATAAGAAGAGAATCTTAAAAACAGCAGACAAAGTGAGTTACCTACAAAGGAATTCCCATAAGACTATCAGCTGATTTCTCCAAAGAAACCTTAGAGGCAAGAATGGGCTGGAAAGAAGTATTCAAAGTCATGAAAGGCAAGGACCTACATCCAAGATTACTCTATCCGGCAAAGCCATCATTTAGATTGGAAGGGCGGATAAAGTGCTTCCCAAATAAAGTAAAGCTAAAGGAGTTCATCATCACCAAGCCCTTATTAGATGAAATATTAAAGTGACTAATCTAAGAAAAAGATGATGATCAAAAATATGCACAGTAAAATGACAACAAACTCACAACTGTCAGCAACTGAACCTAAGAAAACAAAAACAAACTAAGCAAACTGTTAGAACAGGACCAGAATTACAGAGATAGAGATCACATGGAGGGTTATCAGTGAGGGTGGGGGAGAATGTGGGAAAAGGTACAGGGAATAAGAAGCATAAATGGTAGGTACAAAATAGACAGGGTGAGATTAAGAATTGTATAAGAAAGGGAGAAATCGAAGATCTTATATGTACAACCCATGGACATGAACTAAGTTGGGGAATGCTGGTGGGGGCAGGGTGCAGGGCAGAGAGGAATAAAGGGGAGAAAAAAATGGGACAACTGTAACAGTATAATCAATAAAATATAAAAAAAAATCCTAAACACCAAAAAACAAAACTTCAGCTGACATTCTTCCAACAGAGGCAATTGCTTTGTACATTCTTATCGTATTTTTTTTACATATGTGTAGGATGACAATTTCATATCACATTGCAATTTTCAGGTATCTGTGTGTCATCCTAGTCAGAGTCTAGAGGATGAGGGCTAATGCTTACTTTTTAAATAAATCTCTAGGATCTAAAGTAGGCAATCGGCGAATGCTGGTTTTTAAAAATCGTTCAGAGGTAAATAAGAGTATGTAAATAGTCATATTGAAAAACCGAGAGCAGATCGTTGGGAGCACAAACATGGCAAATATTTTTCACCTGGTCCTGAGCCAGAGAGGCCTTGGTATATCTTAGCTTTAGAACGCCAATTAGCAGGGGCTGAGGAGCGTCAGGAAATGGGAACGGTAGGCAGTACCCAGGTCGGGCCGAGCCTTCGAGCCCCGCTTTTCCTCAGTTGGCCGACACATCGATTAGGTGAGACAGGAAATGTAACTTTTCTCCTTTATCCCCTGTCCTTTGTGCCAAACAAATAAACAAACAACAACAAAACTGAAACTAGAAGAGGAAGTATCACATTCTTGGAACTGTGTGCCCACACGCCTCCCTCCTCCATGTCGGCACACCGTCTCTAGCTCCTAATTCAATACATAGACAGGCACATGACTGGTAATTGCCGGAAGCTGTTCTCTGTTTCCTGTTTTAGAGGCATGCTGACAACTGTGGAACTAGCACATAGGATTAAAATGATTTTTTAAGATAAGAGACTGTTAAAAAAAAGACTTTATCTATTGATCTTAGAGAGAGGAGAAGGTAGGGAGAAAGAGAAACATCGATGAGCTGCCTCCCACATGTGCCCCAATCAGGGACAGGACCCACAACCCAGGCATGTGCCCTGAGTGGGAATTGAACTGGTGCCCTTTGGTTTTGTGGGACATGGTTCAACCTGCTGAGCCACACCAGCCAGGGCTTTTTTTTTTTTTTTAAAGATTTTATTTATTTAAGGATAAGAGACTTCTAAGACAATATACCTTTGAGTGACCACTAAGCAACTAGAAATCACAAAGAAAGACTTACTTCTGGGGCTGGAGTTTGGTAAATTTTGACAACTTAACGTTTACAATTAATCAGTTATTATTCTCTGGCTATTACCTATTCTTAATGATAATATCAGTGAAGATATTTTTACTTATTCATTCGCCCAAGCTACACACAGGGTGTCTACAGCATGGTGAGCGTTTTTGCCAGATGCTGAGGAGACGAAGGCCAGCAGTATGTGCTCACCCTTCTTACTGCTTCAGGAGTAAATTTAATGCAAAACAAGAAATGCGATACGACATCAGTCATGCAGTTATAGAATCTCTAGAATGTGCACTGTGGTCCCACACAGGGCTGCGGTCAGGGTCTTACCCTCTCCAAGTGTGTCATCTGGTATGAGATGTGGACAGCAACTGTCACGCACATCAGTAATTGCTGAACAATGTCAAATGACAGGCCTGGTTGCACACAGAAATGGTGGAAATGTACGCAGTAGAGGCCAGAGGGTGCACTCATTTCCGGAGATTCCCAGTACTTCCCTAAGCAATGAGACAGAACGTTGAGGGTTTCTTTCTTTCTTTTTTTTTCAAACTGTTTTAATAAAAAAATTTCCTTTAAAAATATTAAAAGAATTCTGATTTGAAAAGAAACCATGAGCATGTCTTTGATCTCACAAATACACTCATGGGAATGTTTTCCAAAGATAAAAGTAAATGTGTAAAGAGCCAGACACAAAGGCTTTTTAAATTGTTATTATTATTTACACTTTTATCCTTTTTAATTGTACTAACATGTTATGCACACTCCCTCTTCTGTCTTTTATTTATTTTAAAAATTTTTATTTTTATATTTTGGGGGGATCCAGTCTCTTTATTGTCAGGATCCCTTTCCGTGCCCCCCACCCCTCACCGAACCTGTAGAAAAGTCCCCAAGCCTGGGAGTGCCCTGGGGAGGGAGGCAGAGTGTAGGAGGACTGTGCTCCGCCCTCTGGTCTGGGCAGCGACCGCAGGGAGGGGGTATCGCATCAGGTAATGTTATGAAGAAACTCTATGCAGATTTAAAATGGCATTTTTAGAAGTAAATATATGTAGTTTCAAAAATACAGTAAGGTGTTCAAAATAGATTGCAAAAAAAAAGGTAGTTTGCAAAGCAGGCTTGTCACTGTTTGGGATTATTCTCTCTTTTCTTCTCTCCTTATACCTGCCTATTTGTGTGTTTTGTGTGTGTATGAAAAACCCCAAAATTGTTAATGATAATATTTCTGAATGAAGAGCATTCAGTTTAATATGTTCTTCTTTGAATTTCCTGTTAATGTTTTCAGTTTGAGCTTCTTAATATGTTGACAAGTATTTTTGTGTAAAAAACTAAAGTATTAAAGGCATTTTTAATCCTCACATACATTGAACAATTGTCGACTATTAAGGATTTTGAGGCTCTTTTGCTAGTTTATCTTTCCACAGCGATCCATAAATTTTAAACTTGTTGGATTCTCACCTGTTGCCTCTAATATCTTTATATAGGCAGCCAGTTATTCAATGCTTAATTCAAGAATTTGGTAGAGTTTCTATTTGCTAAAGTACTTGCAGATCAATATTATCGTAACATACAGTGGTTTAGCATCCTAATACACACTTTAAAAATTGACACTTAATACACGTTTTCAAACAAATAACAATTTAAATAGCGAGCTCAGTCTTCTGATTTTAATGTGGATTTTGAGCTTTGGTTGCTTTTTTTTTTTTTCTCTGCCAAATTTTAGGGTTAGTGACCTTAAAAAAGAACCTATCTATCCCCTTAAGCTCTTTGATTAGCCTGAGATCCTTGGGTATATATTTACAAGAAAGTTATGGCGCTACTGCTTTGACACCTAAAAGGGTGATTTTGTGAAAATAGTTCTCTGTATAAATGACGATCTTTAGGCAGTTTCTCAATAGTCCCATGATGCGGACCAGCCCATGAATTCCCGAGGAAGATTAAAAATATATTTTCAACTTCTTTAAACTTTTAAAATCTTAAATTAAATGCTTAACTCCCTTTAAATGTGTGACACCATCCATCACAATTTTATATTTAGACACATAATAATGTATAATCTCAGCTCGCTGTCCACTTGTAAAAATGGGAATAGACTTGGAGAAATAAGCAATTTCCCAACAGAAAATTGGAAATTCTGCCAACCAATTCCAGGTGACCTGCCATCAATCAGTGTTAAATTCTCTGGGGCTGTTGTTGAAGGGCATTGCTATTAGTGAAGGGCTGCCCCTGGTGACTAATGGCATATAACGAATACACTGAAGAGCTGTAGAAAACCCCCGAATCTGTAATTGTCTGGGAACTTTCGGTAGAGACCTTCCCCGGCAATTGAGAAAGGGAGGTTTTTAAAACCTTCCTGCAGTCCTCTCATTAAAATAGCTGTTTTTAGAGAAATAGGTGAACTAATTATGCCATGCAATTGAATTAAACGAGCTGACAAAATATTTCTTTATGATTAAACTGTTTAATGTCGCCATTAGGAAATACGCAATATCATTTAGAATATGTGCAAATGTGACACTTATTCTGATTCTGAAGTTAAATAACAAGTCTCAGTTTGTCATAAAATCTCTTTGTTTGGTATTATTAAGTAATTATGATTAATGTCTGAAATGTGATGTTCCATGGTTATAATTTCCTTGTTTGCTTGAGTGAATACATTAGGAATTCATTAAAAATGCAAGCTCTTTAGATACCTGGAAATTACAAACGTAGAGAGGACTTTGCTGGAGGTTAGGAAGCATTTTTCAATAAGAAAACATGACTGGGCTGAACTAACAGCTGGCAGATAACTGTGATGGATTTCTAGCACCGAAATGCAGGGATAGACAAGTGGGTTTGTTCGTTGGTGTCAAAAATCAAATCCGTTCTGATGTAAAGATCTAATTGCAAGACGTATCTGCCATTCCTCCAGCTCTTTCACTGTAAAGGCTGAGCCTGACAAAAGTGGCTAATGCTGATGGGTGAGACATGAAGGCAGCTAAAAATCTGATGTTCTCTAAAAGCAGCTTGTCTTAAAGTAGTGAAAACAGTAAAATCAATCAGTTGATTGCTTGATCAATCAGTCTGGCACTCCTCGAGCACCTGCCTCACCAGATGGTTGTGCAGATGAAATGAAGTGTATAAAACACCCAGTCTTGGGTTGGTTCCATCTGGAAAGTGCCATTTACAGTGTTGCCCCAGAGTCAGCTGTGTGGTGGGCAAGCAATTGATTTTTGTCCATTTTGGTTAAAAGGATGCAGAAAAGAACCCTTCTATCCCCTGGGAATGTTGTTTCAACCAGAGAAGGCTAAGCTTGTCGTCACTTCCTGTTTGTATAAGAACACTAAACCCATCCTGAGGTTTCCACCCTCATGACCTCCTCTAAATCTAATGGCCTCCCAAAGGCTTCACCTCCTAACCCCATCATATTGGCAGTTAGGGCTTCAGCCTATGAGTTCTGAGGACACAAAATTCAGTCCTTAACAAGGGCTATGAGGGCACATCCCTAAAGCCTGTAAATCATGACAAGTATGCAAAGGGGGTCTTCCAGAGGTGTGTGACCAGGTTGGCCCATACTCCCATGTTCTAGCTCGAGGGAGTTACAGGCAATGAGAGAAAGTGTCGGTACGAGAACTGGTGAAGACACCGGGGCCTGGCTGCACAGTGTGCTCTAGTGGAGAAGCGACTGGACGAGGAATCGGATGTGCTCTGCAGCCCAACTCCTCACCTGCCCTTGGACACATCTATTCAATTCTAAGCTAGTGTTCTTCTCTGAAAAATGGAAATCCTAAAGGTTTTGCCCAACTCAGAGGAAGGTCACAAGAACAAATTGTAATAGTGTACACGAAAGTTGAGCCAAATGATGGGCACATGGAAGGAATTGGTTTCCTGTTGCTGCTGTAACAAATTACTTCAAACTTACCACCTTAAAACAACTCAAACTTATTATCTTATGTTCTGGATGTCAGAAGTCCAAAATGAGTCTCATGGAGCTACAATTACAGTTTATGCAAATCTATGTTCCTTGTGGAAGCTCCAGGAGAGACTCCATTTCGTGCCCTTTCCAGTTTCGAGGGGCTGCCCCTGTTCCTTGGCTGGTAGCATTAACTCCAGCCTCTGCTTTGGTAGTCACTTTGCCTTCTCTAAGTCTAACACTCCTGCCTCCCCCACCACCCCCTTTTCCCTTTTTGTTGTGGTAAAGGCTACACAGCATTAAATTTACTATCGCAGCCATTTTAAGTGTACAGCATAGCAGTGCTGATATGCACGTTTGTTTGGCAAGAGAGCTCTAAAGCCTTTCATCTTGGGATACCGAAGCTCTGTTGAACAACCGCTCCTTTTTCCTCCCTCCCTCCTGCCTCCGTCTTATAAAGACCCATGTGATTATATTAGCCCACCAAGATAATCTAGGATAATCTTCCTACCTCAGTGTTCTTAATTACACCTGAAAAGTTCTTTCGTATTCACAGGGTTGAGAGATGAGGATGTGGGCATCTTTGGGGAGCCGTTATCTTGTCTACCGCATTATCTGATGAGATAGTGCAGGTAGTTGAGACAGGCAACTTCGAAGAAGACTCAGAAATAATCAGAAATGTTCAGGGGAGTGAGACAACTTATTTTGTGAAAGTGTATTTTCTTTTCTAAAATTAACCTATATTCTGGGAAAATGGAGTTATCTGCATTAATGGATGGTTGAGTCATAGGGATTAATAATACGACTTAGGGTTTCTTTCTCTTGTCATTAGAAACAAGATGATCTGTCTTGTTTTTTTTTTCCCCAAAAGTTCCCTAAAAGCACCACTTGCGGATGAACTATTGTATGTAAATTATATAGGTTAGGGCACGTGATGTTTACTAATGAGGTGGCGGTAAAAATTAAGAAATAACAAGGCTGGGCTTTTTTCTAGTTCTTGTTCCAGATTTTTCCTCCTCTTTTTAATATTAGCAAACGACAAGCTCAGACCCGTGACTGAGAGACCAGACTTACTCAGGTCTTCAGGAAAGGAGACGCCTATGAATCCGTTCACAGGGATTAGAGAAATGAGAACCATCTCGGCTCCTTGAATTTCAAAGCTGGCGGGGGAGACCGTATATTTTTAGGTAGTGCTTCTGGTGTTCTCTCCCAGACCTGCTGAGGGACAAGGCGGCCTGCCGGGTGCGCGACTTAATCTGAAAATCTAGGAGGAGCCTTGCAGGGCCCCCTCTGATGAGAATGGACGAGAAGAGAATAGCAGTTGCCTCCTCTGGGGTGTTGTCATGAGCACGTTGAGTATGTTTCTTGAGGACGCAGACATCTTGGCCGGTCTTATACCGCCCCAGGGACTTTAGAAGGGGGCACAGTGTCATGGGTTATGGTTGAGAAGGGAGAACGAGGGATCCACACTGAACCTTCGAAAGATTAAACCCATTGGGATCCCATCAGGAAAAGGGGAAATGAGACCAGAGAGTGAAGCTCCCCAGGGTGTTGGTTCTGCTTCCTACTGGGACCAAATGGAAAGAAAACAGCCTTGAAGTTTTGGAGCCTCCCAAATAAAAAGGATGAGAATTAAGCATGATGGGAACTTCCAGGAAGTCTGTTCCAAGACCCAGTGTGATGTGTGTCACGACCTCCAGGTTCACTTCTAAAATGCTTCTTCTGGTATTTTGTGCTTTTTTTTTTTTTTTTTGTATCATAACTAAGTTAATGGAAGTGTTTATTTACTGTCTGCTAAACCTGTTAAACTGTGAGCCTCTTCAGGATAAGGGGTGTGGCTTATCCCTTTCCATATTATACTCAGATAGTAAGGCTCCAGCGCATCAGAGGTGCTTAATGAATATGTAAATGAAAAAGTGAATAAATGAACGCACAAGAACTACTCAAGTCTGAGGCTGTGCTGCTGAAGCACAACTCTCTTTGGAATCATGCCTGTTACTCCAAGATAAACAAAGGAAATCATCACTCACTTAAAGTTGATTAACTCATAGCTTTACCTAAGTTAGAGAATCCACAGGTAAACTGATTGGCAGTTACAAACCCATCTTAAAAATACTGTCCTCTACCTTCTGGGTTTTGAGAGTTAACAGTCAAGTGAGATGTTTCCTTTGAAAAGCGATTACCACATGTTAATAATATCACTATCTTGCATGGGGTCCTTATGTGTCAGGTCCTGTGCCAAGTTCACTGGAACAGAGTTTCATTCTCAGAACCACCTGCTGCCATTTGCAGAAGGGGAGATGGGCTTAGAGTTCTGGAGCCAGCACAGGCCTCAGTGGGGGATCCCCTCCGGGCTGCTCCTACTCCAGAAGCTAGGTTTCTACCCGTTGTGAGATCCTGCCACAGGTGGCATCTGGAAAGTCTAAAATGCTGTGGTCTTTTTTTTTTTTTTTAATTTATGACATCCACTTAAGTCAGAATGTCTGTAGCAATAACAGGGGAAAAAAAAAAAAGACCACTGTAACAAGTAGCTGAGGAGGATGGGACCCTTTGGAAATACAGCGAGATGCACGTCATGGAGTTCCATAAAAGCAAATCCGTGCTGACCTAAGGAAATGAGCAGCTCAACGTGAGAGAAGGGACTGCACTGGGCTGCGCGAAGCCTCGCATTTTCCTGATTTCGGTGCCATTTCATACCACTCCCCAGGTTCCCCAGGTCGCAGCTGTGCTCGTTTCTCTCCTGATCCTTACGTCTGTCATATAAGTCATACGTCTGTCTCTGGGCTCTCACCGCTGTGGCTCCCACCTTCTAGAACTCTCGTAGCTCCTTAATGTCTGGGTTACTGTCATCCTTTGTGCCTGGAGCATAGAGGACAACTGATAAATGCTTTTAACAGAGTAATTTATTTTCTCATGATTCTAGAGGCTAGAAGTCCAAAATTAAAGTGTCAGCAGGGTTGGTTTCTTCTGGGGGCCTCTCTCTGTGGTTTGTAAATGGCCATTTTATCTCTGTGTTCTCACATGGTCTTTATATGTATCTGCGTCCAAATTTCCTCTTCTTTAAGGCCTTTTTATTATAGTCGGCATACAGTATTATATTGTATTAGTTTTCATGTACAACACAGTGATTTGACATTTATATACCTTACGATGTGATCACCACGATAAGTCTAGTAACCACTTGTCACTGTGCAAGTTATTACAGTGCACCCCGTATTCATTGCAGCATTACTTACAATAGCCAAGATCTGGAGGCAACCTAGGTGTCCATTGAGAGATGAGTAGAGAAGACGTGATATACACCCCCACACATGTATGCACTGTGGAATCTTACTTGGCCATAAAAATAAAATCTTACCATTTAAAACGACATGGATGGACCTAGAAGATATTGTGCTAAGTGAAATGAGTCAAACAGAGAAAGTCAAATACCATTTGATTTCACTTATATGTGGAATCTAAAAAAAAAGAAACCAAAACAAACAAACAAAACAAAACAGAAACAGACTCATAAGTACCGAGAACAAACTGATGGTTGCCAGAGGGGAGGGGATGAGGGACAGATGAAAAAAGGTGAAGGGAAATAAATACTTTCCAAACAAGGAAAAGACTCAGAGGCAGATACTTTGCTGGCCTGTTTATACTGACTCGCTTCTAGGTCTCCCTCCCCAGCTGTCGTTTAAGGCGTTATTGATGTTAAGCGTGTGCTTTTTTTTTTTTTTTTACTACATTCCTAGAAAAGGGAGAGGGAAAGTGAACAAATGGTAATGATTTGAGCGTTTTTGATGTAGCAGTTTCTTAGATACAAGTGCCCCTTAAATCTTCAAAACAACTCTTCACAGTAGTTTACAGACATGAAATGTACGGCTGAGAGAAGTTCACAGTGTAGTCAACACTCCTGTGACTTAGAGCCAGTGTGGCAACCCAGCCTGACTCGGGGCCCTTTTTTTACCTTGATACCAGAGTGACCTGTCTGTAGGAAACGGTCAGAAACGTTTATGGAAGGGGAGAAGAGAAGGAGCGGGGACGAACCTTAGGAATGGTTAAGAAAGACGTTTGGCAGAAGGTGGAGCTCACGGGTGCCCTCCATTTAGGGCCTTGCCCTCCTCGTCCTGGGATAGTTGGATCAGCTGTTTGGCTCTTACGGACAACATCTATCTTGATAGACTGTTGGGACAAGGAGAGGTTAAGTGGTATTTTAACGGTAAATAAGTTACTGCAGATAAAGCAAAGTACAACTTTGCTAGTCACGTTAGAAGAACAGGAATTAGGGTATAAAAGCAGGACTGTTGGTCAACCAGACATTTCGCACTAACCCTCAGGCACCAAGGGTTGATGCGTGACAGCCGAGGGCAGGAAATGCAGAGATGCTCTGTACTCAAGTGGCATTTGGGGCTGTACAGGAGGAAAAACTCCATGACATATAAGTGACATATAAGTGTACAGGTGGCCTTCCTCTTACTGAGCACGGAAGCCTATTATATTAAGGGCGTTACCCTTGAATCTCATAGCTGGTGGTGGTGTGGGAGGGCCTGGGGTGGGCTGCGGAGGAGGCAAACACAAAATTAATTTCTAGGCAGGGCTTCTAGTTGTTAGCTCATTGACACTTAGGTCTTTAAACTCTCTTAGGCTCAGTTCCTTCAAAAGGAAACAAAGAGTAACTATAGGGTTGTGGGCACTAACTTCAGTTATGTTGCAAAATACTTTGCACAGAAAAATTGCTTTATGAAATGAGCTATAGTTATGCTTAATAATATTAATGATCATCTATCATAATGATAAAGACATTAGGAATAGTAATGGTGCATTATTTTGTACCTGTCATGTAATCATGAAATAGAATTACTTGTAATTTGTTTTTCATGAAGGTGTAAAGAACGTGAAAAAGATGCTTTACTCGAACTGTATCCCATTTGTGTATCTATCTTAAAATAAGATATTCTTCCTTTAATAGATATTTAGTGCAGTTATGGATTATACTGTCTTCCTTCTTTTGTTTGAATAATTATTTTATGACTGAGACTTACAGAAACCTGATTAAAAATCACCAATAATATTGTTTCTTTTTCACTGTTTATGTTATTTAGTAAGCTGGGAAAAACAATTATATATTAATACAAAGCTGACTTTTTAAGCAGCTGAGCAGTTGGTATCGTTACTCCCTTTTATTTCTTGCCTGGGTTTTCAAGATAATCAATGGCCTTTTGTGTAACAGTGAGTAGTTGAGCTTTCCTCTGGGAACCTGAAAATAGAAAAATAGAAAAAAAAGGAAAAGGACCCTAAGCCAGTCAGAGAAAGTACCATATGATTTCACTCCTATGTGGAATCTAATGAACAAACTGAACTAACAAGCAAAATAGAGACAGACTCATAGACAGAGGGCAGGATGACAGCCGTGGAGGGAGGAGGCTGGCAGGCTGAAATGGTAGAGCAAAAAAGAAAAAAAAGAGAAAAACTCATGGATACAGACAAGAGTGTGGTGATTGGGGGTGGGGGGAAGGGGTGGTGATGTGGTGGTAGAGGAGGGTATGGGGGGTAAATGGTGATGGATGGAGACTTGACTTGGGTAATGAACACGATACAGTTTACAGAGACATGTCGTAGAATCGTGCACCTGAAACCTGTATAATTTTGTTAACCAGTGTCACCCTAATAAGTTTAATAAAGAGGAGGAAAAAAAAAGGAAAAGATGTTAAAAAAAAAATAGAGTCACAAATACTGGTCCTGCATACTGATGTCACACTCTGCCTGAGGACACAGCAGGCCCCTCCTGGTCTGGGTCCCCGTTTCTACCCCAGCGGCTCTCGGGAGAGCTTGGAGCTCAGAATCAAACAAGCGTCTATGCTAATCATCCTTTCCAGGCATTTAAGGAAACCATTTGTCAGAATCAGGATGTTTCTAAAGTGGTGTTTGTCAGCTGAGACATTTTGATTTGTTCTAATGACAAAGAAGAATGAGGTTAAATTAATCAAGTAATCACAAAACTTTTGCTTTGGCAAAGAAATTAAACACTCAATCTGGGCATCGGATGAAGGGTCTGTGTAGAGCAGGGTCTACACAGCGAGAAAGTGTTTCGGAAAGGAGTCATAATGCTCATCCCCGTAGAATGCTGGACGCTTGGGAGGTTTTTCTCTTTTTTAGTTAAAGCATGAAAGTAAGAGTAAAGTAGTGGGTTTGTCTCAAAATGAACTTTTGCTTCATTTAAAAGGCATGTGTTCTGAGATTATATTATCTCTGTATCTCTGTATCTATCATCTACCTTTCTTCTTTTCTGTCTCAAAATGTGGAGGCAAATCTACCTCATTCTCATTTAACTTTGCAGTTTAATTGGTCCTTGAAATTCCAATTCTAGGTACCAGTGATATGGAGGCAAGACTTGGAAGATTATCTTGAAGCTCCAGGCCTATTAATTGGCTAGATAACCCTCTTTGTCACTTTCTCCAGCTAAAACTCAGTTTCTCCGCAGAGATTTGTTGCTGTGATGTAGATAGTCTGGCCCGGTGGTACGCAAAGTGTGGTCTGAGGACCAGCCGTGAAGTCACTTGAGAGCTTGTTAAAAATGCAACCTTCAGGCTCCATCCCAAATCTATGGAGTTAAAAATCCTGGTGAGGGCACCCAGAAATAAACATTTTAACAAGTTCTCCAGGTGGTTTTGAAACACCCTACAGATTGCAAATCAGTACTAATCTATTCCACAGTGATAAAAATGTGGTTGATTATAGATTATTTAATTGTAAGTTGGTAACTGTAATAGCTGGGAGAGTAAATGACTCTTTGTGGGTCAGGTTCCTTGGCGCCTTTCAGTGTGGAGGCTCCAAGGGATGAAACATGCCCGCTTAGTTGAGGAGACACTCACTGTTTCACCCCAAAGGCTCAGTAGTTCTTGCTGAGAAGAAGAGATTTTGTGAAGGAAAGGAGGTAATATAGCAAAATGGGTAAGAATAACCGGTTCTGGAGTTGTTTTCTATGGGATTCTAAATCTTACGTAAGATCAACAGCCGCCGCCCTCTTGGGGTCTCTGCAAATGGTGGTCATTGTAGGGTGTCGTTAAGATGACATGAGACAGTGCGTGCAGAAAGCCCCCGGTCCTGGCACCTGTGAGTGCTGGGGGTGCGTGGCTTGTTTTTGGGGAGTAGTATGAGCTGTCCTCTAATGGGATGGGTGCCAGAAGAAGGAAACATGTTTTGTGAGTTTCACCCCCATGAATCAAATAACACAAAGTGCACTGGGGCGTACATCCACCCTGTGACCCAGCAATTTCACTGTGGTTATTTACCGATGAGAGATACAAAATATGTCCTTACATGGCAAGGATTTTTTAAAATTACAGCTTTATTCATAAAAGCCTAAAGCTGGAAACAACTCAGGTGTCCATCAACAGGTAAGTGGACATACAAATTGTGGTATTTTCATGCAGTAGAATACGAGTCAGCAATAACAAAGAATGACTCCTGATGTAGACAACAACGTGGATAAACCTGAAAATATTAGGCTGGGCAAAAGCAGCCAGACACAAAAGTTGCCCGTTGTATATGAATTTCTAGAACAGACAAAACTAAGCAAATAAGATAGACATTGGAACAGTAGTTAGTTACCTTGGGTGGGTGGTTTGACTGGAGAGCTGCACTGGGGACTTCGGGGCGATGGGAAATATTCTCTGTCCTGATGGGGATGGGACATTTAAAATATGAACATTTAACTCCATGTCAGTTAAAACTCAATAAAAAATGACCACCAAGAAAATACACCAGGTCTCCTAGTACTGTCTCAGAATTCATGTGAGATCACAGAAAAACCTCTTAAGATTTCATGACCCTTAGGAATTCTCTATGATTTCCTCATATGCGTAATCCTCCAAGACGAATAGCGGTCCCACCGCAAAGTGAGAAATAGGTCAATATCAGCTGGAGCAAAAAGAAGCTGGAGCTACTGGGCTGTATCCAAACCTACTTTATAAGAAAATTGTGCATTAGCCACAATTTGATATCTTCTAACTCCCCAGGGATAATTTCATTTTGTTTTCCTTTTCTTCTCAAAATATTTGGTTAAAGAATTACGAATGATTTGCACTGGATATAGTTCCATTACTACCTAGTATCTGTGGCCACTATGCCTGTCATATTGAGTACGTTCATTCAGCAGTCAGCAGGCATGAACTGAGTGCCCACTGCCTGCTCAGTAGGGTCTTTCAAGAGGTAAAAAATAGGTGTTAACATGACGTTTTAGAGCTGGGCAATCAGTGGTTAAATAACCTCTTATACTCACGGAAATTGCAACACATAGGGCTGTGGGTTTAATCAAGGTCACTTTGGCACTGCGAGGCCTAAAACTCCTGAACACCAATCAAAGACTTTTCTTGGAATCCTGTTGGTATAGTTCTCACTTTTCATGGCTTTATAATCTATTTGTGATATTCCTGCAAGCACAAGCCAGCGATTAATTAGAACATAAACAAGGAGACAGGAGAACAGGGAAAAGAGATTTTTCTTTAAATAATAAAAAAAAATTTTTATTTATTTTATTTTTAGACAGAGGGGAAGGGAGGGAGAAAGAGAGGGAGAGAAACATCAGTGTGTGGTTGCCTCTCGTGCGCTCCCCTGCTGGGGACCTGACCTGCAACCCAGGAAGGTGCCCTGACTGGGGAATCGAACTGGCGACCCTTTGGTTTGCAGGCCTTTGCTCAGTCCACTGAGCTACACCAGCCAGGGTGGAAAAGAGATTTAATGTTGGCGCATTTACTATGTCCCAGATACTTTTCTGTTTTAATTCTCTTAACCATTGAAGAAGTGGATATTTTTATCACCATATCGCAGCTGAGAAAGCTGAGGCTTCGAGGGCTTCCACGACTGACCTAAGGTCACAATGGTGGAAAGCGGCAGAATGCAGGTAGGCCAGGCTCCAAGTCTGACGGGAAGACGGAATAATGTTATAGAGCAGTCCTTTAAGGACGTGATTTCAGCAAGACAGTTCTCAACAGACTAAACGAATCAATGACTTTTCCTTGTTTTCAGTAAGAAGAACAATAATCGCAAAGCTGTTTTGGGGTGTCCAGTGAGGAATGGGCATTTTTGCGTGTCCTACAATGACAGAGGAGGCAGGGCGTGAGAGAGAGCATTTGTCTGGCTTTGTTTCGTTTTGTTCTTGCATTCACTGTTAGCGACATAGAACTTCTAATCAAGCATTTACTACTTTCTCTCCACCACTCAGTAAAAGGCGCTTTATTTCAATTCACCTCCTAGGTGTTCTCTGCCAGGTAATTATTTTCAAAGTCTTAGAAATTAAATGGGCGGTTCATAAAGCAAGACTCTCTTAAAAGCATAATTGCAGTTAAGTAATAACAAACTCAAGCACACAAATCGGGTTTCCTTCTTCTCTCAGCTCCAGGGATTCTCCCATTATTTTTCTTTTTTTTAAAAAAAGATTTTATTTATTTATTTTTAGAGAGAGGGGACGAGAGGGAGAAAGAGAGGGAGAGAAACATCAGTGTGTGAGAGAAACATTGACTGGTTGCCTCTCGCATGCCCGCAACCAGGGACCTGGCCTGCAACCCAGGCACGTGCCCTGACCGGGAATTGAACCTGTGACCTTTGGCTTTGCGGGATGACGCCCAATTCACAGAGTCACACCAGTCAGGGCTCCTCCCGTTATTGTTAGAGTGAGTTCCCCAGGGAATCAGAAAGGAAACTGGAACCCCCTGCCCAGAGTGCTGGCCCGTGTGATCCAGATACGAATGAGCCACCCGGCTACGTCTTATTAGGCTTGCAGAGAATCGATGCCCCGCCCCCACGTTTTTTTGCTTGGTTATTTGCTTAGTTCATAGTATTTTTATAGCTGGTCGTTATATTTACTTGAGGCTCCAGTGTGTCAAAAGGTCTGAGGTAGGGCCCTGGAGGTGTCTAGCACTAAGGTGGGCTGAATATGGTGTCAGTCGGCATGGGAGAGTGTGAATGAAGAGACTTCATTATACCAAAGGGTTGATTAATGACAGGAGTCTTTTAGGCCAATAAGATGTATTTGACATTTGGTTAATAGCCCCAAATTCAATTCACAGACAATTTTTATTGTGGGAAATCAGGCATACCTTAACAAATGTGCCCACGTGCTTAATTTGCTTGGACATTATTATTTTCCACTCTCACATTAAGATGCAAGATTCAAACATTTGAATAATCGGAACCAAAACTTTCATCAGCCCTGGCTATTCAATAATTCCACATTTGCCTGTGTGTTCGTGCCAGGCTAACGCATACTAAATTAGTACTATACCCAAGATGAAGAATGTTTGTGTGTGAGTATACTTTACTAAATGCTTTAAATTACGCTTTGGTAATGGCGACAGGTGGTATAAAAAATGAGATGGGCGTCCATGTCATCCCCGTCGATTCTCTGTAAAGACCTGCTGCTTCCTGGAGCAGAAAGAACAGCGGTGGCTGTTCGGTGGGCATGACCTTGGACGCCGAATTGCCTAGTTTCTCCATCTTCTCCCTCTTTCTTTACCACCCTCATTGCCATCCGTGCTCCCTCTCCACCCCGACCTTGTCTAATCCCTTCGGGGAATGCACTAATCAGATCCCTCTGGGCCTCTGAGTTTCTGCGTCATTTCATTATCACCGATCTTGTGTCTTGAACCTTATGTGGCAGCTCTGCAGACAGGTGTCAGGAGACCCCTCATCACCTCAACCTGTGCATCTCTTAACTAGCTTCCTACCTCTAGTTTTGTCGTACTGCAATCTATTCCCCAAACTGCAACCAAAGAACCTAAAGAAGTTAGCCTGATTCTCCAGCTCCATCGGCACCCAGTGTCCAGGGTCATTAACGTGGCCTGTGAGGTTCTTCCTGACATGTTCCCTGGCTCCTCCTCTAGTTTCATCCTTGGACCCTTGTCCGTGCCCCCATCTGTGCTGGAGACGTGGTGGCTACTCCACTTAGCTCCGCAGTTGTTTTGTATTTCCTCTTCCCTCTAAATCTTTGTGCATTCTGTTTTTTTCCCCCTATCTGATACTTTTTTTTCTTTTGTCTCTATGTTCATCAGATAGTTGCTGTTTGTCTACATCGACCTAAAGGTTGTGTTCTCTAGGTAACGTGCTTTGATCTTTGAGGATTTTATTAGACAATCCTTTCTGTACCTGCATCACCCTAAACTTGACCTAATTAGTGCATATAACTGAGCATGATCATGACCTGTTAATTTATCCTGTCTCCCCAAGTATGTGTCACGGTACCAACATGACCCAGAGAAACCATTCAAGAAATAGTTGTTATTCCAAGAAAGCTGGGAAAAAAGAAAAAAGAAAGAGAGGGAAAATGAGAGAAATGTTTGCCATTCAAGAAACAAATGTAGAAATGTATGAGTAATGACTTTGCTATTCTATTAGCATTGGAATTTTTTCCAGAGTGCCTGTCCCTCAGACACCGACAATATAGGCATGGTTGAAGCTCATGGGCAAATCATACATGTCCTCTATAACATAAGGTGTTCTGAGGAGTGAAATGCTAGCGTTAGTAAGAATGAGGGTTGCTGGTGTACATTTGACTACAGGAAAAACAGCTTTGCCCTCGTGCGGTCAGTTTAGAACTTAGTACCTGGGTGCTAACTGCCCATTGGACGCATGACCCTCACCAGCACACACAGCTTCTCATTTGCAGATCTCTCCCCTCGCGAGGTGACAGTCTTCACGAGCCAGGCATGAAGTCACAAGCTGGGCTCTTACTGATGCACAGAGTCATTTCGGGTGCATTTGAATCGCAGTGCTTGCTGGCCATGTCCAAAGTCTGCACGCTTAATGAATAATCATCGTGCAATTTGGGCTGCCCATGCTCGGTTTGGATACAATAGAGGAACAGACAGAAGACTTTGTTGTGTATCTCTGATGATGGAAATGTCTAAAATAGTGCTAGTCAGTCTTTTGTGTGCGCGGGATCACCTGGGGACCTTGTTAAAATGCGGATTTGGCTTTACCGTATCTGGAGTGGGGTCCAAGAATCTGTATTTCTAACAAAGCTGATAGTAATGCCAAGAAACCCACTTTGAACAGCAAGTTTCTAGAGACTAAGAGGTCAGGCCTTTTACTTTTGTTTTTGTTCTATCGTGAGGCTTTCAAAATGCATGTTATGAGAAGTTAAGTTAGGGGCCAGAGATAGGAGGTTCAGAGAATGGATCTTTGGCTTTGGCGCTGGAACAGGCAAAGAGTTGGGGGGATCCAGAAACCAACTGTAATGTCATTTAAAACAGAGCCGCTGGCAAATTTGTTGTCCCCTGCTTCTATTTCACCTTTACTTCTGAAAATGCAGAATATTAAGAATGCTATTAAAGATCGTCACTTCATTTCCCTCTCTTACCTATCATCTTTAAATAATAAAAAGTGAAGATTCCGTGTCTATCGAGAACAATTTCTTTAAACCTCTCCCCAGTACCTAGTTGTTGTAGTTTAGCTCTGCCCATGATAAGTCCTCGGCTAGCTCTGGAGAGTATATTGGCACAGTTCTTTCAGGATTGTTCTCCAAATGAGGAACAAGAATATAACACCCCCCCGCCCCCACATTGAAGCATTTCGTCTCTACGTCCTTCTGTTCTTTCAAGTTTAAACTGAAAGGAAAAGAATCAACAACAAACAAAAACTTATGCTTCACTGGCATGCACTAGATTCTGATTTAGGGTCTAGACTGGCTAAAATTTCAATGGTTGGACAAAATAACCGTTTCCTCCAAGGTGCATTTAATTGACAGAGGTTCTTTTTACTTGAACGTTTAACTCCGATTGTCTTCTTTGACATTAAAAATAAATCATTTAGCCATGAATGCCCACAAGGAGGCTGGAAGATTCCCGACCTTGTTTTCTGCCTGGTCATTAGCAAGCATGACTAAGATCTACCAACAGGTAGATCCAGAGGGGTCATGTTCTGCTCTAGCACTTTCCTGCATGTTCGCTCAGTTTGTTTCTCAAATCTTTGCTTTTACATACTTAAAAAAAAATCAAAGCAAATCTTACCAAATCCTAACATAACATCAAATATTTGGTTCCGTCAGCTTCAGCGCCTTATCTGTGTATGAAAATGAGTATATTGTATTTGTGATGCCTTTATAGTTACTCAATGCATATAACCAGATTTTGCCTTCTTGTGTAGTTAAGGTTTTCAGTGTTTACCACAGAAAGAAGTGGATCTGTCAGATCTAACAGTCTGATTAGGAAGGTATATTAAAAACTCTGACCTTCTTAGTAGGACCTGACTTTTACAAAATACCCTCTCTGTGCCAGGGGTTATGCTAAGTATCTTACATCCATTATGTCATTTAATATTATAATAACAATAACTGATGGGTGTATTTCTATTTCATTACCCTCCACCTTCCTAATACACAAATCTTTTATTATAGAAATAATAATAAGACAAAAACCAAAGCAACATTCAGAAAAGATAAGCAAACCACTCAAAGCTACACAACTAGTAATGATTAAAAAAAAAAAAAGAATCAGATCTAGGTTGATCTGTGGCTGGTGTCAGTGCTTTAACCAGTAGTGTTTATACTATGTTTTTTACTGAAGGTGCCTAAGGTATCATCATGATGTCGTATTACCTTAAAAATGTAACGGGGAAATGTCACAGAAGCGAGTAAACCATAGTTCTGTCTCTCGTTCTGTCAGGAGATTGATGTACACTTTGGAAAGTGTGAGTCATTTTACCTCTTGGGACTTCTCTTCATCAGTCATATAGAAATTGAACTAGGTATTTAAAAATTTATTTACATGGCTTTTATTCTAGTAATTTATGGATTGTGTGATGGCTGAGGGCTGGGGATTCCGGCTATGATACCCTTCTCTTGCTCCAGTGCCTCTCTTACATCCCTACTCTTTCATCCCACCCTTCCTCGGAAGGTCAAGAATTTTCTCTCTACTCTCACTATACCTTTTCCATCTTTCTCTGCTCCCAAGTCTCCAGTTTGTGAGTTCATTGCCATCGCTTGTATGCCAGAAATGCACCATGAATTTATTGCAATTTGAAAACGTTTTTTTTTTGAAAATCGACCCAACATGTGCACAACTTCCCTGGTCAAGTGCCAAGTCTTGCTGTATCTTTGGTATGTTGTCATGCTAACAGAGCTGTAAATTAAGTCAAGCAACTGTCTTAACTCTGGGAAGCTGACCTTAGAAGGCGCTTTATCAAAATAAATGATCTGAATAAAATAAATTTGGCTGCCATTTCACTCCATGGTCGGTGACAGATTTAAAGGAAACTCAGCAGGTCTGGGGAAGCCCACATGCCCCTGTTGGGCGCTCGGTTTGTGTGAAAGAGCCCCTGGATGACAATCATCACTCAGTTCACACCATGACATTGCAACATACAGAGAGATCTCTTCACCACCAACAGCATTTTGTTCTTTGTCCTCAGAAAGCAGAATGACCAGTTCATCACAACACCAAATTCTGACTCAGGATTTTCCTTCTTATTTGGATGCCATAATTGATTTCCCCTCATGCTCGGGTTTTGTGAAAATCTCTAACCTCTGTAATGGTGAGGCGGAATAGATTGGGCCAAACTTTAACAACCCATAAACTTCTAGTGAACAGATACAGGCACCAGCTAAAGAACTCATAACTGTAGCTACACTGATAATGCATGCTTATGATGTTCCAAGAACTGTGCCAAACTCCCCAAATATATTCTCTCATTTAACCCTCAGAATAGCTCTTAAGGTACAGACAGGAAAGTTGAAGTGCCGAGAATTCACACCATCTCCCACAAGGGAGCACAGTAAAAGCAGAGCTAGAATTTGACCTCCTGACTGTGTAACTGCAGAGCTCATGCTGTCAGCCTCCCTGTCACGAACCCGTGATAGTCCCGTGGGTTCCATCTGACCGAAAGGGGTGCGGGGTGTCCTCTGACAGCAGGTTCCTTTATTGAGAGCTGAAGAGCTAACGCCCTAAAAAGGAGTTAAATACCGAAGTGTAATTGCTTTTCCTCATCTAGGTTTTTTTCTTTTCTCCTTCCCGATAAGTGAGTTTGCCCTTGCATTGAAATGTTAAATTCATTTTTCTTTTCTGAGCGTTTTGAATTTCTACCACACATTCTGTATTTAATGATGTATCAACATTCTTAATATTTATCTTTGCAGTTTTATCTAAACGGTGGAGTTGAAAAATACTGCTGTACTATGGTCTGTATAAATGTTTCCACTTTTTTTCTAGGTGCACGCCCCCAACTGTTTCTCTAAGACCCTTGCCTGGCATACAGCCCCAGGGAGGTTAACACTGGCTTGGTCCTGGTTCACTGCTATTTCTGACCCACTTGCTTTGTCCCATTCCCTTCACTGCCGTCTGACTTCTCAAAGTCTGCTCTTGCTGTTAAGTTCTCACATTTCTTGTCTATTCTCACCATCAGACTTGACCCTGGACATTGACTTCCTTCCTTCTGAACCACAGTTTGAGCTCTTAGTGGCACTTTCTTGGAAAAATAGTCTTTGTGGCACATCCCTTGGTAACATTCCTACCAAGCTTTTGTCCTGGCCCCTCAAAAAAAAACACAAAATAAAACAACAAAAAACCAGGCAGCCTTCATTCTGAAAAACAAACAAAAAACCCCCTTTATGCTTTAAGAAGGAATTGTCTTGTTATAATAATAGCCTATAGTATAATAAGAAAAGAAAAACATCAAATTTGGAAGTCAACTGGAATGTCATATAATAAAGCTTTTTTAAAAGCAATATTTTGACTTCCCTTATTAACATATTCATCAAATGATTATTAAGCATATACCTAAGTATTTTAGTTACAGGGAACTTACTACTTCCTGAGACAGCTCGATCCATTTTTTTATTCCACTCTTTTGGAATGCTCTTCCTTGTATTATACAAAATTATATATCATAGGTCTAAATTCTGAACCATGCAACCACACAGAACAAATCTGTTTTCTCTTACAGAAGAAAATATTCAACATTTCTGGAAAACTGTCTTTATGTGAAGCTATTTTCTTTTATTTTTACTGTTGCTTGTAGGAACTGGTTTGGGAACCTCATGTCCTTGTCTCTTGTCCTGTGGGGGTGAAGAGACTCGACTTTTTCTGTGTCTCTTTTAGATGAGCTAACTCCCTTTAATGCCAGTGGAGTCTCTTCAGAATAGGTGTGGGCCTGTTATCATGTCTGTTATAGGCACTAAGTGTGCTTGTTCACTGGTAAATATGTATCAGGGCTGTCTTGGCTGCAGGTTGTAAAACAGTCTAACTGAAAAAACATTACCGAAAAAGAATTTATGTGAGGAGACCACGGAGGTGTGGATAGATTCCACTAGGCTTCAGAACCCAGTATGCAAAGGCCTAAATGCTTTGAACCTAACCTTTTAAAATTTGGGCTGGAATAATAGAGCAAATAAGAGAGCAGAGCACTGAATATCCTGCTGACCTTGAACTATCTTTTCTAACTGTCCCTACCCCTTCATTCCCTGATAACACAGTTTTGTTTTGTTTTTTTTTTTTTTTTGGTGGCAACCTTTACATTTCAGTTGGGTGACAGCAGTAACCTCCAAGGGAGGCTGTGACCACGACAATTCACATTACTACTTTTGTGGATGCATTGTGGTTTCATAGAAAGTAAGATTCTAAGCAAATTAAGTGCCCCCCAGCATACCAGAGAGGTTAGACTAATTGCAGTGCATCCAAATGATGAAACATAATAGGCCCTTCAAAATCACCGGTGGAGAATTGATAATGACCTAGGAAAATGTTGATAATTTAACTTCAGTGAAAATTGAAGGGCAAGAAACTGCAGAACCTGTGTGATTCCAATTACATTAAAAACCAAAACTTCCACATGGTAAATGACTAGAAACTTAATAGCGATAATATCTAGATGACAGATTATGGATGATTTGTAGTTTCCTCTGAATATCTTTCCACAATTTCTATGAGCAACATTGTTAATTTTATAAAAAATAAAATTTAGACCAAAAAATAAAAATATATAAATATGTCTAATTAAATGGCCATAAATTCTGATAAATAGGAGGATAATGAGACTTATTACATATAAAAGGCTTAGAAGAATGTCCGGTCAGTTGTAGGTAGTCAGTGAATCCTCTTTTTTATGTTCTCTGTTCAGTACTGAGAGCTTTTATGAAATAATCTGTCCACATATTGTATAGAAAAGCCAAACTGACATTGAATAGAAATTAATGTAAGTCAACAGATTCAAACTAAAATATGTTGAAAAGAGAAAATAAGTAAGCTTTGTGGGTTGAAGTAGCCTCTGAGGTGACATTTAAACTCTAGGTTTTGCCTGATTCTGTGATCTACTCCATTATGATCCAATTAAATGTAGTGTAATTAAGGGGAAAAATTCACAGTTAATTCACAATAGCGTATGCGTTTACTGGTTGTCAAGGCAAATTGCCATTTCTGAACATCATTTAATGTGCCAATACTCTTTAAGAAGGGCTTGTAACCCCACATGTGAGCTTTTCCTATTAGGTTGAGATCAACTTATTGTAGTCTCCTTGATCCTAATGTATAGATATAAATTTGAGCACCAGGAAATAATCTTCAGTGTAGAGTTGAGTTGAAACCAAGTTGCACTGGAAACGCCTCCTCTTCAGTTTTCCTTTTTCCTTTTATTTTTAAGTTAGAAACTTTTTACTTGTTCATTGTTCTGTCAGAGCATGAAAAAGAAAATCCTTGGCTTTTGGTTAATAAGTCTTGCATTTGCAGCTCTTCTCCGCACACCATTTTGCTTTCTTAGCGGTGCGTTTGATGCAGTTAAAGCCCGCCTCAGTGTGCTAATTACAAGAATTTAAGATGAAACCGAGCTACACAAATGGAAGGAGCAAAAATAACAGCACTTTATATAAACAAGGACCAAGAGACAATTTGTTCTAGTTAAAGAGAAATGAAGTTAAACTCTACCCAAATTACCACACGTCAAACAAATCAGAGGAAGCTTTGCTTCTCCAATACTGTGGTGCAAAAATTATTGACGTGACATTTTACAGAATCTAGCAGAGGTTATTTTTTTTTTTTTGGAGCAGGCCTACAAATTTTTAGATACTTTAACTCACCCTAAGAGCTATTTGTATTGTGTCTAAGAGCTATTTGTACTGTGTGTTCGACTGAAATAATTGAAGAGCATAGTTTCAGATGTGTTCTTTCTGCCTGAGAGAATCAGGGTCATCTCTTGGGGTTCAAAGTAAACCCCAGTATGTTAAAGGGACCTTCCAAATCCCCGAGGCTGGCCTCTTGAGAGTCACTCATGACACTTAGTTTTTGTTTGTTGTTTCTATACCTTCCTGTTATCTGTCACTGTGCTCATTGTAAAACCTATTTAACTGTCACCTTTTCTTGCATATTGTATGCGAAAGGTCTTGACAGTGAATCAACTTTCTCAAAGTTGGTGCAAGTTTAATTCAGAAATTAATTTAGACTTTTATGGGGCAGTTATCAAGTAGGAAGTTGAGAACAAAGATGAATAACATATTCATTTTTTTCATCCCCCATTCTGTCTATTCTTCTCTGAGGTCAATATTGCTTAAGGTTATAAAATGAAAGCTCCACAAATCACAATCTCAAAACTGTCAGGTGCCTTATTAAATTTCATTCAGTTCTAAACCAATTCTTAAGGGACCATCACTATCTTCCAATTTACGCAAAGATTGAATAAAAACTGATCAAAAATTTATGGGATTGAAAAGTCATCTTAAATTTGATCTGCTATTACTGGAGAGAAAACTGGGCCAAGAAGCTTAGCCTATTAGGCAGTGGGGCGCTTGTGAACAGAGAAGTGACATGATTACATCTGGCAGTGACACACAAAATTGATTCCTTGATCATTGCTTACATGCTTTTTTTTTTGTTTTGTTTTTTTATTATAAAGGCATAAAGGGGCTAGTAACAAGTCAAAGCATACAGGCTTGTTGGAAACTTAAGTAGCTGTGGCAGGAAGGGCTCACAAAATATACCTGCAGTCCCCTACGTTTCCGAGGCTTCCTTCGAGTTAAGTAACTTGTTCTGGCTGACGGTCTCTGGGTGACATATGTCACGTCTGGACTAAGGCCAGAAAGAAGGGCCACTGGTGTGCCTCCTCCATCCTCTGCCTCCCTCAGCGGCCACATTGGAGGCCATCTGCTGAGATAGCAGGTCATGACGTGGACGCTGTGGACAGCAACCGCTGGAGGAGAGCCGCCTTGAAGCGTTGCCCGACGTGTCTGCTGAATTCTAACATGGCTGTTCCGGCACGGCCTAGCTCATCCATTACAGCGACAGACAAGGACAAGAAGGGTTACTCAGGTGTGTGGTCCTAGAACAAAGGCAAATGAAAACAACGAGCTACCATTTCACCCATTATGCTTAAAAAAACAATATAAAGTTAGAAATTGCCAATTTCTTATTATCATTAAATTTATTGGGATGGCATTGGTTAATAAGATTATATAAGTTTGAAGTGTACAGTTCTCTAATGCGTCATCTGTATATTGGGTGCTCGTCAGCCGAAGTTTCATCTCCTTCTGTGACCCGCTTCATCTTCTTCGACTGGCCCCCACCCTCCTTTTCCCTCCGGTAACCACCATACTTTTTGTGTTTATGAGGTTTTGTTTGTTCATTTGTTGCTTTCTGTTTCATTTCCCACAAGCGAATGAAATATGGTTCTCATCCTTTTCCTTCTGACTTATTTCACGTCTCACAATACTCGTAAGATCCATCCCGGTTGTCGCAAACAGCAGTTTTTTATCTTTTCTTAAGACTTGAGTAGTATTCCATTGCACACATGCACCACATCTTCATCCGGTCATCCACTGAGGGACAGTTGGGTTGTGTCCATGTCTTGGCTACTGTGAATAATGCTGTGAATAATAAGTAGGAGTACCTATATCTTTACAAATAAATGTTTTTAAATTTTTCTGGGTAGATACTCAGAAGAGGGATTGCTAGGCTATATAGTAGCCCTATTCTTAATTTTGTTTTTGGAAACTCCGTACTCTTTTCCATACTGGCTGGACCAATTTCTGTTCCCACCAGCAGTGTATGAAGGTTCCTTTTGAAGTGCCAAATATTGATGAAGATGTGGACAAACACAAGACTTTTTGCAGCAGTGGCAGAAATATATATATAAAAAATACAGCCATTTTGGAGAGAAGTTTGGCAGTTAGTGATGAAATTAACAGTGGCATGATTTATAGATTAGCAACCACCACTTCTGGTTATATACCCCGTTTAACAACGTCACATAGGTCTGTGAAGGGGCTATGCTAAAATCACCGCGCTGCCCCTTCTTCAGGCCGTACTAACGCGGCTTTTGTGTTGATCCTTAGATTTCAGTTTGCTTGCATCATCTTTGTGGTGGTGAAAAGCTTGAGGTAACCTGTGTGTCTGTTTCTGGTAAAATAAGTAAAATATCACAGTCGATGAGCTGGAAACATATAATAAAACTTGGATAGATTTAAAATGCATCATCTGAGTTATAAATTGAGAAAATGAAGCATTATTTATGTAAGTTGAAAATACACACACACATAAAATAACATTGTATGTTTTACAAAGTTACGTATACAGTCAAGGCTGTGGGTAGGGAGGAGAAGGGAAGTGGGCCCTGAGGGGAAATAAAAAGCAAGAAACAAGAAAAGAGCTTGAACAACTGAGGAGGATGTTTAATTTAGCTTTATAAACCTGAGGTAATAAAAAACATTAGAAGGAAAAAAAATTACCTGTTCACTTCAAATTCTACCTTGTGACATATCCATGTTAATATACTGGTGAGTATCTCCTATGCCAGCGATTTTCAACCCATGGGCTGCAAGAATTTTTAAAACATGCAACACCTGACTATTTAGTCAGGGACGCTGACCTCTTTTCCCTTAGATTGTCAAATAAAAAATGACAACAGCCAACACAACAATAGCCATCCGGTGGTAAGAATGAATCAAAATTATACCTATTTTTTTTTTGTCAGATTGACAAAAAATACATTTTTTTGGTGTGCTGCAAAATTTTAGTAATTAGTTTTTGTGTGCCTTGAAATGAAAAATGTTGAAAATTGCCATCCTATGCTATGCTTACAAAAACACCTTTAAGGTTACATTAACCTTTGCATAACCTATATTTATGGGCTATAAGTCCCATTGTAGGGACACATTTCCTATTATCAACATGACCTTGGTCAGAGTTTCATTAAACATCAACTGAAAACTTCCTTAGGTAGCACCTAGGCCAAATAATAATCCTTTCTTTCTTTCTTTCTTTCTTTTTTTTTTTTACCCTAACCATGACACGAGGAGCTAAGCTTACTTTTTCAAGCTAAAAGCAAAATTCAAGAGTCAGGGCCAGCATCGAAAGGTTTCCCGTTACCACCAGTCAGCTCTTTCCACAGTCATGTTAAAAATAGGAGTGTGGTGAGCATCTGAAGATCAAAATAAACATCATCAGTCTGAATATCAGTCGGATTAATTCATGTGCTACCAGTTATTTTTGCCACTTGGAAAATATATTTTAAGATGATTTTTCAAGTACTCATGCAACGTTTGTAGAGAAAACTGTGACGGAATTAGAGGCTGAGCTGTTAATTACAAATGGGGCGAAATTTTGGCTTTATGTAATTTGTATAAAGAGGCAGAAAATTGAATTGGAATAGAAACACAGGGTACTCTCTGGGCACTATTCATCCTCATGGAATTTGACCCTTATACTCAAATTAAAGGGAGCTCTTTAATTCTCATTCAGTTTTGTTATTGTACATTGGTTCAAGGATAAGAAATATAAGTAATTAAGAAACTTAAAAAATATCCAATTGTAAGTGCACTCTGACAAGTTTCTCCCTAACAGGCATGTCTACTGAGATTTTAACCAGAGAAGACATTCATTTTAATTCTAAATATTTTTATACTATTCAATTTCTGGAATATCTCCAAGGAAACTGTCGTGCTGTATAGATATGAGATAGATTCTAAGTGGGGAGGATGACCAGCTGAAACTTTTACTCCCCCAAATCTTCCACTGAAGGTCAATTCAATGACGGTCAGTGTATCGGTAGGATAAACTATGAGTGCATTTACTTAGTAGGTCAATTGAACGTACATATACTCTCTAAGGATTTTAAGTAGCTATAATCGCTGTGTTCCTTATTTAAAGCCACAAATATAGATTCTTTTGAGTAACAATATATCAATTCGTGTCAAAGAATGAAAGCAAAGTGATCATAGATAATAAAACACATGATAGCAGAATATTTTGACTTTATAATATTGTAGTCTATATTCTGTTTCTCAGCATAATCTTTGATCTAGACTTTTGCAGCAAAATAGTACCATAGATGTTAACATTGGTGTATGAAATAATCTCTTTTTGCTAGAAAACCCAGAAATAGAACACAATCATTTATAATCTCGTTTAGTGCCCCGACCAAGTGGCTAAGTTGGTTGGAGCATCATCCTGGACTCAAAAAGGTCATGGGTTTGATTCCCAGTCAGGGCATGTACAAGAGGCAACCTGTTGATGTTTCTCTCTCTCTCTCCCCTCCTTCCTCTCTCTGAAATCAATAAAAACATATCCTTGGATGAGGATAAAAAATCTTGCTTAGTAAAATAACATTTTTTAAGTGATAATTTAAAAAATATTTATTTTTTAATTACAGTAGATATACAGTATTATATTAGCTTCAGGTGTACAACATAGTGACTAAACATTTAAATATCTTTCAAAGTGATCACCTCAATAAACCTGATACCCGTCTGACACCATATTAAATGAGAGTTTTTAAAGTTAGTACCAGTGTATGGGATTGGCATTTTTTGTGGGGTATTAAATGATGTAATTATTACGCTAAATAATCCATGTGAGTTGAAAGGTAATTTTTAAAAACCAATTTTATGTCTATTAGCTGTATGACCTGGAGCGTACATCACTTAATTTTCTCTAAGTCACCATAGTTTACAAAACCACAATCTCTAACAGATAGCACTTTTTTGTGTTGTTATTATGGGGCTAGCATTGTACTGAGAGGTTCCTGTGGCACACTTCAAGCTGTGTGAGGTAGGCGTGATTAACCTCTTTGGACTTCAGTGTTTTCATCTGTACAATAGGGATACTTTTAAAAAATTTCACAACTGATAAATGGCCAAGTCAGGAACTGAACCCAAGTCTGTTGTCCTGTACAGGTTAGGACACTTCCAATCACACACAATACTGCCTAATGTTGACTTTCTCCCTCATCCGTTCATGGAGGCAGCCCAGCCCCATGGATTCTGTGGGCTGATGAGTGACACATTTTCTTCTACCTTTCCATATTTGTTTGAGACAACTTCCAACATACTAATTAGGTCAAGGGCAACTAGATTTTCCATCCTGCTTCTTTCCTTTCCTTTTAATTTCTCGGAAGAAACCAAAAAAACTAGTCTTTTCAAAACACAAATCTGTGTTGTTTTCTCCTAAAAATCATTTAGTGTTTTTTTTTTTTTTAAATCCTCATCCAAGGCCTTTTTTTTTCTCATTGCTTTTAGAGAGAGAGGAAGGGAGGGATATGAGAGAGAAACATCGATTGGTTGCCTTCATGTACGGGCCCCAACCAGGAATAGAACCTGCAACCTGGGTGTGTGCCCTGCCCTGGAATCCAACTGTCCACCTTTCAGCCTGCAGGACAATGCTCCAACCAACTGAGCCACACCAGCCAGGACCATGTAGTGGTTTCTGACTGCTGTCACAATAAAGATGAAAATATTTAGTCAGGTTTTTAAACAGCATGACAAGACTCTTGCCACCTCCCTGGCCACACCCTACCTCACACTTTCTCTAGGCTCCAATGCTTCATTCCTCTCCCTGTTACAAGAGTGCTCTCTTTCCGGAGAGTTTTCCTCTGCTCATCATCTGTGAGGTTTCTCAAGAAAATGTTTTCTCATATATTCAATCAATTTCCTTGGTTAGATACTCTAAGTGAAAAGCATTGTGTTGCTCCATAGCATTTAACTCAGTTCATACGGAAATTCAAAGGACTTAGAATACCCAAGCCTTCTTGGAAAAAGAATAAAATTAGAGGATTTACCCTACCTGTTTTTAAGGCTTACTATAAAGCTGTATAATCAAAACAGTGTGGTGACGGTTCCTGAGTGCATACATATGCCGAAACGAATCAGATTGTACACTTTAAATATGTTCCATTTATTGGATATCAATTATACCTCAATAAAGCTGTTCAAAATCATTACTGCAAAGAAATCATGAAGTTCAAGTTATATCAATAATGTGTAAGAAAAAAATATATGTAAGGAAAAAGGCAAACATTGCGCAATGTTACAGCCACGCATCTTCCACTCCTGGTGCAACACCTGTTGGAACACACAGCGAGGTTAAAAGCAACGAGCTAATAGAGTCAAGCAAGAAGCAGCCTCGAATTCCAGTTAAGATGGCAGCATAGGTAAACACGGCTCACGTCCTTGCACAACCACATCAAAATTACTACTTAACTGTAGAACAGCCATCACTCAGAACCTTCAGAAATTGAGTTGAGTGGAAGTCAAACAATTACGGAATTAAAGAAACTACATCCATCCAGACTGATGATAAGGGTGGAGATGCAGAACAGGCTGGTCCTATATCCAGTGTGATGGATAAAAATTCAGGAGGGATCTCTCCAGAGCAAGAAATCCCAGCCCCACACCAGGCCCCCCCAGTCGAGGGTCCCAGTGCCAAGAAGATAAATCCCCATAACTTCTGGCTGCAAAAACTACAGGGGATTGAGTTGGTGGAAAAAACTTCTGGAATCTTAAGCAGTTCCCCTTAAAGAACCCACAATGGACTTACACAGACTCACCCTCTCTGAGCTCCAGCTCCAGCACCACCGGGGTAGCAGCTTGAAAGGCACTGGTGGCATACATCTGGCATTAAGGCGGGAGCTGGGGGACAGCTTTCTCCCAGACAGAAAGGCAACAGGGGCCATTGTCAACTGTCAGAGTCCTACCCCCGTGAAGCCACAGAGCAGGCGGGTGCCATATCTGAGACTCCATCACCCTGGCTAGCCCTGTTTGCCCTGCGGCAGATCCCCTGAGACTCCGTCCCACCCAGCCTACAGGCCCACCCAAATGATAACCTTGACTTTTCCATATGAATGGCTGGTCTTGGCTCATGCTTCACAACTTCCTAAATCCTATCAAACAATCAATAGCCAAGTGGCCCCAGGCCTGTCGCTAGCAGCAGCCAGCCTAGAGTCACAGCATGGCTTTGCCTGGGAATCTCCAAGCCCAGCACAAGTAGCCGCCATCTCAGATTGCTTTATAGCTCATAGAGGGTGGCCCTGGGGAGAACACAGGTGGGACCTGACTTTGGTCTGCATCACCCAGGAAACCCCAGAGCCTGTGTACCCAGTGGACAGCAACAGGCCACGTTGGAGCACCACCACCCCGCCCCTGCACTGCTGTTCCTCCACGGAGGGTGGAGGTTGGTGGTCAGTGGCCACGGCCAATCCTTGCAGCTGACTGGTCTGGGTAAATCCCTCCTATTTGATATGCCAAAAGCAATCAAGGCTCAACTACAGGAGGAGAGTGTACTCAGCCGACACAAAGGGCGCACCTCGAGTACCCAGCTTGGGTCATAGGGGAGGCTGTGCCACTGGACCCTACAGGACACCTACTATGTTAGGCCACACTACCAAGATAGGGAGTCAAAGCAGCTCTACCGAATACATAGAAACAAACACAGGGAGGCCGCCAAAACAAGGAGACTAACAGCCCAAATGAGAGAACCAATCTAAACTCCACGAAAAGAACTAAATGAAATGGAGATAAGCGATCTATCAGATGCAGAGCTCAAAACACTGGTTATAAGGATGCTCAAGGACCTTAGTGAGGACCTCAACAACATAAAAAAGATCCAGTCAGAAACGAAGGATGCACTAATTGAAATAACGAATAATTGACAAGGAAACAACAGTAGAGTGGATGAAGCCGGGAATTGAATCACCGATATGGAACATAGGGAAGCAAAACAAGCAATGAGAACAACTAGAAGAAAAAAGAGTCCCCCAAAGTGAGGATGTTCTAAGTAACCTCTGGGATAACTTCAAGCATTCCAATGTTTGTGTCACAGGGGTGCCAGAAGGAGAAAAGAAAGAACAAGAAATTAGAAATCTATTTGAAAAAATAATGAAGGGAAACTTCCCTAATTTGGTGAAGGAAATAGACATGAAAGTTCAGGAAGCACAGAGTCCCAAACAAGATGGATGCAAAGAGGCCTGCTCCAAGACACGTCATAATTAAATTGCCAAAGATTAAAGATAAAGAGAGAACCTTAAAAACATCTAGAGAAAAGAAGTTAGTTACCTACAGGGGAGTTCCCATAAGACTGTCAGCTGATTTCTCAAAAGAAACTTTGCAGGCTAGAAGGGATTGGCAAGAAATACTCAAAGTCATGAAAAGTGAGGACCTACAGCCAAGATTGCTCTACCCAGCAAAGCCATCATTTAGAATTGAAGGGCTCCCCAGACAAGAAAAGCTAAAGGAGTTCATCATCACCAAACCATTATTATATGAAATGTTAAGGGACTTATTTGAGAAAAAGATCAAAACTATGAACAGTAAAATGGCAATAAATACATATCTATCAACAAGTGAATCTAAAAAGCAAAATAAGCAAACAAGAAGCACAGAGACAGAATCGTGGATACAGAGAGCATTTTGATGGTTGCCAGATGGGAGGGGAGTGCAGGGGAATGGGTGAATAGGTGAGGGGATTAAGAAGTACAAACAGGCAGTTACAGAATAGCCATGGGGAGGTAAAGTACAGTGTATGAAATGGAGCAGCCAAAGAACTTACACTCATGACCAATGGACGTGAATGAAGGTGTGGGTTTTGCCCTAGGATGTGGGGTTGCTGGGTGGAGGTGGGGAATGGGGGAACAATCAGGATGACTGTAACAGCATAATCAATAAAGTATAATTTAAAACAAGGAGCCTGAAAAAAAAATTTTTTCTAGGAAACTACTTGATATATGACTTGCAGATATGATTATTAATATCCTATATTCTGTTTATTTTGCCTTGAGATATTGAGTAAAGCTTGTATGAAATTATCACCCTTAGCAAGATATTTTAAAAAGAAGCGTCTAAAACACGAAGTGAGCCCTACGCAGTGGGTGAGCGAGCATCATGGCTTATTTAACAAGCTGAGGATGCTCTTTCTCTCCCCTTTAAAGATTTCTGTGTGGGAGACATTTATTTTTTTTTTAGCCATGTTGGCTTCTCAAACACAGATTCAGAATAAATTGAACTAAGAGCCAGACCTTTGAATCATAGTGATTATTTTTAGTGGCAATGACAAAGTTACTTAGTCCAATAACATGTAAAATAATCATTTAAAAATATGGCTTAGTTCATATCTTAAAAATGTTTTTTTCTGTATTTGTAATGTATATGAGTAGACTTGCATATACATAAAATTTATAAATAAGTATACATATATTGCAGAGGGGTGGTGGATCCAAAGCAGAAATGAGCCTGTTAGGAATATATTCAAGTATTTCAAGAAGCATGCAGACTGCCCAAGCAAATGCTACTGAATTCACAGAGAATTTATGAGCATGATTCTTGCAATTCACCCTACAGGGCTAGTTCAAGTTTGAGCTTAATAACATTGGAAGCTCATAGTCCTAAAAAATACAGCATTTGGACATGTTCTATTTTGTCTTTTATAGAGAAGTCGTTGAGCTGTTGACCTTCCACTATTTATACTAAACACCAAAAGACTTCAAATTGCAGAGAAAATACTGGAAACTTGCTCTAGCCCCACTGAATGGTGAGCAGCATCCAGATTATGGAATTGAGGTTATATCTCGATATTTCCAATTTGTCTTATTATTATTAAAGAGTGGTCAAAGTTTCAAAGAAGTCAAAGAACAATAGCCGCCTACCTGGGATTTACCAGCACCATCCCAAATCAAACAAATAGCAAATTTATTGTAGTTTCTATTGTCATTGAGAACATATTTTGATTCATATTAAGAAAAAATTATAATACAAAACTGTATAGTGATTATAATTTCAAGGATCTGTTAAAATACATTTTGATGCCTGCCTTTCTAGTTTTGTGTTGAAATAATGAGCAATCACTTTTGGGATATAGAATTGTATTTCTGCGTTTTAAATTTATATACTTTACACAAATTTTACATTTTCTTAATTATTGGAAAAAGCTCACTGACGAACATACTTGGGTAGCTTTAGATATCATTTCATATTTTTTACTTTTTATAAAAATAAGTATATATAATGATTTTAATTTTATAACTTTAAAAATAATTAAAAAAAATTAGAAACTCGGTAACTTATGAACCAGATTTTTAATTTTAAAGAGAGAAATTCATATCATAGGGCAATGATATAGTGAGAATATTTAGTATAAGGTACTCTTTGCATCTCTATAGGTAAGCTTTTTTATTGCCATACTTTTCTTATTACAAATTTTTTTTTTACATATAATATGGGAGAATTAACCTGTACTGTTTCCTGTTCTCAACTCTCATTTTAAAATTGTGATATGAGAGATGTATGCTTTTTTGGTAATAGGTTTATCAAGATATAAATAATACACAATAAAAGACAAGTACCCACGGTATACAGTGAGTTTTGATATGTTCTTCGCTCATTAAATCATCACCATAATTAAGAGAGCAAATGTGCCCATCACCTGCGAACGTTTCCTCTTGCCACCTGGCGCTCCCTGTCTCCCTGCCTAGACGGGCCGCCTCCCTCACTGCGGCTGCGTCGCAGGCACCACTGAGCTGTTTCTGTCGCCGTAGCTTAGTTTACACTTTCTGTAACCTCACATAAATCATTTTATACAATAAATACTGTTTTTGGTTTGGCTTCTTTCATCCATTCAGCTTAATTGTTTTGAGATTCATCCATGTTTGCAGTGTATGTTAATAATTCAGTTATTTTTATTGCTGAGTGGAATTTCATTTTATAATATACCCATTTATTCATCCATTTACTCATTGATAGACTTTTGGATTGTTTCCAGTTTGGGGCTATTGCAAATATATCTGTTAAGAACATCTGTGCCTAACTCTTTGTGTGGACGTATGCTTTCTTTCTTCTAGATAAATAATAGGTGAGGATGGTTGGATCATATGGTAGGTGCATATCTAACTTTTAAAAACGTATTTTTTATTTTTTTAGTTACTGTTTACATTCCATATTATTTTGTATTAGTTTCCGGTGTCACTGTAGTGATTAGACAATCATACGTACTTTACAGTGTTTCACCAGATATTTTCAGTACCCACCTGGCACCATACATAGTTTTTGTAATATTATTGAGTATATTTCCTATGCTGTAATTTATGATCCCTGTGACTATTTACATAACTTAAAAAAATTTCTTCACCTGAGGATATGTTTATTGATTTAGAGTGAGAGGAAGTAGGGGTGGGGAGAGCGAGGCGGAGAGTGGTGGGGGGAGGGGGGGAGGGGGAGAGAGAGAGAGAGAGAGAGAGAGAGAGAGAGAGAGAGAGAGAAGCAGAGAAACAAACATCCGTGTGAAAGAGAAACATTTGTCGGTTGCCTGCCATTCATGCCTGAACTGGGGATCGAAGTTGCAACCCTTTGGTGCACGGGATGACACTCCAACCAACTGAACCACCTGGCCAGGGCTACATATGTAACTTTAAAAAAAAACAAAACACCCAATGGTTTCCAAAGTGATTCTACCATTTTACTTTCCCAGTAGCAGTGTATGAAATTAAGAGTTCCTTCACATGCTTGCCAATACTTAGCATGGTCATTAAATTTTTTTTTTAACCATTTAAATAAATGCGTAGTGGTATGTAGTTGTGATTTTAATGTGCATTTTCCTAATGGCTGATAATGTTCAACTTTGTTTCATTTGTTTATTTGCCATTCATGTATCTTTTGTGCTGAAGTGTCTGTTCAACCTTTTGCTCATTTCTATTTTTATTTATTTTTTAAGAGTGTGTACATTTATCAGGAGAGTAAAAAATTTATGGTGATTACATATAACTCCCTTTCCTGTATTTATACTATTTTAAAAACTGGGTTGTTTAGTTTCTTCTTTTTCTTTTTTTTTTTCTTGGTTTCTTACTATTGAATTTTGAGAGTTCTTAATATATCCTGAATACAGATTCAGTTCTCAGGTAGAGTAGTCCCCCCTTCTTTACTGGGTGTAAAGAAGAACCCTGGTGGATGCTAGAAATCTTGGATGGCACTGAACACTAATCCACATCTTCCACTCTGCCATCGGCAGACGCAGCCTCTCCAATCATTTTATTTTCAGTCCAAACCTATTCCCGAGTCTGTGTAACCATCTCTCTCTTGCAGTCAATGGCTTGGTGTCACTGTTTCAGGGCATCCCTTGCTGAAATCATCTTAGAGGCTCAGTGCTTCCTGGTTGAACACATTACTGTTGATTGGAACACGTTTTCTGTTCATGTCTTCCACCCACAAATTTAATGCTTATTCCACTTAACACACACTGTAATTTTTGAAGTGTGAGGTGTGACAGCAAAACTGGCATGAATTTCTTTTTTCCTTCTTTACAATTTTGTGGACAGAAGATTCATTCTTACTGTAGATATTAGCAATCTTAACATATGATTTTTTCTCTTTTCTTATTCAGTCGAGAACTTTCGCCTTTTCATGTTATGGCTTTTTACTGTAAGGCTTCTCTTTGGCATATCTGAATTGCCAGAATCACCACTCTTGTGCTTTGGGGCCATTACTGAGGAAAACAAAAGTTACTTGAACACAAGCACTGTGGTCCTGTGATCCTCTGATTCTGTGATCCTGTGATAGTCAATCTGATAACCAAGAAGGCTACTAAGTGACTGATTGACAGAGAGTCTCTAGAGTGTGGAGATGATTCTTGTCCTGGGCAAGTCACTGCAGAACACCACAAAATTTCATCACACCAAGAACAGCTGTCATGAATTGTTTCTGGAATTTTCCATTCAATATCTTTGGACCACAGTTGAACACCGGTAACTGAAGCTGCAGAAACTGAAATTGTGGGTAAGAAGAGACAACTGTATTTGCTTCGCAAATGTTTTTCCTAGTCTTTTGCTTGTCTTAAGAGTGTCTTTTAGAGGGGAATAATTTTAAATTTTGATGACGTCTGCGATGGTTAGTTTTGTTGTTATCTTGACTGGGCAATGGGGTGCCCAGATACTTAGACAAACATTGCTCTGGGTGTGTCGGTGAGAAGGATTTGGGGAGAGGCTAACGTTTGAATCCGTAGGCTGAGGAACACAGATGACACTGTAACTCCTAAACTGGTGGCCCTTATCCAGTCAGTCGAGAGCCCGATTGGAACAAAAAAGGACCCCCACCCCCGTGAGTAAGGAGGGATGCCCCCTGCCTTACTTCCTTGCGTTAGGACATCAACCCTTCTTGGGTTCGGACTCACACGGAAACATTGGCTCTTCTTTAGTCTCCAGCCTGCCAGCTTTTGACTGGAACCCACACCATCAGCTCTGCTTGTTCTCAGGCCTTTGGACTCCAGCTAGAACTGGCTGTCCTGGGTCTCCAGCCTGCTGACTGTAGATCCTGAGACTTTGGCTCCGTAACTGCCTGAGCCAATTCCTTACAGTAAACCTCTCTCTCTCTCTCTCTACATCCCACTGGCTCTGTTTCTTGGGAGAATGCTTAACAAATGCAAAGTCCAATTCATCAATTTCTTATTTTTATGGATTAATATTTTTGGTGTTATAGCTAAGGAATTTTTCCCTAATCCAAGTCACAAAGGTTTTCTTCCAGAAGTTTGTAATTTTTAGTGTTTATTAAGCCTATGAACCCATTTTGAGTTAATTTTTGTATTGGTATGAGGTATGTATCAAAATTCTTTTCCTGCAAATGGATATGCAATTGTTGTTTAAAAGATTATTCTTTCTCCACTGAATTATATTTGCATTCTTGTTGATGATTAGTTGTTCATATATGTTTGGGTCTAATTTCTGGACATATTATATTGATCTATTTATCTTTTGATTACTCTAGCTTTATGATAATAATGTTAGTCCTCCATCTTTTTAAAAAGTTGTTTTGGATATTTTAGGGCCTTTGTATTTCCCCGTTAGTGTTAGAATCAGTTTGTCAATTTCCACAAGAATTTTTTACTTGGATTTTGATTTGATTTTTTTGAACTTATAGATCAGTTTGAAGAGAACTGGTATTTTAACAGTATTGAGTCTTCTGACTCATAAACATAGTTTATCTCCTTGTTTAGTTAGGTCTTTTTCAGTTTCTCTTGACAGTGTTTTGTAGTATTCTGTGTTCAGGTCTTGCACATATTTTATCAGATTTATCTTTAATAATTTCATTTTTGATGCTGTGTAAATGAGAGATTTAAAAATCTTAGCTTTCAGTCATTTGTTGCTGGTCAATGGAAATATAATTGATTGTACATGTTGACCTTGCATCGTGCAACCTTCCTAAATTCACTAACTAGTTCTGATTGCTTTATTTCTCATCCCATCACGTTTTATTTTGTGTGATTATGTGATCTGTGAATAAAGACAGTTTCCCTTCCTTCTTTCCAAGCCGGATGCCTTTTCTTTGTTTTCCTTGCCGTGTTACCCTGGCTAGAGTCTCCAGTGCAATGCTGAACAGAACCCGAGTATGTACATCCTTGTCTTTCATCCTGTTTTTAGGGGTAAAAGATTGTTTTTTATCATCATGTTTGATGGTAGCTGTAAGTTTTATATAGATACCCTTATTGGGTTGAGAAATTCCCTTCTATTTGAGGTTTGCTGAATCTTTTTTTAAAGATCAGGAATTAATGTTGAATTTTGGTATTTTCTGTATCTACTGAGATGATCATATAGAGTTTATTTAGTGTGTTAATACAGCGATTTACATTGATTATTGAATGTTTGGACCAACCATGGATTTTTGAGATTAAACTCAAGTTGGTCATGATGTATTATTTTATAATATTGGAAGTGTTTTGCAAAAATCTTCCTTAGAATTTCTGCATTCATGATCTTGAGAGTTATTGGTCCATAGTATTTTTTTCTTAAAATATCCTTGTTTAACTTTTGTATTATATTAGTATAATGTGAATGGGTTGGAAACTATTTCCTCATTTTCAAATTTTTGCAAAAGTTTGTGTGGATTTGGTATTATTTCTTTGTTAAATGTTTGGCACATTTCACCAACGAAGCTATCTGGGCCTGGACTTTTGTTTGTGGGAAAGCTTTTAACTTCAGATACTATTTATTTAATAGATATGGGTTATTCAGGTTATTTATTTCTTCTTGAATGAGCTTGGATACTTTGTGTCTTTTTAAAATGTTAATGTAATTTAATTTTTTAATGTTATTAATTTATCTATTTTTATATTTTTTAGTACTTTGCACCTTTCAAGGAATTTGTTCCTTTCATCTAAATTGTTAATTTATTGACATAGAATTATTTATAATATTTCCTTATTATTAAAATCTGTAGTGATCTTCTCTTATTTCTGATATTGATAATTTGTTCTCCGTCTTTTTGTGAAAAATCTTGGTAGAGGTTTATTAACATTTTTGGTTTTCCCAGCAATCTGATTTTATTGATTTTCTCTCATTTTTCTGTTTTTATTTTAATTGACTTCCACTTTAATCTTAATTATTTTCTTTCCTTTGTTAACCTTGGGTTTAATTTGATATTCTCATTTCTCAAGATGGATGCTAAGGTCATTGTTTTGAGCTCTCCTCCTCCTCCTTCAGCAGTGCTATAAATTTTGTCCTGACTATTACTTTAGAAGCATCCCTCAAATTTTGATATTTTGTGCTTTCATTTTCATTCAGTTGAAAAACCTTAAAATTTTTGTGTTAGTTTTTCTTTGACTTACAGGTTATTTTGTAAGGGTATTATTTCCAAATATTTTGGGATTTCCCAGAGATATTTCTGTTATTGGCTTTTATTTTAATTTCATTGTGTTCAGAGAATATCATTTGTATAACCTGAATTTTTAATAACATTTATTGAGACATTTTATGGCCCCACACATGCTCTGTCATTGTACATACTCCATGCACCCCTGAAAAGACTGTGTGTTCGCTGTTGCTGGGAGCAGTATTCTATAAAAGCCAATTGAGTCAACTTTTTTTCTGGTTTTCAAGTTTTCTGTATCCTTATTGATATTCTGTCTCCTTTTTCTATCAATTACATCTGACTATAGTTGTAGATTTATCTGTTTTTACTTGAAGTTTTATCTTTTTTCCTTGCTTCATATGGTCTGTGTGATTTTGAAATCTTTTGCTTGGCAGGTAATGAGTACAGCTTTTACATGTATCCTAGTAACAAAATCTAACACAACTTAATCTTCTTGGGTAAATCTTCCTTTCATATTCCCCAAAACAAAAAGGTATTTTCTTTTTGTTTTGAAGGGAAATATGAAATGTGGTCATTCCTCTTGCTACAATGATTTGTTCGACTAACATCAAATGTGTGCTCTGTTTTTATGATTTTCTGTGTAATCAGTCTCTCAATTCAATGCCGAATCATAATGTAATATTTTCAAAGATACTTTAAATTGCAGTTAAGGTCTATACCTGTATTTTCAACAGTATACAAACTTTAATGAAGAGATGACAATATGAGCACCTGTGACCAAGTTTGAGCATGTCCAGACAATGGTCATTATACCTGATTGTAGTCTAAATGACACTAAGTGTTAACACATACCTTGACGTTTAGTTGTGGAAAAAAAAAGTCCTCTTAAAGTATAAGAAATATGTAGTATATCGGATAGAAGTGTAGGATTTTATAAAGTGACGAACGAAACAGTGATGCTTACTGTCCTTATGGAGCTTACATTCTACTGTGTAGAGGTCAATATGAAACAGTTGAAAATAAAACAAGATACTTCTCTCCCATGGTGTGTACTGTGAGGAAAAAGAAAGAAGAATATACGAGAAGGTTAATGGGGGGGTGTGCGCTGCGGCGGAGTAAAAGTGCCTCTAATTGGGCCACCCTTGAAGGCCTTTCTGAGCATGTCATGAGTGAGAAGAAGGGCTTTGATGCCTGAGTAGTGAGAAGAAACCATTGGGGGATGACCTGGGGGAGGAGCGTTTGTGTGAGAGAGTACATGGGAAACCTTTTGGTCGGAAGTGAGCTCGAGGCTACAGAAACATAAAGAAAACCCTTATGGCTGGTGTTTCGTGCATGTGGCAATTATGGTGCCAGGTGAAGGTGGCATGTGTTTAGTGATGGCTGTCTTCATGTCAGTGTTTCTAAAGTTGAGCCAGAAGATTTAACACTCCTTTAGTATATACCTTAAACATGTTACAACTCATGGATGTGTTTTATTTCCACCCCGACTGGGGACTAAAAGCAGAAGGAAATACGTCGAGCCTCCCAGGGTGCTTAGCATCTGTACTGCATGCAATTTAGCACTTGGATACATGTTTCCATGTGTTACTTGCAAATTGTATCATCTGTTTTAGCCTTTTCTCTCTGTGCGGAAAGGGCCACGTTATATTGGCTCCATTAATATTATATAGCTTCTCAAAAGGGTGGTTATGGTTGGGGGAAGTGGGGGGTAGAATGGGTTGATGCAAAATCAGCACGTTTCCTGGCAATTAAGTTAACCTGTTAGTACTCAGAAGGAATTTAATTGGAAAATCTTTCTCAAGGGCAATCTGGAACTATGTATCTACAAATCTAAGGGTTATTTTTAAAGCTTTTATTTAAGAAGGGTATGAAAGAAGTGATCAGAGAAAAGATACTTTTAACAAATATATTCATTGAGCTTTTTTTTATAATAGCAAAAAATTTCAACAAGTTAATATTGGAAGACAGTTATCATGAAATATTTTGTAGCATTAAAGTTGTTACACAGATTTTTGCTTCTTGACATTAAAAAAAAAATCTAAAATATTTTCAGTGAAAAATATGGGTAGAGGCAGAGTGTGATCCCAGCATCAGAAAATAACAAATTTGTGTGTGTGAACAGAAAAAGAAAAAAACTGGTCATACACAAAATTAGAAAGAGTGGTTGTTTCTTTGTAGTGGGGTTATTGGTTGGTTTCCTTTTATTTTTATACATTTTTGTATTTTCTGAGTATCTTATAATGAACATCTATCTATAAAATGATTAGGGGAAAAACATTTGTATTTGAAAAAAAAATAAGGGTAAGTAACATGCTAAAGGAGCTGACTTTTAAAGAGTAAGAAGATTTGTGAAGTAAGCTAGGGACATATTTGGGGCAAGTCCAGAAGAAAGTGGTTTCTGACCTTGTACCTGATGCATAACACATAACAAATAGTAAGGGCTTGCTAAGGGCTGAATTTTGTCCCCTCCAAAATTTATGGGTCAAAGCCCTAACCCCCAGTACCTCGGAATGTAATCTTATTTGGGAATAAAGTCTGTAAAGAGGTGATTAAGTTAAAGTGAGGCCATGATGATGGGCCCTAATCTGGTGTGACCAATGTCCTTGTAAGAAAAGGAAGAGACACCAGGGATGCACACACTCAAAGGAAAGGCCACGTGTAGACACAGCAGGAAGATGGCCATCTACAGGCCAAGGAGAGAGGCTCAGGACCAAAGCTGCCGGCAGCTTGGCCCTGGACTTCTAGCCTCCAGAACTGTGAGAAAACACATTTCTTGTGGTGTAAACCCCCCAATGTGTGGTACTTAGTTATAGAGACTCTAACAAACTAATATGGTGTTCAGAAAATCATGGCTTCTTAAATTAATAGGGGTTATCAAATGCCAGGTACTTTACTAAGTACTTTACATGTATTACTTTATGTATTCATCACAAAATTCAAAGCTACTATTCATACCCACTGTGAACCTGGAAGAATCACAGAATCTTGGATAGACAGATTATAACTGGTGAAACTGTAGTGTAATCAAAAAACTCTCAGCAAACAGAAGTCCTGGATCAGATGGCTTCACAAGTGAATTTTACCAAATATTCAAAGAACTAACAGCCATCCTTCTCAAACTATTCCAAAATATTCTAGAGGAGGGAAGACTCCCAAACTCATTTTTTAAGGCCAGCATCACTCTAAGTTGAAAATCAGACAAGGACACTCAGAAAGAAAATCATAGGCCAATATCGCTGATGAACGTAGATGCTAAAACCCTCAACAAACTATTGGCAGACCAGAACCAGCAATACATGAAAAAGACCATGCACGATGATCAAGTGGGATTTATTTCAGAGATGCAAGGTTGGAACAATGTCCACAAATCAATAAGTGTGATACGCCAGGTAAACAAAGTGAAGGGTGAAAATCACGTGATCATATCAGTAGATTAAAGAAATAGTAAACGAACCCACCCATTTATGATGAAAAGTCTCAGCAGCGTATGAATAGAGGGACCGTATCTCACTGTAAAACAAAGGCCGTATATGGCAAACCCACAGCCACAGTCACACTCGTTGGGCAAAAACTACAAGCATTTCCCTCTGCTCAGCTATAGAAAAGAAGGGAATGTGACCTGTTGTGACAGCATGGGTGGACCCGGAGAGCACTATGTTAAGTGAAATAAGCCAGTCAGAGACAGAAAAGTATCATATGATTTCACTTATCTGTGGAATTTAATGAACAAGATAAAGTAACGAACAAAATAGAAACAGACTCATAGATACAGAGAACGGCCTTACCCCTGTCAGAAGGGAGGGGGTGTAAGGAGCTGGGTGAAAAAGGTGAAGGGATTAAGCAAAAAAAAATAAAAACTCAGACACAGAAAACGTATGGTGGTTACCAGAGGAAAAGGTGGGGGGAGGTAGAAGAGGGTAAAGGGAGGATAAATGGGGATGGAAGGAGACTTGACTTTGGATATGGCACACGGTAATGTATTATAGAATCGTACACATGAAACCTATAAAATTTTATTAACCAATGTCACCCCACTAAATTCAATTAAAAAAATTGTAACATCCTTGAGAGCAATGACTACGTCTTGTTTTTCTTGATAGCTCCGGAATTTTTCAGTGTGCACAGCAAAAGCTGGATGTAGCGCAGGCGACTGCATCTCTCCCTTTCCTGTTTGACTGCGGGGGATACAGAGTTGGCCTTCTGTTCCATTGGATTTCATTTAAACAATGAAAGTAATATTTTCATATCGCTTTATATTAGTTCCTCCAGGGTAAATTTCAGCTGAGGAGAAATAGACACACGGTGGTATTAGTGCCTTTCCTTTATTTAAATGATCTATTTCTTTGTTTTTGCTGCTATTTACCATTGTCTTTTTGCACCGATTTAGTTCATAATGCAAATCTCTTCAGTCAATAGATACGCTTGAAATAGTTAGCTTGTGATATGCTGTTTGAATAACATTTCATTATTCAACCTTCTGAATATCAAGTACTGTAGAAGGGACTTGGGCGCTTCTTTTGGGAGAGAAGACTGGCAGGAGGATGTTAGAACGGAGAACAGGAGAAGTGAAAACTGGGACTCTTCCAGTTTGAAAGAGAGCGATCATCTTTAACATGAGTGGTACCAGGCTGAATTTGAAGGATGGTTTCTTTACCTGGAGAAGAACTGCTTGTATGCAGTAGGAACCAATGTGTGGGAGTAGCAGTAGCATTAGTTGCACCCCTCCACTCTGCCCCCCTGTTTTTCCTTATAATTGGGCAACTCATGGGTCATTACGCCCGGTAGGATTCTCCAGCCACACCCCCACATCGCATCTGCCTCTCCCTGCTTTCCACACATATGTACCTGAAACACCCCACTTCAGCCCTCAAATATCATCTCTCCCGTTAGGCTCCATGACTCCCCCACATCAGAGCCAGTTAGTTATATGTAAGTTTGTCTGCACCTATACTATTATTTAGGCAACAGCACTTAATTACTGCATCTGTTGGTCTACAAAAAAGAGGACAAGTCTTACACGCCTTGGCCTTCTCTGAAGTTGCACAGCGAATGGGGTAAGGCAGTCATTACAACGGTATGTACCGACCCAATGATTCAGAAGAAATATTTACTGAGGGTGTTTTTCTCATATTATCTAGGAGCTCCTCCAAAATGTTCACCCATTTCAACAATAACTTGGTCTCGCTCAAGAATATGAAGGAGAGATTATTACATGGCAAAGGCAGATTAGAACAAGAAATGATACCAATCTATTGTTTTGTCTTTCTCTCAAACATGAAAGGTTTTTAGGACTTTGGCCAGAAAATTTTGTTCCCCGGCCTCAGTGACTGTTATTCGCTGAGGCGTAAGTTTTTAGTGTGTTGACCGTTTAGGAAGCCAGAGCCAGGGTATGATTAAAAATGTCAGGAAGGGAAACCTGACAGAATCTTATTCTACACGGCAATAAATGGTCCTAGTGTTCACAACAGTCGGGATGTTAATATTGGCTCAGGTGGGTATAAATATATATGTATATATACACATATATGTGTCTGTATGTATGCACAGTATATACACACAACATACATACATCTATATATACACACATATATAATATTTTATGTATATTTAGTGAGTTTTGTGGTGGATCATTTTTGTGCCACTATGTCCATTATTTCTTTAATGACATTGGCTAACAGCTAGCTCTAATTTGGTGTATGCCTTCTCTTTCTAAAATTTACCTCTCTATACTTTTCAGTGTTTTGGATTTGTTATTTTGATAAAGAGGAAAACACATGTTGGTTAAACTTTTCAATAATCCCTGCCCCTAAACCATTTTTCTAAATACAAAAATGGGTACCAGTGGCCTGCACCAGCTATAAATGTTGGATGATGTGGGCCAATTAGCCTTCATACAGACAAAAGTTCTGCACGCACCACTTGCACTAAATAAATCCAGCTTCTACACTAGTTTCTTCTTAAGTGGAAAACCATTTCCATGTAGCCTCTTTCACTAAGTTAAAAAACCAAATTAATAAAACTTCCTGAATATTTGAAATAGTGGCTCTTAAGAACAGGGTTTGGTGCTTGAAACCTGAATCCCCTGGAACTAATCAGAACTTAAGGCACTGAAGCTGGAAACGTGTAATTCTGATGCATGGTCCTACTTGAGGCAAGTTGAACTCAAGAGGTGCTCAGGGAATTGTAAACCAAAATGTTCCATCTTTAGTACTCAGTCAGGCTTAATGGAAGGAAAGTGTCATAGTCTTGGCTATCACAGCCTGTCCCTAAGGTCTGCCCCAGGTTACGATGTCATCCAGTCTGGTTTCCTAGGAGATTTGCAATTGATAAGGTGATAAGAATCAATCTGGAGGGAAGAAACAAGCTTTAGACTGAGAAGCACAAGGCACCAACAAACTGCTTAGGCTCTAAGGAGGGATAGTCTGTCTTGAAAATATCACTATCATGACACAGCTGCTTTTTTGGGGGGTGTGTGTGATTATTAATAATTTTGTTTCCCCAGTAATAAACGGTGAATTCCTGCAAGTTTCATTTTGTATCTTCAGTGGTAAGGACTCTGTTTGGAACACACACACACACACACACACACACACACACACACGAGACATATATATGACGATAATTTGTATCCTTTGAATCCTACATTGATTTGACAAAAATTTAATTATTGAAGAAGGAAAGCAAGGAGGGAGGAAGGAAAGAAACTTTGTTCTTAACCTTGACTTTCCTGTTAATTTAACTTAATCTTGGCTTTTCCTTGAGAAAATCAGTTCTTGTATTCAGATTGCCTAAACTGGCTAGATAAGATTAAATATGTTTTCTAAACATTTTCCAGATACAGTATTTTATGGCTCCTTTGTCAGTATCAAAAGAGAGAATAGTATAGAATGAATTGCCGGGAAGAACTTTGTGTAATCCCTTGTAGAGGGAAAAAACCTTACCAGTAACCACTGCCATTCCCAGAAGGTAGTCGTTACCGGCCTCCCGTTCGCACCCCGGGCTGGCCACCGAGCTGCCAGAGCAGAGAGGAGCAGAGGAGGGCAATTCAGAGACGGTCCCTCCTTCAGTCTGTTAAAAAAAAACTCAAACAGTATCCAGCCAAGGTACTTGCCTCTTCACCATTGCTGGCACTTTTTAGGGCATAAAGAATTATTTCATGGAGTGGCTTCAGAGTCACAGAGAAGCCGGGCCCTGTGACTTAACCGTGTGACGTTGGGCAAGTCGCTTAACATTTCTAAATCAAATACGTGAAGTATTTGTAAACCTAAGTAACTGTACCAAAGTTGAAAATATTGATGGTGGTTGTTATGGAGGTTGATTATTATTCTAATTATTTTATCTCTTAAGCGGGGATGCTCAGCCCATTATCATTATCCCTGGCTAGGAGGTCGTGAAGGATTTTAACAAATGCACTATCAGTAATTTTCTTTTCTGCCTCGTGATGAACTCAGCCTCGCGCGGGCAGCGAGGCCGCCAAAACAGTGGCCGCAGGAGCTCGGCGTCACGCGCGTCCGAGGTAAACACCGTCTCAGCCCCTGCGCGTGCGCGAGATGTCGGGAGACCAGGGAAGGCGCGCCCCGCTGTTTCCTGTGGAAAGTGGCGTTTATGTTTCCCTCCCAGCTAGTGCGGAGGATCAGCTGAGAAAACACGGGGTCGACGCCTTTCTGCACAATGTTGGTAGTACTCTGTTTTGCGGGAAACAAGGCAGATATTCATTTGCATAATCAAAATTTTTGAAATACTTATTATTTCTTGACAAAATAATGAAACTATAACCTCTGCCCTCACAAATACTACTGTTCAGTAAGTTCCTTTAAACTTTCATGTTTCCTAATTTTAACAAAGAACACATACTCAAGGGAATGTATGTCAGGATGGTGAATCTTATCCAGGGTGGTATGGATTTGTCTGCCATCACTCTAATTATAATTATCCTTTAAATTTAAATGATATAATATGGGCCTATCAGATTAAATAAGCCAGCCGGAATTTGGGTTAGTTTTGTGATCTAGTTATATTTTAGAGGAAAAAAGTGTTGACTATAATATTATAAACAAGATATTAAAATATGTGGACGAGAATATACAGAATTAATATTCTTTTCCACAGCGAGAATTGGTTGTTATAGATGAGATACATCTATTCACCTAAAGTCCACAGGAACCGACTCTCCCATAACATTGCCTGAGTTAGAACATCAGCTGGTTCACCTCTGGTTCTCCTCAAAGTCAGATCCAGGTGAAATACACTGTTTCAGTCACTGACTCCTATTTTCAAATCTGCATGTCTATCTTCCTCTCTCTCTATATCATCTCCCATGAAGCTGTGTTGAGAATAAGGTCAATTATCACAATCACTTTTAAAATAAAATTCCCTCAATTAGTCAGAGGTTTTCAGCAATGATTTAATTTCATTCATTCAAAAAAAGGCTCATATACCCTGCAATCTACCTTTTATTTATTTATTTATTTATTTAAAAAAGATTTTATTTTATTTTTAGACAGAAGGGAAGGGAGGGAGAAAGAGAGGGAGAGAAACATCAATGCGTGGTTGCCTCTGGCACGCTCCCTGCTGGGAACCTGGCCTGTAACCCAGGCACGTGCCCTGACTGGGGAATCGAACTGGCGATCTTTGGGTTCGCAGGCTGATGCTCAGTCCACTGGGCTACACCAGCCAGGGCCTATCTTTTAAAAATAAATTTATTGAATGGGTACACAAATCTAGCAGTGCAGGTTCACTCCTTTCATTGCCTGACTAGGAAATAAATAGGACTGTTTACCCTTTGAAAGAAGTAAAAGCCAAAACTAGCTCAGGAATCACAGACCAGCATGTGCCACCCATGCCGCACAGGCTGTGTCTTTAAATACAGTCAGGTTGGGAGAATAATTGTTTTTGTTTTTGTAGTCAACTGAACCGCAGTTGACTATGCATTCAATTACAAATATATTTCATTTCTCCTCTGCTGTCCTACTCTCGCTTCAAATTCATATGAATTGTACTGAACTTGCAGCATATATTTTACCGGTAGAATCCTGCAATTTTCCCTGTTTATTTACTCACACTTTACTCTTGGCATCAGAGAAGATTTGATCCCATCAATTTTCTTTTTATGACTGTATGCTTTAAAGAGTAAGTTCAGAGATTTTAATGTTTCTTCTTCTGTTGCTTAAAAGCTGTCACTCAGAGAGGAGCAGAACACTGTGTTTTAAACAAATAAGGATGTTTAATGCGTGGATCAGTGTAATGTGATGTGATGTGACAGCTATACCTCAATGCAGAAACTTGATACTGTCCTCATTAGTATCCCAAATGGAGACAATCCCCTTCATTCTGGGGGTAACTACATGCAAAGTGTTCATGGGAATATTATAGAATCAATGGGATATTGTTGAAATCTTGACTCTCAATTTAGCACGTCTTTGCGGGTCAGTTATGATGGCCAGTGCATTTGCATTAACGAGCTCTAATGTGACAGCTTCCTCCTCAGAATTAAAAAAAAAATTCAGATGGTTTATTCTTTTGGAGATTGCAAGGCCAACAGCACAGGCCACCTAGTACCATCTGAGGAGACATCCATTGCAGTCGGATGCCGCTGTCCATCAGAATGAAGAGCAGAGTGCTTTCGGGGCTTCTCGAGCAGCTGTCTGTTAGTGGATTCCTACCAATGCACGACTGCTAATTTTCTGATTTTTGAAGTCAGGATATAAGAGGCCTCTTTCAGGGCTGAGATCCAACACTTTCAAGAACGTTCCTTCAGGAAGTCACGCAGGCACGTAGTTGTCATCCCTCTTTGTGTCCTTGTTTCTCTTGCTTTCGTGGAGGACCTGCTGCGGGCCTTCGTATTTGGTTGGGGTGCCTCCAGTATGATATGTGATCCTGATATATCTTTCGATAAGTGCATTAGAGTTGTCATCTGCTGATATTTTTCTGAGGACCAATCACCAGTCCACTTTGTGTCCGATTATTCAGAAGTTGGTGATGACCACTTTAACTAGAAGAAGTAAATGTGTTTCTCACACGTTACAAAGTTTACATGTGAAAGGAAGTTTGAAGCCAACAAAATAGAGGTGAGAGAACGGAGTCAACAGATACTGAAAAGTATTCATAATAGAAGCAGCACGTATTGCATGCGAAATGCAGTGTTCTGAGAGCTTTTCCTGTTTTATCTGTTGTATCTGAAAACAAACATTAGTTAGGTGGGGAAAGCATTATCTCTGCATGAGATGGTTAATATTATTATTCCTATTTAACAAATGAGAAAACAGGGGCAGAGACCAGTTATACAACTTGCTGGAGCTCATGAAGCTGATGAGTATCTGAACTGGAATTCAAACCCAGACGAACTAACTCAAGAGCTTAAGCTGTTAACTGCTATGCCATTGTCCTCTCTAGGGACAGGCAATTGTCAGTAGAAGATAAGGAATGAGGGAAGAGGTGTGTTGAATTAAAAAAAAAAAAACAACAACTCTTCTAAATGATACTGGGAAGTACTTCTTCTCGTATCAATTATAGGTGGAGAACCGTGCTAAATATACTGTAAGCATTAATTTAATCTTCAAAATACAAGTGCTGGAAATTAGATACCTTTACATCCATTTTATAGATAAGAAAACTGAGTTGTGTTGGAATCCCAGCTGTGGCATTTTAAACACTATGATCTTAGATATATTTCACCTGTCAGGCTCCAGCTGACTCTGAACTCCTTGTTTATTCTATTATGCTGTGCTACGGGAAAATATATGTGATATACTAATTCCATTTGCCAGCTTTAAAAGCCATAGTCAACTCCAGGCAGGACCAATAAAAATTTATATGATCGCTCAGTATGTACCTAACTCTGTAGAGGGACCCAAATTTCTTCTAGGGCAGTAACAATGAATAGCTCCTACATGTCCCAACAACTCTCAGGAAAATGTGGATGCTATATTTTCATGAATAGGGAAGCATATTTTCCCCTTAGCCCTATTACCGACAGATTCTAAATTTAATAACACAAATGCTCACCTACAAATAAGAGGAATAAAAGCTTAACTTGCCACAGAGAGGGAAATGCTATGATGTAACAGGCCCAGGAATAAGTGATATTCGTGCGAAGATCACACTGCCTGAGGCTGCTTGATAAACCCCAGCCCTTTCCCGCACCCACTCTTTGATGTTTAAGGTTCAGATGCCAAGACAGGCTATAATAAACTGTCCAACAGTTTCTCACTTAGACTTTTCAAGAAGGTGACAAAATAAAATCAATGTAAAACTGTCAAAAGAAAGGCTCATCATTGAATTATTTGGCTCAAGTAACCCATCCGAAGCCAAATGTGTCTTTTGCTCAACTCTTTTGAGAGTTCAGCCAGCGCAGACACCGAGGGACCCCAGCGACCCTTTCCCACCCAAGTCGCTTTTAAGAAATATGCAGGCAAATTTCCGAGGCGACCTTGCTCTGTTAAGTCTCCTCGAAGCAAGGTCATCATAATTCTTACCCACATTTTTCTGCTGTCTTGTCAGATGAGTCCGTGAAATTCACAGATTAACTCAAGTCCCTCACTTAGACATTCTAAACGCGCCAAATGTTCAAGTGTAGCCAAAAAATTACACATCTGGTAATTCTGCATGTTATTTATAGCCTTTCTGATAGAGGCATAATTGATTCAGAAATGTAATTTACAACTTGGCATCTCCATTTCAAAGCCTCAATTCTATGCCATCCACCAAGAGAATAACCTCACTTTTGTGGGGAAGCAGAGATAATAATTGCAGAGAATTTCGGTATGATAGCCTCACACGTCTGCATAAAGTTTTTCTTGCTCCTTGTCTCTCATTCACTAAGTGGGCAATATTCATGCCAGCCACACACTTTTAATTCCACAGTATGATTTATGGAGACATAAATGGAGCATAAAGTTGATCAACAAACCCTGGGGCGATGGCAAGTGGCTAAGGCAAGTTTCTCTTGCCCTCTATTTTTAATTGCAACCCTCGTAAGAAAGCACTCTTTAATTTAACTAGGTAATTGTTCCTTTTGAAGAGAACATTTATTATTTAGTTCCATTTTTCAAACTAAGGAATGCTAAAACATTTTCTTTATCCAAGAAAAATCCTAAAATTGCTTTTCCCTCTTCTGTCCCTGGCTTCCCCACCCTTCTTATACATAAAATTGATGCTTTTCACAGGATCTTGTGCACATTTTGAGGAAGATAAGCTGATGTGGAGGGAGTTAACTTTCCCTTGCTAGTGGGGTCCGGTAGGAGTTTTATTGTCATAAGTCTAGATGTCTTATACTCCCCCTCATGCTCCCAAATTATGATGACCCTAATTCTCACCATGCATATCCAATCTATACAATGTAAGTCTATTTCGGTTTCTAATTAGCAGCTCAGATTTCTCTCTGGTCCCAGAAATTGATCTTTCCATCCTTTTAGCCTTGCCTGCCCACCCAGATCCATAGACCAGATTGTTATTGATGCAATTTATGACACTAGGAGTTGTTCTAGGGAATTTCAGCAGGCCCCTGGCCGTTCGTTGAGCCCAACTTTCTGGACTTGCTCTTGGTTTCTTGGCTTCCATTCCTGCCTTTGACACTGGTGTCTGACCTCAGTATTCACCCATCTCACTTGCAACACTAACTCTGTCCTGATAACGACAGAGTTATTCTTCCACATCTGCAGTAAGCCACACCTGCAAACGCGACTTCTTTGCATGTGCGCACTGGCCAGGATGAAGTCAGAGTTCACTGTGGCCCTTTGCTTTTCTATTATTTTTTATTTGACTTATCACAGGAAATCAGAAATATAACTTTGAAGCGTAGTAAGCCAACAAAAATCACACATAAACCAAATATAAAAGCTGTTTTCATATTTGCTTATTCTTACCCAGTTATCTCTCAGATTGATATCATATTGTTAATGTAGATTTTGTGATTTTCACTCAATATACCGTCACATGTCATGTGTACCTATGACAAATTTTTAAAACCGTTTTAATTTTAATTTTTTCTCTTTTTATTGAATTTACTGGGGTGACACTGGTTAAAAAAATTATACAGGTTTCAGGTGCCCAGTTCCACAGCACATCATCTGTACAATGTTTTGTGTGTCCACCTCCTCAAAACCTTTTTTTTTTTAAATTTTGAAAAGAAAATGCTATTTTCATTCTTATTGATGTGTCAAAATTTATTTACCCATTTCCATATTTAGGTATTTTGCTTACTTATTAGTCTTTTGTTTTGCAGTCAAATATTTATAAATATCTTGGTATTCATTAAAAATTCTTTGTGGAGGACTTATGCGTGAGGCTCTGTTTCATGTACTGGCAAGTCAACAGTTGCAATTGCTGAATTTAAAAACTTAGAAAAGAAGAAGTGTAGAGAGGAATAGAAACAAAGAAAATAACATACTTGCATAAAAAGTGCTGAAGACACATGATAAGTAACGCATACAATTATAAGTCAGAGAAAACTTTAAAGAAAAAGTACTCTAGACTCAAACCTGAAGGGTGATTAAGAGTTAACTAGATAAATGAAAATATTGGGGAAAGGGTCACTTTGAACAGCAAGTGCAAAGATGTAAGGACAAGACAAAGCAAAAGCTGGAAAAGCTACAAGGAACTTACTACAGCTGGCACATGGGGTGGGCGGGATAACAGGGTTTCATGAGAAGATAGATGGGGACCAGATCGTGAAAGACTTTTCCAAAATTTTAAGGGTGTTGCTCTTTATCCCGAAGGCAGTGGAAGTCTTTATGATGTCTTAGCGAGGGCAGTAGCATAATTAGAAGTGCACTGTGAAAGATTATCAGTGGCTTTGTGGGGACTGCATTGGTGGAGGACCAGGTAGACAGGGAGGCTAGTTAGGGAATTATTTCCGTAACGTGAATCAGAGGTGGTGATACCTGGAGCTAAGGTAGTAAGAGAGTGGGAATGTGGATGGAGGAAAATAATGTTTGTTTTTTTTTTCTTTTCAACTGATATTGATAAGACATGATTTTCCTCAGCAAGTAAGAGAGAAACAGTCAAGGATGGCATTCCTTGAGGAAATTGTGGAGCCCTGTGCTTAGGGAGGCGATGCGGAAGTCAGGCTACTACGGAGCATTAGTTTGAAAGATGTGGGGCATTTCTGAAGAATAGGCAGTTTGTTATGGGAAGTTTAAAAGAGAGATTTGAGTGGAGGTAGAATAGAGATTTGAGAGCGAGAGCTGTGTCAACTCTGATTATTTTATCAGAAGAAAATGCCAGAAGTGAAATTATTCATCAAAGGGTATTGATGCATTTGACACAGCAATATCTAGAAAGGTCACACATGTTGGCCTGTTGGCACAATAGTATGGACTTTGGACCAGCCTGTCACTGTATTTTTTGAGACCTTTTGTGCTCTGGCTTTATTGTTTGAGACCAGAATGTCTCTTTCCTTCCATTCCAGAATATTTGCAGGAGAGCCATTTTTAAAATTTATCGGGGTGGCATTGGTTAATAGGATCATGTAGGTTTCAAGTGCACATTACTGTGATCCATGACCTGTATATTGCACTGTGTGCAGGAGAGTCATTTTACATCATAATTTGTTTCTCTGGCCCGCGTGAGGTTGGGGAGCCTACCTGCATGACATCTTGGAGGTGGTGCTTTAGCACCCTGAGCGGCAGCGGGGACATTTCTACTCACACAGTGGAAGAAAGGCTCTTTTCAATATCTGGCTTCCACTCAAATTGTAGACTCAGCTGCGATCCCTAAATATTTTAATTGAAGTCTCTCAAAGGAGGTTTTGCTAAGGCAAACAAGAGGCACCTTGGTACATACACATTTGTGTACTGAGGCTTATGAGTGGGGGGCTCTGAAATTCCCTAAAGATCTTAATTCTCCTCTTGGACTAGATGGTGCCTCCCACTCTGCCGACAGGTCTGCATTCTTCCTACTGTGTCACTCTTCCAGGAGAAACAGAAAGGGATTAGTCTGCTAATCAGATGGTGAGCCATTGAGTGCTGGAGAATTGGCTTTGCATTAAGACACATTTGAGATTTTAAGAATGTGTTCATATAGTTAGGTGGTTTATTAATTCCCTGAAAAAGGAAAGTGACTGGGAAAAAAATTATATATGAATCCCCAATAAATGCATTATAAGAAACCTTGATGCTACTGACCTAGGATGTGTAGGTAGATTTGTTTTACTTTAAGTAATCATATAGTGGGTATTTATTTGGTACCCCAGGAGTTATGTTAAGTACTTTACACGTATAGTTTGTTAAGTCTAATCACGTGTCTCTGGTATGCGTGCTGTCAATATTATCATTTGTAGAAAAGGAGTCTGACTTAAAAGATGAAATATTCAAACCCAGGGAGCCTGATTCCAGGTGATGGATTGGAAATCATCCAAGATTTAGGGTGCAGGAGCTCAAGAGTGCCTAGGACAGATGTCATTCTTTGTTCTCATCCTGGGGCTCACAGTAGTAACCTCACCACGGAAGGCAGGTGAACGCATGGCAACAGTCAGTGTGTATGAGGGACGAGACAAGAATTTTTAAATGTCTTGCACAACACATTTTAGGAGATATCAGCCTCCTTGTGTGATTTCTAACAAGCAAGCAGATTGACCTTCTGGTTTTATCTGTTCTACCCTTAATTAGCAAATATTTGTCTTCTGTGAGCAGAAACTGAAGAGTCACTGGGGTTTAAATAAGTCATAATCCACATGAAAAGAAAACAGTAATTTCTTTTTTGGGAAGCGATGGGATTTCATTATTTGATTGGGTTCTTAAGGTCTCGACCTCGTCAGTGAATATCCACTGAATCCACAGTGGGTCTCAGCTAAAGCAAAAGGCCAAACCGCCTTTCTTTGATTAGTGAAGAGGCACTTCAGGTGGAGTCAATATGAACCCTGTGGGTGACAGGACTGTTGAGAAGGGCCACGGTCAGTCTCCGGCACCGCCGAGCCCTTCGCACTCAGCTTTCCGTTTGCTTCCTGCCCTTGATCGACCTCTGAAAAGTTAGTCATTTTCACATTCATGTACACGTACAGTTAAACATTCTCAATCAGCACTTTTAATAGCTCTTCTGTAGTGGTTGGTTCTGTCTCCCATAGGACAAGCCAGCATTAATCTCTTGATGTTTAATAATACTGATTAATTTTCCAGTAATATTTCAATATTCATCAGTAATGCATTTTTATAAGGGTTGATCTTTGAGTCTCCCTTCTGCCATTTAGAATAAACTCAGGTCGACCTGGTGTGTCTGTAATACAGAGGATGATATTTGACATTTGAGGACTTCTAAGGTCAGACAAAGCAGGTTACCGACTGCGTTGATCTATGGATGCCCTGTCAATAGCTGACAGGGCACACTGAGATCGCTCACTGTCCTAAGGGCAAAGAACCAGAAATGCTAGCAAACTAGCTAACAAAAGGCAGCCTCACATTACAATTAAGTACTCATTTCTCTCTGTTTACTGGGGACTCATGTGCTTCTCTCAGTTTCAGTTTAGCAGTAGCTGTACGTTAAGTGGCAGAATTACAAAATTAGTCTGGGTTTGTTAAGTTTAAGCTGAGATTGGGCTTCTGTGAATGCCAATGCTACTTTTGGTCTTTTCTCAGCCTGGCATACTGAAGTCACCAGAGAATGAAATTGGTTTGAGGGGCATAGCTCCTATCTTGTAACTGGATTCTTCACTTGTAATGCTAATATCTTAAGCAGCATTCATGAACATCATGTGATATTCACAGACATGGGTCATATTGGAATTTTAAAACTGTGTGTGGTTGGTGAGCGTAGTTATGGAGTAATAAGAAAAAAATAAAAGCCCCTGTGAAACCAGAAAAACTGAGGGTGGATTTACATCACCGCTGTGTACTAGCTGGGCAGTTTAGACAAGTCACGTCTCTCTGTGCTAAATAATCTATTTGCCTAACCAATATTCAGTTCTGTTTCTTCATTCTTTTATTCCTTCATTCCTTCATTTATTAAATACATAGCACTTACTATGGGTCAGACCTTATTCTAAGCACTTTTCAGATATTAACTCATTACTAACCCTGATTTTATTCAGTGCTCCCCTTGAGTTTAGAATACTCAATTTAAAATACTCATCGGCTTTCTTTACAGGTATAGGTGGTTATTTGATGTAATTCTGAACAAGAAGATTATAATTTGGGTGGGGTTTCCAGAAAATATTATTATCGTTATTATTTTATTTAAAAGGATAGATTTAGCTGCCATGGTCCTTTTCTGTTCACCCTCTGCTCTTCCATGTTTCTTTATCTTCCTACCTGGAATGTACTTACAATGCCCGGAGGTCCAGCAGCCATGATGAAGGCATAAGGATAAAAGCCACATGCTGGGAATGGTGCACCACGAAGGCATGAGGAACCTGAGTCCCCGGTGGCAATGTCAGCTAATCCCGACTGCCACGCCCGACTTCCTGTCCCATGAGAAACAGTGCCTTGCTCACCCAAGCCACTGTTAGTCAGGCTTTCTAGAGCCCGTCCCTGAACAATTCCAGTTGTTAAACTGATTTGGGGCACCAGTTTATTCATCTATAAAATGAGAACTGTATTTTCTGAATAAGAGGATTATTGAGATTAAATAAGATAGAGCATCTAAAACACAAAGCACATGATATTTTCAATCAACTCTAGTTCTTCTTGCCTTATGGACATAAACTTTCAACACACATGGGGGTAGGGATAAGGGAAGGACATTATGTAATCTTGATTGCCACTAATCTTTTATATCCACTGGGTTTTCTTTCTTTCTTTTCTTTCTTTTTTTCTTTCTTGACACTATTATAGATGTCCCCATTTCCCTCCCCCTTTTTATTGGGTTAGCTTTTAGGCTATAATTTTCTACTCTTTAAAAAAAAAGATTTTTGTCCTTTTTGTCCCTACAGACATTGCTATGAGGCTCTGAAACTGCTCATTTAATGTGAAGCCATGCCAAATTTGCCTTTTAAAATTTCTTCTTATATTTGTCCTGACTGGTGTGGCTCAGTGGGTCTTTCACAAAGCCAAAGGTTGCAGGTTCGATTCCCGGTCAGGGCACATGCCTGGGTTGTGGGCTGGGTCCCTGGTTGGGGGTCTGAGAGAGGCAAACGATCAATGTTTATCTTGCATATCGATGTTTCTCTCCCTCTCTTTCTCTCTACTTTCCCTTTCTCTCAAAATAAATAAAATCTTAAAAAAATTAAAATTTCTTCTTATATCCAATGACAAGGGAGGAGGGAAAATGATGTTGAGGTAGGACTAGTGATAGGCACTGCAATTTTTTTTTTTTTTGAAAAATACATCCTTTCATGAAAGACGGAGGAGTGACTATCTTTTGAGTCCCATCTCTTCAATATGTGACCTGTATGACCATACTGGCAAGTTGCTTAACTTTTCTGCACTTCAGTTTACCACCAGGAAACAGTGGGGATAAAGCCCATCTCTCAGGTGCCTTGTAAATATTACATAAGTTAGTGCCCCTGGATGCACAGTGTCTGTCCTTCAGAGGGGTTCCATAAGCATTCCTTTTCTTTGCCCACTTCTCCAATTTTTCTTAGCCAAGAGGTAGGTTCTTTTTGCTCCTGTCAACATTCGTGGCACAGTTCCAAGAACTTCCTTAGAGCATGCTCTCTTAAAAGGCCAGGGAGAAGAAGGCTGCCTCCACGTTGGACATCCGCCTGCAGCGCTCCAGTAATAAAGCTGAAATGTTAGCTTAATATTTCTCCTAAAGGGAATCACTCTAAGCGAAGTTGTGCACCACGGGAAGATGGATTTCATTTGTAAAACAGAAAATAAAAAGCTCCGAACGCAGAAAATTCTTTTAGAGGGTCCTAATAAACATTGCCTTCTGGAGAGATGGAGGTTTAGAAAACAAAATGGAAATATAGGCAGAAAAAAATGACACATCTGAGCCCCTGTCCTTCTACATCACCCTCACTGGCTTAAATGAAATGGAGGTACGCTGTGTCGAAATAGCTGTTGACATTGGAACCCTTGCAAGTGTGTAACCCAAAGAGATATTGGAGAATAATGCAAATCTGTAAGCTATTTTCCTCCTCCGCCACGGTGAGTAGGATGGAGAGCGAATGGCAGAAAAAAGTGGTCGAAATCACATCAAGTGATGAAATTTCCAGAGGCTTAAAGGATTACAGATTTCTGGCCAGTTATTGAGATTCTGGGAGGCAGCAGATGTGATCTGCGCTGCCTTAAGAGACAGTGGCCTCATGCGGTTCCCAAAACACCCAGGGACAGAGAGGAATATTTAGAACTGTCCCCGGATAGAAAGGCTGCTTCGGTAGAAAGTGGATTCCTTTGCATCAGGGCAATTATAGAGGGTATATCTGCCATTATCAATTTAGGCTGTTGCTTTTGATTTTCTTAGCCGATGGCGCCTGGTCTAGTGTGAGCCTTCTCTAGGGCTGAGGCTGTGACAGCCATCGTGTGTGCAAGATAACCCTCGCTCCCTGGGAAGACGCGCTGGCCCGGAGTCAGACCCCCGGCCCAACGGGCTCAATCGCATTCTTTGTCTGATAATTCATGCCACGCAAAAGAAAGGCTGGAAAATGGGTGCTGAGCCAAGGCAATGGCAGATTACTACGTGGAAGGGCTGTGGACCTTTAAAAAAGGAGTCTTTGGTGTTCACGATCTTTCCTGAGACCTAGGTTCAACATATATTTCTCCTAGTCCTTATTGTGCCAAAGCAGCCCTGCTTCCTCCTGCTGAGGAGGCTAACTTAACCTGCCAGTGTGGCATATCTTTTCATCCGCTGGCCTCTGGACACACGGAGTCCGAAGGGCCATGGAGGCACCTGTGCCTTGTAGTTCTACCAGTGAGCCCAGGTGATGTCTGCTCCTAAGAGTGAGCCCCCTTTGGGCCAAGTACCTGCAGCCCTGCATATGCCAGGGTCACAGGGGCAGAGAGCACAGAATCTCTTTGTTGGTCATTGAAAGAGAGGGTAAATGGGGTCAGTTGTCTTTCCAACTTTTCATCCTCAAACCCATGTTTTCTTTCTACTGTGGGGACAGTATCGTATAATGATCTCTAAGTTAATCAATGTATTACATCCTCAGGGGTGATACCCCATCCTTTCAGAGCATTTCCTCTAAGCTGGTGCTGCACTGGTGCCTGTAGAAGCCAATCTCGTGTTCTGTGAAGCTGTCTGGCTGCTTTTGGATGGTGTAATATGTGATATAACTAGTAAATTCCATAGTCATGGGCTGACTTCTATACCTCTTTTGCTGTAAAACGGGTCCCCTGGTTGGATGCCGTGCCATATGAAATTTCCGAGTGTGGACCAGGAATTCTGTAAGTTCCCAGACCGCGGTCATAGAAAAGACTCCGTGCATGGCAAACAGATTCGTACCCGAAATAGTTACCCGTACCTGTAGGCCTGTGAGGCACATCCTTATGGTTGCCACCGATTCGTAACCTGGACTTTGAAGCTCCTGATAATTTAGTTGCAACCTTTTTTTTTTTTTTTTTAAATTCTTGCATTTTGTGAAGCCTGTATTCTGCTTGCGCCATGGACTTGACCGCTTTGGGCCTCAACTCCAGTTTGACAAGAGAAAGGGAAGAAATATACCTCCCATTTATACAGGCCTCATGCACTAGGGTTTAACCTCACTGTCCTTTTGGTTTATTTTCTTGCTTAGTTGTATGTGTGTTTTACAGATAGAGACTGAACTTAAAAAGAAATTCTGCCCTTACACACTTGCATGTCAGCAAACTGTGGAGTTACTCAGGAAGAGACACATGGTACATGCACTCCAGTAATTTAATAAAGCCAACATAGTCTTGGCCTTCTCTTTTATAATGTTATCCCCAAAGATAACATTATAAGTGGAGGTTTTTCTTTTTACTTCTCAAAGAGAAAACAGATCTTTTCCTAGATCGGGACTGTGATGATTTTTGATACGCTGTTTGCAGAGTTTTGGAAAACTGGTCAGTGAAGGTGAGACTGCAAAACCCCTATGAGTCATGGAAAACATCACCGTAGACCTGTATGGAAAGAAGCACACATTTTCTCTAGAGTTCAAAGGATTTACCATCTGGTTCAATCTGCTGAACTAAATTAGAAGAAGATCCCCTCTTCTTCCACCCCACCCGTTTTTTTTTTTTTTTCCCTCAACAGTTTTGCTATATGAAATCAAGCCCTGAGTTTTGTTTTGATTTAGCTCTAATTGGAGCCATGCTTTTACTGAATCTAATTTCAGTTGAAACTAATTACAGGGGAGAAAGGTCATAGCTGCATCGAGAGTATTACTCTGCTTAAAATATATTAGCACCGTATTATAATCACTCTGCTTAGGCGGGGAATCAGATGAAGACAAAAATATTGCCCAACCATTCTGAACCTTCCTTTTGTTTAAATCAGTAGGGAAAATCCATCCATAGTTACTGACAAGGAAAGCTTTCTTGGGTATGAATAATACAAGCTTTCCCATTGGTTCGCGCCTATTTCCTGAGAACAATATAGGAACTGGCAAGTAAGAGACCGATTTTGTGCCTGTTGAGCTTTGAAGTGATGATATAATTGTGTTTCAATTGGTGTAGCATACTCACCTGTATACAGTGCTCTTTTATAATAATCTGGCAGTCTGTAGGGGGGGAAAGAAAAGACAAAGACCATTCATTTGGGATGGGGTGGTGAAAAGACACTTAAGTGCGTGTTTGAGATAAACGTTGTTCAAACTGAGAGTAAGTCTTTGACTTCTAAGCAGTTACATGGTATCTTGGCTAATGCTGTTGTTACCTTTGAGTCCAAGGAAGATTTATTTTCCTCACCAGACTCACAGTGGGTTCTTATTAATGTGCATCTGTTAGAGCATCCCCCATCTCTATCCGGTAAGCAAGGGCTGTGGCTCTTCTCTGGTGTTTAATACAAATCCGTGTCAATTAGTAATATAGTACTGATATCAGGGCAAGGGTGTTATGGAGAAATGAGGCCTCAAAGTATGTTATGGTCTCTGCAAAAAGTTTGTTTCATCTGGGTATGTAGCTCTGAATGGTCATACAGATAATTTTCTTGTGGAAATTTGAAGAGTAGATAACTCATAATTTGCCTCAGTTTCTCCAACATGACGGGGGAACTGACCTAGAAGGAGAAGATAGATCAGACTAAGCCCAGGGTTTCCCAACCTCCCCTCTGCGTGCGATGCACCCCCGTGTGAATTTCCCACCCTGCCTTCTTTTGTCCGTGATGGTGGCAGCAGGTGTTGAGAGCAATGTTGACTCCTCAGAAAGGAACAAGGGTTGCTGTCCTTGATGCTCAATAGCCAAATGCCAATAAATTAAAGAAGAATATCAGTGACTTCCAGCAGCCTGCCAGGGTTGGGGGCCATTTGTCCTGGAATGCCAATAATGTGTGTGTGTGTGTGTGTGTGTGTGTGCGTGTATTTTTTTTTTTTAAGGAAATATATTAATACTGGAGGCTGCATACAGGTCCTGGTACATCATTAAAAGTAATTACTTTGATCCAGATATAAGTGTTAAAATATTTTTTAAACCAAGATTTTACTGCTTGGAAAATATATATGCAAACACAGTATATCTGTTGGCTCTATTCAGAATTTCAAGTACCCGGGTAGAAAACACTAAAACATATGCTGTGGTAGAGGGAACAGAAGACCCATCAGAGTCAAATATTGTTATACACCCTCATGGAATTATTGGCCGAAAGCCCCCCTTGTCCTTGCAGACTTATTTACGTATCTATTTGTTTCAGTCTAACTGCCCACTGTTCAACACTGCGGCCTAAAAAGAGAGAGTTACGTATGAGTGATGGATGGACCTGGAGCTGCCGCCAGGTTCACTGTTTGGACATAAGCGATCAGTTATGTAGAGGAACAGTCCCGTTCTCTCTGAGGGGCAGGGGTGGGGGTCCGATGTTGCCTTGGCTGTGTGCAGAGCGTGTTTAGCTCCAAGTAGTCAGGTGTGGACCCGAAGGAGCTGCCGCACCCCACTGTCACTCAGTGCTTGGCAGGCTAGCCTGTGAGGTCTCTCCTGGAGTCTTCTGGTTCACATCAAACTGTGAGTTATAGTTCTATGTATCATTTTAAATGAGCTAATTGCTATCTCCTGGTAAAATGAAGCCATTAATTAGGGTAACTAAACACAGTTCTAATAAGTTCACCGGAGAGTGGAAACTTAGGAAAGAGCCTCACACCACCGGGATCCTATAACCCCGTCTCCTCCCACTCCGCACACTGACATTTCATAACGCTAACACAAGGAAAGAATAATCATAACACTTAGCATTTATAGAGCTCTTACCAAACATTAGCTAATTAATCCTCATGCCACCTCTGAAAGGTAAGCACCCCGTCTATTGTTATCCACACTTTTCAAAGCCTGGAACTGGAGAAATGTTAAGAGATTCTTAGAAATGTTAAGAGACTTGCCAAAGGTCACAAAATGAGACAGTGGTGGAAGCTAAATTCCAGCTGAGACATCATGCCATGCAGACATGTGGCCTGTTGGAAGTTCGAAGGCCCATTAGTGACATGGGGCCGGGCTGGACTATGTAAAACACCCAGTCCCGTTGTGGAGCAAATATACAAGTTCAGGAACAGGAAGCAGATGACATGTTTCCACCAATAAACGATCAGGAGAAAGTAGCAGTGTGGTCTAACTTTCTCCATCCACATTTAGCAGGGAAGTGTGTGTCCTGCAAAGCAGCCTCCCCCATCTCTTTTCTGCTCTTTTGGAATCGGAATGAAATGTGCGATGATGCCCTTAAAAACTGCCAAAAAGTCGAGAGGCTTTCCAAATTACACTCCTCTTCTCTGGGCTAGTGTGATACTACCAAAATACCCCTCCCTGCCCCTGCTGAGGTCTAGTATGAGAGGGGTAGCAAGTCCCACACTTAAAGACCCAGTAAAACTCAAGAGGAAGGATGATCCCCCAGCTCATCCTTACTACTTGCGACAATCCACATGTGCACCGAAACCAAACAAAAACACCCCCCAAACACAAGACAAAAAAATCCCCTGAAGTTTGACTATTTAAATGGGGGAAATTGTCTGGAGGTACATAAGGAATATTCTTTCTAAGGGTCACCAATTTATATGAACATATGATGAGTACATTATAAACCGTAAAACGACCATTTAGAGGTCAAAAGATTGAGGTCAAGGATGGATCTCATAGACGAGATGACAAAATGTTTGTTTAATTAACATCAAGTCAGAGTTACAAGTAACATAAAAGCACCTATGGGCCTTGAGGGTGTTTGAGATGTTCTGCCAAGTCAAATACTAGAAACTTAGACTTTATTTTCTCAAAAATATATTTGTTCTATAGCTCTTTACCATCGTGAATTAACCATCCTAGAATGAAAACGTTCAGTTTGGTGTTCTGAAAGGGGAAACTCGCCTCACTTCATAAGGAAAGTCTTCAGGGCAGGAAGATGAGATGGGCAAGGCCACTCCAGCCCCCTCCCCTGAGACGTGAGATGTTCTTGCCACTCCAGCTGCGGGAAATGCTGCCTGCCGCCCTGGCCCAACCCCATGATACGCTTAGTGCTGCTGTGACGAAGTCCCTTGTAGAGCAAAAATGAGATAATATGACACTTTCTAAAAAGACTGTGTAGCGTAAAGAGAAAAGGAAAGCAGAAACAAATTAAACCATGAAACTATAGAAAGCAAAAACATCCACCTACCACTCAAACTGCAACAATATTAAGTTCTCCATTTTGCGGCCCCAAACAGCTGGTACGCTTTTCCAGGCATTTTGCCTGCACTGCAAGCTCAAGGCCACACACTCTAGATGAGGTAGGTGTAGAACTACTCTTTAAAGCTAACTCTGTTGGTCAGTAGCCCACATGATCACGTGTTCATCAATATAGAGATGTTTATTCTTAGCAGAGTCTGATATAACTCAGGTATTCATGTGTTTATTTCGATTTATTGGTCACTCCTAGACATGACATTATCTAGAAGAATTTCTCATTCAAGTATCTTTCTTTTGTTTGTCAGAGATTCCTAAGAACTCTTAGAAAAAGGTCTGTATTCAGCACTAGTCCGCTGAGGTTAAGAAGTGTGTCAGACGCCGGCACCCACTGTGGCCTGAGCTGCGACCCCCCCACCCCACTTTGTCTTCTGAGAACGTACTTCATGAAAACAAGCACACTAGCCATTCAGAGGGAAACACGCGAGAGGAAACTCACTGTGAATCCAAACTTTGAAGGCAATTTCTAATTGTTTGTACTAAACCTTAAAACTACATTTTTCTAGATTCAAACACATGCTGCCGCTTAAAATGACTTTAACAAGACAATGGTGATTTTTTTGTGTGTGAATTATAAATCAGAACAGTTTTTCTTGGACATCAACACACAGTCTTAATCATCCTGTAATAAATCACTCAGAGAGGAAAGGTAAAGTCGGTACTTCATAATCGAATAATAAAAGATTGATTCAATTTACCCACACAGTTTTGTACAACCAGCATCCAGCCTCCTGGCGTATCCGTGCTTTGGCCTGATAGGGCAGAAACGTATTTGAATCATTAGCATTCTCAGACTGACGGCAACAGGACACTCACTTTCAATTCTAAGAGAGCCCTCTCTCTAAGGCGACTTAAACATTCATTATTTTCTGAAGCCTTGACTATGTAAATTAGTAATCAGATATTCTAAATGGGTGATGGAAAATAATTTTATGTACTGCTAGCATCCTAAATCATAGTCATAAGGTTGAAGAAGTCTGATTGGGGAGTTTTGTTAAAATGCCTTCCTAAGTGTTATTTTGGTACATTTTGCAAGGTATTACATCTTTTTTAAGCATATGAAAAAAAATCTATATATGTACATGTAAAATTTATTTAGAAGGCAAATCACAGTGGATATGAAAATTTTTTACTATGCTCAATTTAGCCAACTTCTTCCTCAAGAGATGAACTAGCAGAGTGAATGCACTTTAATTAACTGATTGATTCCTTGGTCATGTGATTGCTTGATTAATCAATCATTTTAAAAGACTGCCTTCTATGGGTATTTTTGTAAATGTTCAAGATAATCCACCAGCAAATTAATTTCAAATAATTCTCTATTTACACAATACTTCAAATGGCAGTCATCGTCCTCAGACATTTAATTACAGTCCTAAAACAGTATAAATAGATGATGTAAATGCTTCTTTGATTATAAAGAATTTGAGAGAAAACAAGCAATCTAACTAATTTAACTGGTACCTCATTCTCACCACTGATTTATACATCATTATTCAGTATGAATTAGGTTAATAGATGTTTCTAGTCAAGTGAGAGCTTTAGCTACAGAATTATCAGAGGGTCTCATTATAAATCACCGTCACCTCCAATGTGGTCCCAGATGGGTCCCCGATGGCAACCTCAAAAAGGCATCGATCGCTATTTTTATTTCATTATTAGTAACTTGGTTTTTATTTTCTACTCTATTTTAAGTCTGGTGCTAGATGTCCAGCACCAAGTATCTCAGTCAGTTCCAACAGGAACTCTGAAGAACTGGTAACACTAGCGGCAGGGCAGCCCGGCAGCCAAGAGCACGGGCACGAGACCGAGTGCCAGGGCCCTGTTTCAGCTTCGCCACTCACTTGCTGAGTAACAGTGAGCAAGTCACTCGACCTCACTTAATCCATTGCCTCACATGTAAAGCAGGGACACTAGTGACAACATGATTTAGTCATTATGAGATACATGAATAAAGCTATTTAATATTATACCTTGGCATGTTTTCTGGTGCCTTGTAAACACTGAAGTTAAAGGTACTTCCTGTTACCTGACAAACGAGGATATGGAGAGGGGTGGAAACAAAGGCACACAACCGGTCCACGTCAGCGCCTAGCTTCAGATGTAAGCCCAGTTGCTTCCAAAGGACGCCTCCCCGCACCGTGCTGCTGCTTTATGCTCTGATCGGGGTGACGGTATTTTGCTAATATATAGTGCTATCATACATCCTAGTTTATGTCTGTTGTCTCTGGGCAATTAATTATTGATAATGTCCCCTTTAACTCTCATGATTGTCCATGGTAGGCGATAGATTATATGATGTCCCTACTAATAACTCACACTTTTATTTGTTTTGGTGACATATTATTATTTCTAGTTCTAAGTTTTCCTGTGGCCCAACCTCTCTAACACACACACACAACTTCAGTTTATGGTGGATTTTATGAGGAAGTTGCAGACAGTATGTGATAAAATAATTTAATGCATTTGCATCCAAGACATTAATCACAATTTAGCACCTTGATGGCTTATGCAGAGTGAATGCACACCATTTCAAAAATCTCGTCTCACGCTGACACAATTGCAAATCTGTTCCTGCTGTTGAGAGCTCTACGCCAGTTCTATGTGAATGCATACACACTGAAGTTTACTACTGTTGAAATCAATTTGGGCTATTAATAAAAGGCTATGGGTTGTCTAAACCAGAAGAATATGAGCTAATAGAAGCTTGCAGTCTATGAATGGTTTCTAGGTGTGATTCTTTCAGGATTTCTTCCAGGGAGTGAGGACGATAAAGGCTATGTGGTATTTCTAACACAAGATCCAACCCACCCCCGTCCCCCGCCGCAAGGGGAATTTAGCTCATATTTGACTTTTACGATTTTCTTAGTGGCTCTATAAATCAATATATATTAGTCCTTCATAAACTTCCTCATTGTGAGAAAAGAAGTGTCTCTCTTGTTGATTTCACCCTTGAACACGCCGCCTGTATGTATCTACGGAAGTGAAGTGCCCGTGCATATGTCACCGTTGACATGCTTGCATCAGTGAGACTCAGAGCGAGAGCCAAGAATCTCTCTGTTTCTTAATATACCAAACTTCTGTCGAAACCCAAATGCAACAATTTTATTCTTTATTCCTTGGAGGCTTGGTGGTGACGTTCACACCTTTACATTTCCTTATAGTCAGTATTTTATTTACACTGTACATTTCAGTTTCAAGATAGTTAAAAATTCCTTTTGTACTACACTTTATGAACACATGTTTTTCAATTGTCATTGGAGACCAAACCATAGCCATGTGTGTAGCCTTCTGCTCACCCAGTCATATTCAGCCTGAAAAATAGACTTTTATCTGAAGAAATCCCCTGTGGAGTAGGAAACACAGCTGTTTCATCCTACAAGACAGCCTGCAGAGAGGGACTATTTTCCTTCGCGGGAAAGGACACTCAAGTTTTGCGAATCTAGGTGCTGCACCATTGGGAAAAGAGCTGAAAAGAAAATAGACCATCTTTTTTGGCTCTATTGTGCGGAATATAAAGAAATTCTTTGTTCAGGTTTCATGTCCTCCTCCTCCTTGCTCAATCTTTAGTCTTTGAAAATTCTACCCTTAACTAAATAGGTAAGCTGCAAAAAAAAAAAAAAAAGATGAAACTTAAAAATATACCAGGAATACAGAATGAAGTGAGGTGATTGATCTTTGAGTAGGTATCCAACAGTGCAATGAAATTCTCAAGCAGGTTCCTTTTTATTTCAAAATGGGTTTGATTCAGAGGGATTTTATAGCTGCTAAATCATGCAGTTGGCAGAGATTGTGCATGCTTCTCACAGTTACTTTGAAAGATGTCAAATTTGGCAAAGGCAGTAAAAATACTGGCATTTACTGAGTTTGCTTTTTTTTTTCTTCCTCCTCCCAGAGAACCCTCCACAATCCAGCACACTCAGACGCCATACAGCAGAGCAGAAGGGCGCAGAATCGCAGATTTCACGGGGAGCGTGGTTTTCTCAGCCCACGTGTTGCGGCCACAGCATCTTCGGCAAAAGGCCGGCAGCCTATATGCTGGCTGCACGAAGGCTCCCCTTTGCCATCAGTGGACGTGGTTCAGTGTCACTGCCACTGGCATCTAAAAGCTGCTCCCTTCCAGCGTGACAGCTGCCGAACAGCCCGAGGTTGCTCTTCCAGCGAGGACGAGGTCTGAAGCAGCGCCTCTGGACAGGTAGGCGCTGTCTGCATAAGGCCCCCAACGTGTGTTGGTCCATCATGACCATGGCTCTGGATGTAGAATGCTTTGGTTTGAATATCAGTCCCACAGGTGACATGCACAACTTTCCCAAGCCCCAGCTTCATGGTGTCAATGGAGGTAACAGACTATGTCATGAGGCTGCTGGAAGATTCAGTGAGACACAAAGTACTTAGGACAGACACATAATAAGTGTGGATAAATGCCATTATAACTATTATCGTTATTATCTTCAATAAATGGGTTTATTATTATTATCAATCTAGAATAGATTATTATTCATAAAATTCACATTTGTTTTCACAAATACAAATGATATCATTGTTACTGCTGTACTTATAATACCTCACTTACATGGAGGAAAGTGGGGCTACTCTCCGTGGCCCCTTGATGCTGTTCTTCTATCAGTTAGATTCAAACTGATGTCTCTCTCTCTGTGTATTTTTAAAAATTAGCTTTTTTAAGCTGACGTTGTTTTTAGAGTTAAACTCATGGCTCCTATGATACATAAAACATGTGATAATATATGAGAACATATGCAATATAAACAAAGGATGCACCTAATTGGTCTAGGTAACTTCTAAGAAATTGCTTATCCATAGTAGGCCATATATAAATCCATTCCTAAAATCCACCGATATCTGCAGTGCAAACAGACCTTGATTATAGCACGGGAAATAACAGCAGTGCTAATTCTACACACCTCCATTGGTGATATCAAGAGTTATAAAAATGGCTTTTTAAAGGTATCTAGCTATGTGTTAGTCACCGTGACAAAACTTTAAAAAAATTTGATCCTTACAGCAATCCTATCATCCCCATTTCCAGATGAAGAGACACTCTTATTTAAGAGAAAAATTTTGTTAATTTGTATGACCTTTGACTTTCACACTTTTGAGATTCAGTCATTCAGTCATTTATTCTCCTTCTGGTAGGAAGAGCCTATTTTATCAATTACTAGAACCCTAACGCTGGCAAAGTGCCTGACACATAGTACATATTCAATAAATATTTTAAGTGTATACCTAAATGTTAATATAGAGATTCTGGCGAACTATGATGTCTTCATTGTCTAGATCCCTTTTCAAACCTATCCCAATGTATAATGAAGTAGACAAGCCCCTGGTTCCTGGAAAGAATGCTGAGGATGGGTTAAAGCGGAAACCAAATTGATCGAGCTTCAGGAATTATCCAAAACTGTGACTAAGCCTCTATTGCAGGACTGAAAGGACTCAGGCAGAAATCAATCCATCAAGACAAGTCAGATGATGGAAACGTTTAACTAAATCCCCCAACTCTGCCAGCTGAAAGAAATAGAGGCAAGCAAGCCCAGTCTTGTAGAGTATTGATAGATAACTTAAGGGCCGAGATTGCTGGCCACTTTCTCATTCTCTTTTCCCCGCAGAAGCCCAAGGAATATGATTAAAAAATATAAATTAGTTTGATCACACATCCTCACTTTAAATGAATCATGTCTTCTTGTGGCATTTTTAATACAATAAAAGCACTTCCATGGCCTGCCAGACCCTATATGATATAGGGCCCTCCCTCTAGACTTGTCCTGTCACCTGGGCATTCCGGTCACCCTGCTCCTTACGTCTCAAGGCCCTTTTTCCTACTGTTTCCATGCCCGGAGGCTCTCCCAGCGCTTTTCATGCCTCTGTCCTTCCGATCCTTCTGTTTCAGCGCAAAGGCCACCCTCAGGGAGGCCCCTGACTGCTGCATCTCAGCCTCCCTCTATCTCCAAACCCTGTGGGGATGCCTTGTTGATTTCAGCTCGTGATAAATGCGGTGAAAGGAATCATGCTCGTTTTTGACTAGGTTTCCTCCAAATATATAAAGTAAGCAAGTAATTTTTGTGTAAGCGGGGAACTATTTTCTTTTTGCCATTGTTAAGATGGCTAAAAGCCCACGATTTAGTGTGTCCTCAATGAATATCTGTGATGCACATTACTGTCTGAAAAATACAATGCTGGGTATTATGGGATGGCCTAAACTAGAGAAGAGTTATGATTTGGACGACCTGACGGTTCTTGACATGAGTATGGACATGGTGCCACTTGACAGTTAGCGACTGCTATCACAGCGCAGAAACCTGTTTCCCCCAAAACCTAGACAAAGGGGCCCAGCAGCAAATGACACCTGTGTTGGGGTTGAGGGGGTTCAGATCACAAAACCTGCCGGGACAAGTGCCCTATGGCGGTTAATTTTGTGCATCAACTTGGCTGGCCCATGGTATCCAGATATTTAGTCAAATATTATTCTGGATTTTTCGGTGAGGGTGTTTTCAGATGATAGTGACAGTGAAATCGGCGGCCTTTGAGAAAACAGATTGCCCTCATAATGTGGGTGGGCCTCCTCCAAGCAGTCGAAGGCCTGACCGGAACGAATGACCAGCCACCTCTGAGCCAGGGGGAACCCTGCTAGCAGACAACCTTTGGACTGAAACGCTGGCCCTTTCCTGAGTTGGCCTGCCCTACGGATTTTAGACTAACCAGCCTCCGTAGTCTTATGAACCAATTCCTTAACATAAATCTCTCTCTTTATATACACATCCTATTCATTCTGTTTCTGTGGAGAATCCCGACAAATACAAGGATACTGGGGCAAAGGATCCAAAGGGCTCTGACAAGGTCAGAGATAATTGCAATAATCATACCAGGAAGTTTATCACAGTTGGCGAGACAGCTGAGAGGGCCGTAGTCTGAAGTCCAAGGCGACAGTGGTCATAGCTGGGAATCTGTCCAAATGAAGTGGCATTTACCTCAGTGGTTTGGGAGTGTGCAAAGGAAGGTTCAGGGTAGGGAACGAGCAAAGAGAGCAAGTAGTGAGGCATCCGATGGAGCTGAGTCGGAGCCGCAGGGGCGCTGTGCAACTTTTCTCAGAACAGAGGAAATGAGAATCTGTAATAGTGCAACTAAGCCTATCTCACATGCTTTATATGCATTATCTTCTTTTTAAAAAAACGATTTTAAAAATTTATTTATTTTGAGAGATAGGGGAAGGGAGGGAGAAAGAAAGGGAGAGAAACATCAATGCGTGGTTACTTCTCACACTCCCCCTACCAGGGACCTGACCCGCAACCCTGGCATGTGCCCTGACTGGGAATCAAACTGGCGACCCTTTGGTTCACAGGCCGGCGCTCAGTCCACTGAGCCATACCAGCCAGGGCTGCATTATCTTCTTTAACACCCACACGCAAGTCTGAAAGGTAGATGAGACTATTGCTATATTACAAATGAGAAAACTGAGGCTCAGAAGAGTGAAATTACTGGCAGACTCTAAAATTAATTTCAATAGGAAAAGCTGTCTCTCTCTAAATTTCTAGTGCTTTTTTCCTGTATTCTAGGTGGCCTGTACCTTTGTCACTAGTGCGATTAATAAAAAGCACAAGGTACATCCCTCAACTTGGTCTTTTGTCTCCGCTGGGTTATAAACAGAAACTCAGAATAACAGAGGGAGAGAAGTATATTTAGACCTTGTGTGTTTAGCAATAATACCGAGCACGATAATAACAACCTGCATGCTCAGGTCCCATGAACCGGGCACCGTCCTGGCAGAATCACGTGGATCGTCACACCGAATTCTCGCAACAGCTGTGTTTCCTCATTAGCTTCTTCATAAACTGAGATTTGGAGAAGCGAAGAGGTTGCCAAGGTCACATGCAGGGATAGGGATCTAGCCAGGATTCAAACTTGAGCTTGTCAGTTTTAAAAAACATAGTTTTTTAGTTTGTCTGTGAATACACATCTAACACCCTGAAATCTCTACAAAGACTTGTGCTGCCCAGTGAGCCATGAGACGGGAAGGCCCCATGCTATCTCTTTGAATAGCGAATCCTTAAGTAACACGCAGCGAGAGAATTTGGGTATCAGGAGTTCCAGCTGGGAGTGTGGTCAACCGCATGAGCTGAAGCCTCAGGGAGGCTGCATGAGAATTTGGATGTTTTCTCATATTTTAACAAGCAGCAGCAAATTTTCACACAAAAAGAAATACCACTTGACACATGCAGGAAGCCTGTTGGGTCAAAAATCCTTCCCTGGGATCTGCAGGCATCTGTTTGCCGGCATCCCTTGGAGGTCAAAGACCATTTTCCCTTCTGGTTCCTAAATCTACAAGCCCATCTCAGAGCTGCATTGAGCAGGCGCCTCTTTTCCAAATGGAACATGAAACATATTTTCTCCCTTGTTGTCTCTTCATGCGGTCAGTCCCCTTATGTTGCTAGCTTGGGGGGTTATCTCATTTTAGTTACAGCACAAGAATGATATATTTGCAATTGTATCATGGAGTCGCGCTGAATGTTTTCTCTTTTCTCCAACAAGTCTGTCTAATGGAATTACAGGGCGCAAGCCAGTCTTGCCATCCTGACCCCGTTTCACGGCACGTGAGACGGCGTGATGGGTAGGCACCTCTCCCAACTTGAGGACGTGAGGGGCCTGTGACTCGGCCGAATTTCTGTAGAAACCCCCCCACTGGAGTAATTACTCGCTTCCTCTTTTCTCCCTCTTTCGTCCTCTCTCAGGATTTCTCAGTCTTGGCACTATTGACATTTTGGGGCTGGGAAATTACTCGTCTTGGTTGCTGCCCTGTGGCCGGCAGGATCTTGAGCTGCTTCCCTGGCCTCTAATCACTAGATGCTGCTAACACCCCCAGTTGTGACAACCAAAAATATGCCCAAACGGTTCATGTTTCCTGAAAGGTAAAATAGCCTCTGGTTGACATCACTGTTCTCTCTCCTTTCTACCCCTTCACACACACATACACAACACACACACATACTTTGAAGGGACAACTTTCTTACTAAAATTACCATTCATATGCATGCTGCTTACATGGTTTTGTGGATTTGACTACAGAAGAAGTTCTACATCTAAAAATACACGGCTAGCTGTTTCTTTAAAGGCAAAACTTGGGGTTGAGTCTGTTCTTAGGCTCGTGCAAAAGCTTGAAACCATCTGGAGCTGAACCAGCCCCCATGCCTGACATACCTGCCCTGGAACGTGCAGTCGGAAAGCCAGGGGGAGGGGCGGGGGAAAGAGGGAATCATCTCAACATTATAGAAATGAAAGCTTAGGGATAAATTGCTTTTAGCTCTGGAACAATTCTGGCTTCTGGATTTCAATTCAAGCCAGTAATAAATGCTGCTTTCAATTGCTCTCCACGCCGCATAATGGCACAGGGTCAGAACGATAGCAGGAGGTCCCGTGTGCAGAGAGGCAGTTTGCAGATTAGTTGTCCTGGTGCCAAACAAGGAGAGAGCCTGGCTTCCCTGGGGACGGCTGTGAGTGGCAGTCCTCTTCCTTCTTTCTCTCTCTTTTACATGTTAATGCAAATTACCTATTTTAGTTAATTTGACTTCCCCAGAAGTTGCAGAATTTCAGGCCCGTCACACACAGTAAACTACTGAACTCCAAATAGTGATCCCCAAGGCTTGGGTATGAAAAAAGTTGTGATTCTTGGACTTAAGTGGCTTGCACACCCCGTTAGGAGGCAAAAATATGATATATGACAATCCCCTGGCCACTTCTTTTATTCTCATAGAGAAGTCAATTCCTCCCTCCTCACGGTAACTCTGCACCAGATAACAGCTCTGTTTTGCATTTTTCCCAGTCTGCAGTCACATATTTGTTACCTGTCTTTGTCTTTGTGAAAGCCAGAACGACGATGAATTCAAATTTATATTCTTACTGGTTTGCGAAGGTCTCGGCATGGCATTAGTGGCCCTCTGCTGCCATTTAATGGCCGAGAACAATAAAGGGCTTTCTGAAACTCCTTACTCCTTGAGCCTGCCACTCCTTTCCCCTTTGGCCTTAGTTTTTCTTTGTTTCCTGCTCACTGGTGTTGTATAGGGATTCGTCTTTGATTTTCCATTGTACTTATTTTGCCTCATTTCCCTAAATGATCTCATTTATTTTCATTGGCTTAACTCTAGAGACTATTGATTTTCAAATCTACTGCCATCTGTCCTAACTTTTCTCCCAAGCTTTAGGGTTGTGAACCTTTTGCTGGATGCATCTACCCAGTGTTCTAAAGAAATTTCAATTCATCACATTCAAAAGTTGATGGATATCCTTTTCCTTAACCACTGTCAACTTCTTTATTATTCTAAATATCTATTAATAGCCCTATTAATAGTGTTATTATCTTCCTAGCCGTTCAGTTCAGAAACATGAGGATTATCATTAATTCTTCCTTCTCCCTCCAGTTCCCCAAGCTCTATATTGGATTTTTCCACGAAATTCTGCGGCTTTTACTTCCTCTGTTTTTTTTTTTTTTTTTTATTAAGGCTATCCTCTCATCTCTGTTTGTGTTATTACTGTCCTAAAAAATGTCCTCAACATCCTTCAGTAGACTCTTTCCGCCCTCCCTGCCTCTAGTCTCGTTCTTCCCCCCGCTGCCAGGATGAGTCATCTAAAGAGGAAGTCCAGCTGTGACGCGTCCCTTCTGTCTCTACAGCCTGGTTTTCTGTGGACTAAAGCCCAACATTCTCAACTGTGGAATGACCTGGCCCAGTGAACGTCTCTGGCCTCGCCTGTTTTGCCTCGTTCTAGTTGCTGTTGCCATGTAACATGCTATCCTGTTCTTTAGCAGCCTAGAAGAGTCCCTTTATGGTGCCTACGGGGTCCATGGGGCAGGCATTCACATGGGACCCAGAAGGGGTGGCTTTTCTCTGATCTGCGTTAACTGCGGATACAGTTGGGAAACCTTTATGGCTGAGGGCAACTGGTGGGACGGTCGCTAGAATCCTCTCAAGTCTTACCACATATCTGTGCTGGGATGACTCAGAAGTAGGTGCCAGAGGTCCTGTGTGCGGGTCGGCCGGTTTACAGCTCGGAGGCCGCATGGAGCTGGTCTGCCCAGCGTGTGGCTCAGGGCCCTGAGTAGGGATGTTGCACTGAGTAGGCGGAGGCCGCGTGGCCTTTGGGACCCAGACTCGGGAACCACTTCAGTAGTGCCGTCTTGGTCAGAGAGGTCACAAACTGTAATCTAATAAATTATACGTCCAGTCTTTGCCTCTGGTTTCTGGCACATAGTTTCAAAAGCCCCTGAAATTTTCTGAGTGATCAGCGTGCCTTCTCTTATTCATAACAAATGCCTGTCAGCCGTATCTGAGTCCATGAATGAGGTGCCCATAGCGGGGCCCCTAGGTAACTTCGGCCTGGAGGGTGATTGCCAGAAAAACTAGCCGTGTTGTTAGGGGGTTAGCATTTCTAGGCCTGTACCGTGACCTCTGAGGAGGGGAGAGGGGCTGGGGATCGAGTTTAGTCATGTGGCCAGCAATTTAATCGATCAGGGCCCTGTAATGAAACCTTGGTAAAAATGGAATAATGAGGCTTGGAGAGTTTCGTGGTTGGTGAACACATTGATGTCTTGGAAGGGTGTTCAATTACTCTGACGTCACAGGGACAGAAGCTCCTGCTTGACACCCCGGCCCCATATACCCATTCAGCTGGCTGTTCATTTGTATATTTAATAATAAACAATAGTTTTAAGTATAGCACTTTCCTGAGTCTGTCAGTTTTCTAGCAAATTATTGAACATGTAGGAGGTCATGGAAACCCCTAAATCTGTAGCCAATCCTGTCAGTCAGAACTGTGGCAGTTCCCAGGACTCGTGGCTGGAGTCTGAAGTGGTGACAGTCTCATGGTACCGAACCCTTTGACCTCAGGGATTGGTGCTAAATCCGGTTAGTTAGGATCAGAATTTAACTGGATTTCAGGACGGCCCCGATGGTTTTAGAGACTTGCAGTTAGGAAGCATAACCCCACCCAGGTTCAAAGCAGGGCACACAGACTCTCATCTCTTGATAAGAAGAACGTCAATATTCCTCTGATTTTTTCAGCTTCATTGAGGTATAGCTGACAAATTATATTACAATTTATAAAGTGTACAATGTGTTGATTTGATATGTGTATACATGGGATTCCAACCATCAAGTTAATGAACACATTTATTACTTTTTTCTTGTGAGAACACGTAAGTTCTGCTCTCTTAGCAAATTTCAGTTATACGATACAGTATTATCGACTATAATCACCATGTGCTACATTAGCTCCTCAGACCTTACTCATTTCATAATTGAAGGTTTGCACCCCTCCACCAGCGTCTCCCTTTTTCTCTCCCCACCCCCAGCAGCTGGCAACCCCTGTTGTGCTCTCTGTTTCTATGAGTTCACATTCCTTTCTTTGATTTTATGTATAAGTGATACTGTGCAGTATTTATCATTCTGTCTGGCTTATTGCACTTAGCATGATGCCCTCCAGGTTCACCCATTGTGTTGCAAATGGCAGGATTTCCTTTTCTGAAAGCAATGATAGGCTATTGTGCGTATGCACGTGTGTGTGTGTGTGTGTGTGTGTGTGTGTGTGTGTGTGTTTTGTCCACTCCTTTGGCTAGGGGCACTTACGTTGTCCATAATGAATAATGCTGCAATGAACATTGGAGTATGAGTATCTCTTCTAAAAAGAGATTTCATTTCCTTTGGATAAATATTCAGAACTGGGGTTGCTGGGTCATATGGCAGTTCTATTTCTGAGTTCTTGAGGAACCTCCATATTATTTTCCGTAGTGGTTTGCACCAGTTTACGTTTCTACCAGTGGTGTACAAGGGTTCCCTTTTCTCCATGTTCTCAACGCTTACCTCTTGTATTTTTGATGATTACCATCCAAACAGGTGTGAGGTGATCTCTCACTGTGGATTTAATTTGCATTTCTCTAGTAATTAGTGATGTTGAACATCTTTTCATGTGCTTACTGACCATCTGTAAGTCTTATTTGAAAAAAAAAATGTCTAGTTAGACCCTCTGCCCATTTTTAAATCAGATTTTTTTTTTTTTTTGCTATGGAGTTGTTTGGGTTGTTTCTATATTTTGAGTATTATTCTTTGTCAGATATGTGGTTTTCTGATAAATTGCATAGCAAATATTTTCTCCCTTTCTGTAGGTTGCCTTTTCATGTTGTTGATGGTTTCTTTTGCTGTTTAGAAGCTTTTTATTTTGATGCAATCCCACTTGTTTATTTTGCTTTTGTTGCCTTTGTTTTGGGAGTCAGATCCAAAAATTTATTGCCAAGACTGATGTCACAGAGCTTACTATCCATATTTTCTTCTAGGAGTTATATAGTTTTAGGTCTTACATTCAGATATTTAATCCATTTTGAGTTAATCTTTGTGTATGGTGTAAGTTAGTTGTCTAACTTCATTCTTTTGTATGTGATTGTCCAGTTTCCCCAGCACCGTTTACTGAAGAGACTGTCTTTTCCTCATTGTATATTCTTGGCTTTGTTGTAAATTAATTGACCGTACATGTATAAGCTTATTTCTGGGCTCTCTGCTCTGTTCCACTGATCCATGTGTCTGTTTTTATGCCAACACAATGCTGTTTTTACTACTATAGTTTTGAAATACAGTTTGAAAGGAGAGACTGTCATGCCCGAAGCTTTGTTCTTCTTCCTCGAGATTGCTCTGGCTGTTCGGGGTCTTCTGTGGTTCCACACAAATGTTAGGGTGTTTTGTTCTATTTCTGGGGAAAATGCCATTGAAACTTTTATAGAGATTGCATTGAATCTGTAGATAGCTTTGGGTAATGTGGATGTTTTAATAACATTATTTTCCAACTCATGAGCATGGAATATTTGTCACTTATTGGTGTCTTCAGTTTTTGTCATTAATGTTACATAGTTTTCAGTGTACAGGTATTTCAACTTTCTCATAGTTTGTTCTTAGTGTAAAGAACACAACAGATTTTTGAATATTGAGCTGGTATCTTGAACCTTTACCAAATTTGTTTACTAGTTCTAACAGTTTTCTGGTGGCATCTTTAGAGTTTTCTACATATAAGATCATGTCATCTGCAGACAGAGACAATTTTAATCTTTTATTTTTGATTTGGACGCCTTGTGTTTCTTTTTCTTACCTAATTGCTTTGGCTAAGACTTGTAACATTATGTTGAACAAAAGTGGCGAGAGTGGGCGTCCTTGCCTTGTTCCATGTCTTAGAGGAAAAGCTTTCAGCTTTTGCCTATTGAATCTAATGTTATCTGTGAGCGTCTCGTACGTGGCCTTTATTATATTGAGGTACGTTCTATCTACACGCAGTTTGTTGATAATTTTTGTCATGAAAGGATGTTGAATTTTGTCAAATGCTTTTTATGCATCTATCGAGATGACCACATGATTTTTATTCTTCATTTCTTAATGTAGTGTAACATATTTATTGATTTATGGATGTTGAATTATATTTGTTGAGTTACCCAGGTATAAATCCCACGTGATCATGGCGTATGATTCTTTTAATGTACCATCATATTTGGTGTACTAGTATTTTGTTAAGGATTTTTGCATCTGTATTCATTAGAGATATTGGCCTGTAATTTCTTTTGTCGTAGGTTCCTTGTCTGGCTTTGGGATCAGGGTAATGCAGACCTTATATAGTGAGTTTGGAAGCGTTCCCTCCTCTCATTCTTTGAAAGAGTTTGTGAAGGATTGGTATGAATTCTTCTTTAAATATAGAATTCACCAATCAAGCCATTGAGTCTTAGACTTTCTGGGAGGGTTTTGATTACTGATTCAGTCTTCTTACTAGTTATTGGTCTGTTTAGATTTTCTATTTTATCATGATTCAGTTTTGGTGGGCGTATGTTTCTAGGAAATTATCCATTTCTTCTAGGTTATCTGATTAGTTGGTGTATATTTGTTTATAGCAGGTTTTTATGATGGTAGTGTCTCTGATCTAATGTGTAGCTTAAGTCCAGTGTTTTCTTGTTGGTTTTCTGGATGACCTGTGCGTTGTTGAAAGTGGGGTGTTGTCTTTTCCCGGCTTCCTGATCAGTGGACGCCGGCGCTTCACTATCGGCCTCTCACCGTGGTTTGTATTGTGCTTGGGCTGCTCACCTCATGGTCCCCCCCCCGGCCCCCCCCGCCCCTCTCCCGGAGCCGCCGCTGTGGGGTCGCATGCCTCCACCGGCGACAGACCCATGGCCGACCGTGGGGAACCTGACCTGACTGGCGCCAAACAGAACACCGCGGTGTGGCTGGTCAAAGTTCCTAAATATTTGTCACAGCAATGGGCTAAAGCCCCTGGAAGAGGTGAGGCTGGGAAACTAGGGATTGCCAAGAATCAAGGGAGGATGAAGGTGTCATTTCCTTTAAATGAGGATCTTGCAAATATTCATATTCATGATACTGGTGGAAAATCAGCTTCAGGCAGTGCTCCTAGAGGACATCCTTTTGTCTTACAAAGTGTTGGAGGACAAACATTACCAGTATTTACTGAGAGATCACCAGATAAACCTTCATCGGAAGGAATGGTAGTACGAAGAGCTGAATTCGGACCTGCTGCAAGTGAAAACTGCATGAAGTTAAAAAGACCGCAAAGAGGAGAACCTTCTAAACCTGTAAGGCTATCACAACAACTGGACAAAGTTGAGACAACCAACTATAGACCCGTTGCCAATCATCAATACAATACTGAATATGAAAGGACAAAGAAAGAAGATGGGAAACGAGCTCGAGCTTTTAAGCAATATGCTTTAGACATGCCATTTTCGGCTTTTGAGAAACATCGGTATTATAACCTTAAGGACTTGGTGGACATCACAGAACAGCCTGCGGGCTACCTGAAGGAAACCTTAGAGGAAATGTAAAATGGGATCCACAGAAACGTGGGAGCCGAGGCCAGAATACAGACATTGTCAAGGAGAAGAAAAAGAGTGATTAAGAAGACTCTAAGCCAGTGTACCAGCACAACTCAAGGGTGACGTGTTAAGCATCCTTCTTGATACTTGAACTTGAGCACCATCTGTTCTAGGGGTAAGATGACAGATACTCTCATTTCTCTGGGTAAATTTTTTAAACAACAATTCTTGAAAAGTTACTTGTTCTTTGAGGAGAAATAACAGATTTATTTATAGACTTAACTTGTATTAGACCAGATTATTCATGACGGGGACAGGAAGTTATGTAATTAAGCAAATCAAGGAAAAAAAGGACAGTGGGGTTTGAAGCCCCCTACTATCATCATATTTCCCTCTATTTCCCCCTTCAGATTAATTAATATTGCTTGATATATTTAAGTATTCCGACGTGAAGTGCCTAAATATTTATAGTTGTTATATCCTTTTAATAAATGTCTCCTTTATCATTATATAATGACCTTCTTTGTCCCTTGTTAGTGTTTTCAGCTTAAACTCTACTCTGTCTGGAGTACACTCTTTCCTATTCTTAATCGGGGAATAATTTAACCATTCTTGATGATTTTATTTTTATATGAATTAGTGTGCTGTTCTTCTACCCATTAAAGTACTGCCCTAGTATTAGCGGAGATAGAGTTGGCAGGCAACCCAAAGAGGGAGACCGTGACTGGCCGGGTATTTAGTACATGGACCCCATTTACCTGCGTTATCATCTTCTTCAAGTCTGTCAGCAGTCATCTAATGGGAGTGTTGTTCCCATTACACAAATGAGCCAACCGGAATTCAGGGGAATAAAATGCCTAACGTCTCACAGGTACTAAATATGATACGGCCGGGATTTAAACACAAGTAAGGCTACTGCAAGAGCTCCTCCCTTTGTTTTTCTTTGGAATAGTACCCTAATCACTATGTCTCTGTGTAAGAGAGCCACCTCCCCTGCTGCGAACCGGACTGCTGGGTCCGTTGGGGGAGCACATTCGTGACAGGAAGGTTATTAAGAGGCAAGTGGTTCCTTGTCTATCCATCTACTTCCTCCTCTGGGTTGGTCTGAATAAGAATTAATTTTCTAATTTTCTCAGAAGCAAAAGTCAGTGGAAGCTTTAACGGCACCTCCTATCCTTTTCCTCTCCCGATTTCAATAAGATAAAGGGAATTAGTGGTTACTTTCTCATTCCCTGCAGGTAGTGCCAGCAAGGAACTATACGATCAGCAGCAGGGACCAAGTCCAGGCTCTGTTGCCGCAGGGTTCTCAAGGGGCAGAGAGGGTCGTTGGGCCTTCCCCTCACTTAATGTTATCGTGAATTTTATGGGAAGGTCCAGGAAGCATTGGCTCATCTGCCTAACTATATTAATTATAATTAGGGAGGCAGGAGCTGTGCCAGGCAGGAACAAAGCCTTTAAAAAATATATATGTATGTATTTCAGTAATATATACTTTTGCCTGTATTTTAAAATATTAATACACATTTTTAATTTTATATAGGCTAACCTAAGCCTCCTATTTCAAAAAGAGCATCGTCACCTCCACTCCAGCTGCTCTATTATAATCGATGGCACTGAGCAGCTTTTATCTAAGGCTTACGGGTTTCAGTTACTTCAGGAGACAATCTGGCGACCGAAGATAGAAACTCTCACCTCGAAGCGGCCTTCACTGAGCGTTTCAGGTCCCACGCGGGACGGTTCAGAGGATCCCTGCAATATACTTTTTCTCTCCAAAACATGGGACTCACATACAGCCAGCATGCGTGTGTGCGTGTTCAGTGACTAACATTAAAAGCATGGGTACCGTACATTTAGGCACTCTTTGCTGTGGCCACGGGGCATCTTCTAGAAATATCTGCCTGAGCACTGAACTCACCGAATTGTTACTCTCTGCACCAATCTACTCATTTTATAGATGTAAAATTTTGCATTTTTTCTAGTAGTAATACTAATACTAATATTAATACTAATAATGAGAAGAACTCTCTCACTGAAAATGGACCATGTGCCAGTTATCGTCCCATCTGTAGGTATTCACTTATTTGGTCCTTCCAGTGGACCCTTGGAGGTAGGTACTATGTTATCCCAGCAGATGAGAAAACGATAAGGACAGTGGTTATTCTGATGGGCACAGGGAGGCATGTCTGTAGCAAATTGGTCACCCTCCAGTTAAAAACACCCAGACCTAATGAGCTGTACATATAGGCCCAGAACTCAGGTGGTCAAGTCTAGGGCCGAGAGGTTTAATAAAGAAGCAGTGTGTAGAGCTGAAAGAGTGTTAGACTCAGAAAAATCTGATTTTTAAGTTTTCTTTTGAAGGTGAAGAAAAAAAGCAGCGTGCAAAAGAGGCAATAGTTGAACCAGCTTGTTGAATTATTGCAAGAATTAGAATGTCTGTCATTCTAGCTGGCACTGATTTTTGCAGGATAAGAATTTCTAACGTTTCTAGGATTGAAGATGTAAGGGAACATAGGGCTAAGTCACAGATCTTTCCGTACACGGGGCAGCAGGAGGAAGAGGAGGTGCGGACGGGTACAGAGGAATGACCCAAGAGGCAGGAAGAAAAGCGGAACAGGAATTGGTTCTCCGGTGATGAGCATCAAGCTTGACAAAGATGTAAGCCAAGGGGACTGTTAAAAATGAGTTACCTCTGAACGGGAGGATGATTCTCATGCAATTGGGGGACCACTAACACAAACTTGGAAAAGTTATTCTACGATTTTCCCATAGACTCAGTAAAACCAAAGACCAGGATCCCTAGGAACCAGGGCTCAGCCACGTACACTCGAGTGTGTGGTGACATAGGGAGTAAATGGCAAACATAGAATTCGGACCTGGGTTTGCATGGGTCCAGGGCCGTAGGAGGTGGGCCTTGCAGAGCATGAGCTGAATAGTGAAAGATGTGAAAACGATGATTCCCCCGCCCCCTTTTCTTCAGAAGTTAGAAATAGCCATTGAGATCAGCAGCTATTACTATGTAACATTTTGATAAACTCTGAGCTTGATTCTGATGCATTTTTGAAAAGGCCTAGATTAAACAGGGAAGCGATGCTACAGACTGATAAATCAACATGTCTTAGAATTACTGGGTCCTCCTCTGCCACGGAATTCCGTGAGTGTGAGCTCAGTGAATACGTGTCCGTGGATCACACTGACAGCACTGTAGCCCGATTTTGCCAGGGCTAAAGGAAGCACTGGGCTTTCCCCACCTTTCAGAACAAAATGAAAATAAATGCGCTTTTTCTTTTTCCCTCCATGATAGTCACGTAAAACAAATATTTATGATAAATTTTAAAGCTTGTTTAAGCCAAAAATAAAGGCATATATAAGACCAATGGCTAAAGACAGTTGAGTGATTAAAACACATACACACACACACACACACACACACACACACACACAGAGTATCAAAAAGTGTGGCTAAATTGCTTACTGAAATCACAGTTAAAGGGGAGAATTTTATTTCCAAGTAATGAAACCTCTCTTTAAGTGTGCTTCTTTCTATATAAGCAAATATTACATTTGATTAGGTCTTCTTTTTTCCCTCAAAAAATTTATTTACAGATTAAGCCTTTATCCTTAGCAGAGTTGTCACAACTGCTTGGCTCTTTTTATTTGTAAAAATGTCCAACAGAAGCCATGCCCGAGTTCGTACAGCCACCTGTTAACTGGCATGGGACGCGCAGGCAGGGAGAGAGCGAGGAGGTAAACTTTGGCAGCCCGCGGAATAACAGGCGCGGTTAACACTTATTGAGCATTTACTAAGTGCCGGGGACTCTGTTAGTGCATTACGCGGATTGTCTCCTTCAACTGACTTTATGAATTAAATATGAGAAAACCGAACTGTGGGGGTATTAATTTAATTTCCCTGAATCAAATAAGCAGGAAGTAGGCAGGCTAAGATTCAAAGCAGCTGGAGTCTACATTCCTAACCAAGGGTTACAGTCTCATTTTTCTTACTGTTAAAGACAATTCGTTAGTTCAGGCAGGGGCTAGACCAATGTAAACTTAACATCGAAAGAAATCTAGTATCTCTTAAATTTGCACTTACGACATCTTCCCTGATGCATTTGAATTTTCTACAGTGGAAAATATTTTTTACAGAAGATATTTTTAATGAGCTTGTATGATCAGTAACTGACGGCTTGGTAACAAGATAACTTAGGTATTAATAATACCAAGGTATTGTTACCTTTTTAGTATTAACAGTAATAGCGACAACAATATGGAACAACAAGGCAGTAACACCTAACAAGTACTGAGAATTTACATATTCCAGGAGTGGCATTTGAAGAACATCCCTGGTTTTCACTTTTCTTTGCGTTCCGACCAGCCCAAGTATTTAGTAAAATGCTGTTCCTCTTCTTTCCGTATCACGCCATCTCGACTCCAGCTCAACTAATTCGTACTCCTCTCCTACAAATCTGAATCTTGAACCTAAAGAAAGCAGTTGGAATTATGTCACTCAAAATTACTCTAGAGATGGCCCAGGAGCTCCCATATCTGAGAACCTAGAGCTATCCCATTTCTGATTTTCCTGTGACATGATTATTTAATTACTTTCTTTAGAGTTTGTAAATTTCTCCAAATCCTTCCAGTAAGTTTGTGGCTATTTTATTTTATTTTATTTTATTTTTTGTTAGCACAATGACATAATTAGACCTATTTGGTTGCAAGTGAAAAAAAAAACTCTGACTCAGTACTTGTGGTTGGGGTTATAATCTCATAGTTCACAAGACAAAACTGAAGGGTCAAAAAAATTAAGTGGAAAGATAGCTCCAGAAAAATCATATCCTAATACCAAAATTATTACCCAGTGTCCAGAAAGGTGAATGACTTGTGATTTTACTCCACTTATAAGCTAACAAGTTAGCCTGCTACAGTATCAGGGACACTGGTGGAAGGTAAGAGACTCCTGGCTCGGAGACAAAGGGTGTTACTACTTATACTTACAGCAAAAGCGGTAACCATAACTTTGTTCATTTGTGTTGCTACCACACCCCCTCAGCTTGCCAAGTCTAAGCGGTGCACTATAGACAGGAACTCTGGACTAGGGGATTTCCTGCCTTTGGAATAAATGGAAGCAAGCTTGCTTTTTGTTGGTTGGCGCTGGCGGGGGGAGGGGTGGAGATACTACCTCATCCCTCAAGGTTGCTTTCTGCTACGACAGTCCTGAAAAATAGTCCAGATAAAGAAAGCTCAAGGTCTTGCATTCTTGGCATACCCAGCGAAAAACGTGCGGCAATGGTCAAGGTCCCTGACAGATCGCCTTTCCCAGCACTTACCGAGTTCTGCCGCTTTTCAGATATTGAGAGGGCCATAGTAGTTTTTCAACAAATTTCACAATAACTTTCTTACCTCTCCTTCTTCTTCCTTTCCATCCCGGTCTGTCAGAAGCAAATTGAGTTGGAGAGGAAGGGGACCAGCTCAGTTAGTGGAGGCAGCCCCCCTTGGAAATATTCCAGCTTTTCGGGCCAGCTAATAGGCCTCGATTTGGTCAGCAGCGCAGGGAGCATGAGAGAAAAACTGTGTCAACGTTGGGTTTAACATGCTTGTGTTTTGATGCCTTAGAAGCAACACAAAATCCTCAGTCGGTGATGCATGTGTACCGGTGTACACGCACTGAAAGATAAAAGCGCAGTCAGTATCAGTGGGCGTTTTATTAACAAATATCTAGTGAACACCTGCTGTAGTTCAGGCACCCTGCTGGACCATAGGTATGCAGGAGTGAACTAAATAAATTTGGTCCCTGTGCTCTGAGGGCTTGCCCTCTAGTGATATTTATGGGGACAAAACTCATAATTATGGGTGTTTCTTTGACTAGCCTTTGTGCAGCACTTTACAAGGCAAGCCCTTTCGTGTCCACTCTCTCATGCCATCTTAAAAATAATCTGGAAATGGCACTATTACCAATAATAGGAGCCAACAAATACGGAGGCTATGACTCAAACAAGTGACTGATTTGCTGAAGAACCTCTAGCGAGACATTGAATCAACACTCATAAAATACTTCTTAGAAATCTCATTTATTATTTCAACAAATATTTATTGACCTCTACGTGTTGGCCTTCTGTCCCCTAATGGCACAAGACACTCATCCACAGGGAATGCCCTTCTTTCCTTCACCTGGTAAAGTTTCTGTCTTCCAGGCTCAAGTTGATGACCTGCAACGCAGCCTTCCCTCCCCTCCAATGGCCCCTGTGAACTTATGCCTTGTGGTGTGTATCACTGTTATAATCATATACTTATTTGCCTGTGTATTTCCTAAATGTACGGTTTTTGAACTAGACTGACTCTTTCCTGAGGGGAGGGACTAACTTTTGTTGACTGCGTTTTATGACAGAGCTCCTAGCATATTCTGTGCTCCTGACTACTTATGGGAATGACTAAAGGAATGGTTCGTAAATATGGTCGATAGCTGTTACCATTTAACGTGTAGGTTGTGGCAGGCATTACGTCCATCTTTCAGGAGGAGAAAGCTAGATTTGGAGAGAGTAACAGGGTTTGCCAGCGTGGCAGAGCCACGAGCCAGCCGGGTTGGCCCTGGGACCCAGACCAGCATGGCATTCAAGCCAGTGCTCCTAACGACCACAACAAAGATTTTATTCATGTCCTCAAGGAAATAATTTGCTTCAGGTAACCTTTCCCCCTCCCCCCTTGGATCCTGCGAGCAGCCCGCATAGGTCTATCGAGGACAGCCGTCATCACAGATTCATAGCTTGACCCCCAGCTTTCTTTTCCTTTCTTCCTATGTCCAGCTAAATGTCCAAGCAGCACACAGCAGGAGGTGACCAGGAGGGAAAGGCTGGCAGAGGAAGACTTTGTCATTAAGCAAATGAGCAATAGCAGACAGTCCCCATGGGCAGCACCACCTGGACTGTCCTTCTAGCCCATGCAAATGTGACCTTCCAGAGGCTGGGGCACGAGGGTGTTAGGAGCTCCAGCTGCCACAGCAGAAATCACTTGGAGAAGTTAGGAGGGCTGGCGCAAGATGCCTTTGCTTCGTGGACCACTGTTCCCAGGGCAGAGACCGTAGGGGGGCCTTCAAAGGCCTGCTTCTGGTCTGTGTGTTCAGAAGCAGTTTGGAAAATGCTGTCATATCAACTGTAGTTCCATGCTGTCTAGGGGTATGCAGTGGTTGCCCACAAAAATTCCCCTCTGAGGCTGAAAGTTACTGAGCGGCGTTCACTGCCCTGGACTTCACTTGGAACATGCAGGAGCCAGAATTTTTAATGAACTTTGTAAAGGTTATTGCTTTTTTTTCTAATTAGAAAAGAAATGCACGCACCGCTTACAGAAAAACTTGAGATAATATAGACAAGTATCAAGCAAATAAAAATATCCATAATCCAGATTTTATCTTATATTTATTACACAGCTTACTCCAAGTTTCTCAAGAAATATGCTCAAGTCTATTTACTAAAATGTGCTGTCTTTTTTTTTTTTTTTAGAAGATCAGGAATTTGAAGCATTAGGTATCTTACGAGGCATTAGCACTGTAAAACTCATTGTTGCACTATGTCTTCTAACTGCAACACACAAAGTAAAATCTTTGTGAACATAAGTACTGTGACTAGTTTTGCCACAGTTACGAGTTGAGTCGGGATTCAGATTGATTCAGGTTTTACTCTCCTGGACTTACCAACCAGGTCCTTCTAGGACTTGGTGCATCAATTACAGCTTTCAAGTAACTGTGAGACCAGCTCCCCGTGAGAATGTTTTCTACCAGAGGGCGGGGTCCGCTGAACCTGCGCTTGGTCGGGAAAGAATGATTCAGTGAGGGAGTGAGCTGATGAATGGATGGGTGAGTAGATGCGATGACTTCTGTCAGAGTCTTTAGTAGGCATACTTTAACTTTAATGTCCTTTCCACAATTTACCAGACAGGTGTGGCATGCTTTTACAGTGTTTTTCAATGGGGGGTGATCTTTCCTCTCCCAGAAGCCATTGTTCAGTACGACTTGGGCACTTTTTAGTTGTCACAACTAGGGTGGTAGGTGTGCTACTGGCATGTAGTGGATAAAAGCCAGGGGTGCTGCTAAACACCCTGCAATGTACAGGACATCCTCCCACAACACAGAGTCACCCAGGTGTCTGTTACCCAAATGGCAGTAGTGCCAAAGCTGAGAAACCCTGGTTTAGCACAAAGGTGGGCATGTTTTACTGGCCTCATAGGGCAGAGTGGAGAAGACTGTCACAGTGGGCAAAGTGAATACCGGTAGGTCAAAGTCAGAGGGCTCCTAGTAAGATTATAAAAGTGACAATAAAACAATGCCATCTCTTCTATTAAAAAAATAATCTTTTTTTCTTGGCACAGATGGTGTTAGGCCTGTAAATCTGCCATTCGTTCAGTAATCACATGAAGAAAATGGATGATTTAAAGCAGTTAGAAGGTTTATCTTGCAGAAGGAAAGCGTGGGTGTCTGAAGAAAAGTAGTAAACATAAATTCTGATTTACATCTGAGAAGCAAAGCCATTTAGAGTGTAACACAGCTTCCATCTGAGCTATGGCTGAAAGGGAGGTAGAAGATATGGTCAATGATTTTAAATGATTTATGGGGACATCTGTAAAAGAAATACAAAGGCCTGGATATAGCCAGGCCTTTCTGATGTGCCATAATAGAATTTTATACTGTTTTTCTCACAGTCAAATAAAGTTCAGTAGTATAGATTGTTACCTTGTATTAGTACTTCCCTGGCCGCCTGTCAGAATGCTTTATTCAAAGAGACGGGTTTATATTTCACAAGGAAATGATTTCTAAAGTTCTTCCATTAATAATTTTTTATTGAAAGAGAAGCCAGATTTAGTCATTCCACCCATAGATTGGGAGATTAGCCCAGAATGAGCTCTTTACATGAAATACTCTTTTTGTGGTATTTAAATAGGGAATGGTATTTTAATGCTGTGAAAGAGAACACAGAAAAATGACTGGTCACTTTACATAAACTTCTATTTGAATTTTCCTTTGGTTTTCCATTGCCATGAAGTCTGCTGAAAATATCCCTAACAGTACATGCTGCCCGGACAGATAGCTGCTGGTGCAACGTACTTTATCAGCGCAAACGTGAGGGTAGCCCCCAAGAGACACCTACGGGCAGAGACTCATAAATAGGAAGAAATAACCTGCTCTTTGCTTGGAACAACCTTTTTGTTTTCTGTTTATGTTAATTAATCAATTCTTTTACTTCTTCAACAAACCGTGTGAAACACCTAGCGTTCCCCGCACTGTTACTGGATCAGAGAAGGCTGCCGTGAAAGGAAAGCCAGTAAACGCCAAGGGTTCCAGAGCCTAACGTTGGGCGCTGTCCAGGGTGCTGAACACGTGGAGGCGTCGAGCTCATGCGGAAGGAGAATCTGTATGCAGAGAACGACCCATCAGAAAAGAACAGGATCAGAAAATGGGACCCCGGCCCTTACCAGTATTATGTTTCATCAGCTCTGTGACTTTCAGTAAATCCTTTAACCTTCCCTATAAAGTTAGCTTCCAGATATAGAGTCAAACTCATGTAAGTGATATTATTTAGTGAAAGGATGGCCTGTGACAAACATTTAACTCAATTCAGTGCAATAGCATCCATGGAGTAATTACACTAAACGTACCGAATAGCAGTGAGAACTGAGATACAGAAAGGAGTAAGTCTTGGCATCAAGGAATTAACAGGAAAAGCAAATATATGAACTTATATTTGACTGTTAAACTAAAGGAAACCTATTATCACCATACTTGATATAACAGAAGAAAACTTTATACCTAAGTCACTCCTGAATATGTGTCTGTCTATGTGTTTCTGTGCATGTTGACAGAGGGTAACCTGTTTAAGTAGTTGCTCAGAGGAAGGTTCTCTGCTTGCCTCTCCGGGTCCATTATCTACCCTTCTCCATCCTGTTGTGTGACATCAGAGGCCGACCTGGATAGATTACACCCATGGGAAGAAGGAGGGTGGAGAGTGAGTTTGGGTACTTAGTCTCTTGGATCCTCACTGTGACTCCCTGCAGTCTTGCTCTCTCTCTAAAGTTATCCTCTCCCACAAGAGGGCTCTCTGCACACAGCTCTGTCCAGTTTGCACAAACGCTTCCATCTTCTTACCCAATCAGACTTAGTGGTTGAAACAGAGCTCCAGGCTACCATCCTATCTTCTTTGGCTCTATAGACTCTTTACTAAACTCTCCTCAAATTATTCTAGTTCCAAAGTGCCACATGTTTCCAGCTGGGACCACACTTGATATAGACTCCATATCACCTTATTACAATACTATGTGACCTTAAACAACCATTTTTTGAATGTCTGCTCTGTATCAGCCCTAACAAGTACTATGCAAATTTTGCAATATTCTGATAAGAAACAATAACTTCTTCATTAGAATCTATGTAATTTTACCAACCTCTGCATAGTCCGTGGTATTTCTACCTAGTTCTGCTCATGATGAAAATGCACTCCCCTTCCCCTTGGCTTTCCTCCCTCCTTTATTTCACTCTCTCTAGTTTTGACTCCTGCTTACATGATCACCTCTCAATAAAGCACTTGTGCACAAGCTCCTTTCCTAGATTCTGCTGCTGAAGCTAAGAAAAGTCCTTAGATTCAATCAAAATACTGGATAGAATGGACTGCTTCACCTACCTCATGTTCAGTATCCTCTGACATTTTGGGGAAAAGATTACCAGGAGTTAGTATATCTAGGCCTTACATCATGTAATTTTTTTTGTTTGCAAGAGGCAAAAGCAACTCGGGCTATCTGAAGCCCAAAGGGAGTTTATAGAAAAGAGACAGGTGCTACAATGCTAAAATTTGCATCTCGGGAAGAGGAGCAGTGTGATAAATTCTTGGAACACCAGGCGAAGAAACTTATGGGGCATCTCTTTAAAGTATCACAGTGAGGCAACTCTTTCCGTCTCTGAGTCCTCAGTAAAAGGCATACTCCAGGAGGGGAGACCCATCTAGCTATAGCTCCTTGCGTTGTGTAGCATTAGGGTCTTTTACCTTAGCCCCCAAGAATCTTCGAGTTCCTGAAAGGCAGGACCCAAAGGTTGGGCTTATGGGCAGATGTAAAGCCTAACTGAATTGTAAATCCATCATTCCTCCTTTACTGTTTCATAACCTTCAGCAAGTCACTCTGTTACTGAATGTGGCCCCATTTGAGGGCAGTTGTGGCGGGGCAGATGCTGTTGGTGAAACAATGCCCCACCTTCCCTGGGGTCCCTCCATTTTAGGTTCTTTGCCCGTTGCCCTTAGAAATCATGGCTCTCAGTGCCAGAGTTTGGTGAAACGGAAAGGAATTATTTATTCAAAAGTTATACAGGTTTTGAATAATGACTAAATGTTGCCATTAAATCTCAAAACCCCTTCAAAACACCCACCAACACACACAGTCCTGCCTTCCCCGGCTTGGCCCAGTCAGGCCCGGTCAGACAGTCAGACAGTCGGGGGTCCCGTCCTTCAGGAGAAAAAGAACAGAAGTCTGGAACTGGGCTACGCCGGCCTCTCGTGGTTCCCAGCGCCATCGGCTGTGTCGCCGCCGCAGTCTCCAGTTCTTAATCCAAAACCACCTCCTCCTGGCCCTCTAGCAAGAGTCCTTTCTCCCCTTTCCTTCCAGCCTGCCCTTTGCATTGTTCCCCTGTGGCCTGGCGCGAACCAGCTTCCAGCTCTGAGACGCGCAGGTGTAGCTGGGGGAGCTTCCCCCCAGTCCACGCCTGGGTTTAAGTTAAGCAAGCTTTCCTGGTTAGACTTGCTGATATGCAAAATGGCCATCTTTGCATATGAGGTATGAAGCTATCTTGCTGTTATCGACATGCAAAATGACTCTCAGTGGCCCTGCTCCATGCCAGGTATGGAACTGGCCTGTGACTGACGTGCACAGTGACTCAGAAAGGCCCAGCTGCATGTCTCCCTTACCCCATGGTGACGCGCCTTGGGGTGGGGGAGGGAGAACATCCTATATTTTTCTTGGACACCCCGCATTCTGGGCACTGTTACAAATCCCCCTTTGGGGGGGCCCTGTTACAACTTCCCCTCTCCAGTGACCTCTGGAAGAGGCGTGAATGTAGCCAGATAAGCTCTGTGTTACCTGCCAGCTCTGACTCATTTTTGAAATATGGCCTGTAGTTTTGTTCTTGCTGGACCACAAGTGTTCTAGTCTTAACGTCCCTCTCTCTCTCTGCTTCAATAATGATTTCTTCTTGAAATCTCCTGATGTTACTTTGACTACTGAAAGCATAACCAAAATGGCTATAATAGTCTTGCTTTAAAGATAAAGATTAAACCCCGCCGAAGCTATACAAGTGGCGAGGTGGTAACTAGAGGACAGCCATGACTAAACATATGTACAGAATGGAGCAGTACTTTTTATAAATTAACAAGTAAATGAATGAGCCCTTGTGTGTGGTACTGTCATCTTTCAGAAAAAAAATTCCATTGTTTATAAGGGAGTTGACAATGGAGAAAGTCAGTATTGTTATTTCTTTATCAATTTCTCCGGCTTTCCTCCAATGCTTTCCTAAAAGTTGGACCATCAGAGTAGAGATTATAGTGTAATTACAGACTGTAACTGAGAGTTATTGTGATGGCAAATTAAATAATGTGAAAATGCCTTCTGCAAAACAGCGGTTAAGTATATTATTACTTGGTTAACTCAGTGTCTTCAGGAGGAAGTCCAAGTCGGTTCTTTGTTGATTACAGAAGGTAATGGCAGCATAAGAAATGTCCAAACGTGTAAGGATTTTGGAGTTTATTTGAGCCAAACCGAAGACAATTGCCAGGAAGCAAAACTGCACCTTATTGTAAATATCACAATCAAAAGAGGAGGCATAAGGGGGTCACATGAAATCCATTGGTGAGAGATTAGGGAGGCAGGAGAAGAGAAAGGTGGGGAACCTTTGGGATTGGGTAAAAAGGTAACATGATAGACACTTCTTTTACATAGGCGGGTACAGCACAGTTAACAGTCAACATTAACATGATAACAGCAACAATGAGGGGATTGGGGTCTCTGCTCTGGTGTGGTGGTTGTGCCCCAGGGGTTTGGCAAAAAGGGAAGTTACCGGACATTCCAAAGGTCTGTTACCATAGATGCAAAAAAGACAATAGACAGGCTCAATGAAGGTAAAGATGGAAGATTCGAGTCTAGGACAATGACTGTCCACCCTGACCTGCTTTTAGTTACCGAGCTGAAATTTTAGAGCATCCTTTGTGACTGGTCACGTTAGGCTGCCAGGCAGGCCTCCCCTGAACTTTCCATACATGGCCCCTTTTTGTCCATAGTAACACGTGAAAACACACAGTTTTCTTTTGCTTTCAACATTTACCGAACAGTCACAATCTGTCAAACCTTGCCCCATGATGAAGACTTCACTTCGTTCCTTGTCACCTGCCTTAAACCAAGCACAGTGTATGGCGTCCCCGGCACAGCTACGAAAGGCACCTTCCTCTTAAACTGTGCCTGCCTGTCCTTCCCTTTCCTCCCCTTCTTAGTGCCCGTGATGCCCGCCCGCTTCGTCACGTTCACGTCTTCTTCGGATCGACTTTTATGATGCTTCCTATTTTAAATAAGGGGGTAGGTATAGAGATTTATATGATGCTTCAAAAATATTTTTCTTCTTTTTCAAATGAGCAATTATAAAATATAAAGGTTTTTTTTTTTTTTAACCCAAAGCAGTACCTGCATTAATTCCAGTTCCAAACATGCTCATTCCGTCTGCTCTTCTGATTAAACTTGTAACGGGTTTATGTCTCATTTTACCTATGCGTTCACCTGCAGACATTCTCATTCTTTGAAGCCAGATGGGGCATAAATCTTAAATAAATAAGTAAAAAATATGATAAAACATCACTACCCTGGTTAGCTCATAACATAAAAATGAATCTAATAAGCATGTAAATATATGTGAATTCTGAAATAAAATACCATCTGCTTTTGTAGGAAAAAACACATTAATTTTATATCACAACATGCCATCCTGTGGAAATTCAGTTCAGCGACATAAATAAAGTATCTAAATATGTGGAATTTTCAAATTACCTTCTTACTCCTGCCAAATTAAAAAGAAAGTTTCATTTATTTCTTTTTTGCAATAACGTGCACTTAACTGAGTTAGACTTTCACGTCTGGAACTGGCAGATTTCCCCAGAGTTGCATCAGATATCAGAATCAAGGGTTATTAACATTACAAAGAGCACCACTGTCCTACAGTGTCCCCTTTATCATTCTGAGCAGCTGCCGCAAGGCAACGCACTTAACCTTGGGAAATGTGACAGAAATTCTGGGTAGTCAAAACCTGCCAGTAGATTCCCTTGACTGGGCTCTACTGTAAAGCTTTATTTAGCTGCTATACAGGAGAAAGATGAAATTCTTATTATCATTTAGTGTTTATGATTTCCATTCCCTTGGCTGGTAGGACACTGTTTTCCCCACTGAGAATGTCATTTGACCTCTGAGAAAGGGGTGCTAAAGATTTAAAAATAGGTGCCAAGGCCACTTCCTTCCAGATGTTTTAAAGCAAGCTGTGAACTTTGACTACTTTTTTTTTTTTTGGTAGAACTTTATTTTCTATTTTGGCTGAAAAGGCTGCTGTTTACATGTTTACTTTCTTAAAATTAGAAATCATTTAGAAACAGTGCAGATGACTGACTAGTGAATGGGTATACTCAGAAGCGACTGGTGGTCTAACTGCAGACAGAAACCTTCAAAAAAGCAAATGTGGCAATTTCTCAAAAGACTTAAAACATTTTGTAGCCTCAATCCAGTATTTTTGCTTCCGGGAATCTTGCTTATGGAGATACTGTTATTTATGAACGGGATATGTACTATTATTTTATGCTTGTGCCAGCCCCATCATCTCTTTTACTTCTTAAAACAACCCTATGAATTCATATTACAAATGAGGAAACCGAGGCAATGATAGAATTTTAGCAACTTGCCAAGATCCCACAGGTAGGTTATAGTAGTCAGGTCTTTAACCTAGGACATCTAACATCAGGGTTGGACACAAAATCATTACACCTCAACAGTTTGTGTAACATTTTATCTCCTATAGTATTTGTTTCCATTGTGTTTACGATGATCCAAACATTAAAAAAAAAAGTATGTAAAGAGAACGGTTAAGTGAATTATATTGCGTAAAATGATATAAACAAAGTTTTTATATTGACAGCTTTAAAAAATAATCCTAAATGTAAATGTAGGATAAAAACACATTTATTTAGGGTACAAATAGTAATAAACAAATAAATAAAATAAAAGGCAGCAACATGTCAATAGGGATTGTATTTAAGTTGTGCAGATATGTTTGAATCTTATCTCTGTCATACTTTTTTCTATACCTTCTGCTTACCTGTAATAATTATATTATTTTAGAATAATAAATATACTTATTTTAAACATTGACATTTAAATATATCTCTCAAGGATATTGGAAACATGTTTTTAAATTAAAAATTCTGTACTTTATTTGTATAGGTCACTCTGTAGTCACAAAAACAGGAGAAGATATTGTCTTGCCTCCTCATTTTTAGTTGGTATACCAAGAATCACAGGATTTTCTGATACTGTGGTCAATGTACTCATCTATCTGGAGGGTTAGAAAGAACACATTTTTTGCCTGAGATCACAAAGAGGTTTAGACTTAGGAAACTTTAGATCGTATACAGTTAGTGACATCTGGTATTATACTTCATGCCAAATTTAGGGTTTAAAAAAATTTCTTATTTCCATTTCAAGATCATGGCTCTTTGTACCTGTGAAATATCTGCCTACTCAACTGTCTCCATTTGAATATGACTGCTCACCTAAAAAAAATTAAGAAAAAATGGATTATTTGGCATTTAATTCACAATAAGTTTTGCAAGCTCTAGCACTTGCCCTAAGACATGAAGCCGATAGACCAACCAGATCAATTAGCCAATTTGCAATGTATTTCATTCTAGTTTCATTGCAAAAAAAAACCTCCCTTTTTTAGACAGATGAAAATCTCTCCCTTTGAGTGGCATATCTCTGATCCCCAAGTTTGAGTTAAAACTTTGATTTCTATTTGTCACCGAGGCCCCACGTTACAATTCCCATTTCCTCACTTCCCAGCTCTAATCTTATATCTTCGTTCTTTCTAATATAAAAAGATTCACTCCTTAAAGGCAGACGTATTTCCTGTCCACTGTGTTTCTGACTGTTTCTGTCTGTCAGACCCTGTCGCTGCAACACTCCCCAAACCCTGTCAGAGAAGTCTGTTTTCTCCTTTAGTTTTTCAGTGCTGAATTCCATGTTTTTTTCCAGTGTGAATAGTGGTTCTCATTATTTTGCTCGCTAAGTTAAGGCTCAAAAAAAGCTCCGGCTGGCTTCCGTTATAGGTCAGTCCTACCCAATGGGACTTTCTGCAGTGGGGGAAAGGTTCTCTGTCCTAGCTGCCCAGTGCTGTAGCCACCGCCCACATGTGGCCGTGGAGCACGTGAAATGGGGCTTGTGCAACTGAGGAACTGAATTTTAAATTTTATTTAATTTTAATGAATATAAATTAAAGTAGCCGTATGTGTTTGGTGGCTACTGTATTTGAGAGTACAGATTTAGCACATCCTTGTTGAGCAATAAAATCCTAATTATTGTTATGTTTAGAGAGAAAATGGAGCACACTAGAACATTTACTTATTTTTTCACTCCATTGATAGTCCCTTTTTTCTCCTATAACCTTTCCATCATTTCTCTTTTCTTCTCTTCCATTATTCCTCCCTCCTTCCCTTTCAAAAAGGATCTTTGATACTTGTTTAGCAGTGTGGAGATAGGAAATCTTGAGGACACGTGGAAGAAATGGTGATTTTTTTGCTCACGAAAACCAAATGGAGGGAATCGACTGTGGAGAAAGCATAAGACTTTCCTTCTCTTGGATTCAGCTGTGCCTTCTAAGAGAAATTCTGTCCAAGGACAAAATGATGCAAATTTGACAGGAGTGTCCTCTAAGGTATCTAATATTCATGAACCTAGACCAGCTAATAAATTCTTTTTATTGTGTAAGCTAGTTTGAAATTAGTTTCTATCAACTAAAAAGTTCTTTCTAATTCAAAAAGTTAGCATGAAGATCGTTTGAATGATATATGTGAAATGGCATGGCACTGTGATTACTTTAAAAGTATTGTTTTATTTATTTTTCTCTCTGAATTTCATTTGATACCATGTATGGTGACATGCCATTTTACTGGGTCCGTTTCAATTAGCACATTCATGGAAATCCTATGCTTCGCATGATTTTCAGAAAAGAAACACCTTGTAGAGTCCATGGTGCCTCCAGACCCTCTGTTCTCCATTCCCCTTAAATCCTCAGATACTTGCAAGCTGTTTGGGATCTTACTAAGGGCATCATTAATGTCTTCCTCTGGCTCGATGCCACAAGACGGGCTGCAAGGTCTGCTGCGGTGTGGCGGTTTCCGTGCCGGGCACAGCTGGCGGCCTCTCTCCGCCTCCATTTCAGAGGATCTGCTGCTACCGGCAAGACGTCAGAAAGCCAGCCAGAGAGTGGCTGAGGTTTCTCTTCGGCGAAGGAGAAACGGAGGCGTCTTCTCCTAAACCTGTCCCTTAGCCCAGCTGTTTGTGGGACAGTTCCTTCATTTCACTGATGAAAAGTCACATTTTTTTGGCCCCTTATTTTTACTAATTGCATTCTCCAGGGCACAGAGGGGCAGCTGAACTGGCCCGTGTTTATTACATTACTTGCTGTTTTAGCACAATGCTGTGCTTGAAGTTACAGCATGAAGGGACAGCTGTTGTGCAGAAGGCACACGCCCTGCCTGCTGGGAACCCTCTCTCCAGATTCATCCCTGAGCCATGGACTGTGAATCAACTTAGTACTCTTTTCTGAGAGGCAAATGGAAGTGGAAGGACTGTCCTCTTCAGTTATTCAGTTGACTAAGGTGTGACTCATTAATGTGATTTGGAATTGTGGTGAGACAACCAAGAGAAGCTGAAAGCAGTCTACATAAAGGCAAGGGGCAGGGAACACGAAGCCACAAAGAAGGGAGAAAGGATTATACTGTACAAGGCGGAGAGGGAAAAAAGTGAAAGCCCTTCAAGTAAGTACAAAGTAAGGTAGGGTAGGGAGGTAAAATTTATAAATGGCTACAAGACCTGCTGTGATGCTTGGTGAATGCTCAGTATGCTATATATTAATATAAAAGCCAAATCATCTAATATGTCGTCGGACCATGTTTATAGATAAATAAGGTCCATAGTGTTAATTGTAATGAGGTAATATTTACCTTCCTAATGATAATGCTCAAGTTTAGGATGAACTCTACATCGTGCTAAGTGATTTGGTAACATAATATTTATCCATCATAATAATTTCATGAAACTGATTCTTATTAATCTCATTTTACATATGAGGTAACTGAGTCTAAGCGTAGATAAAAAACTTGACCTTACTCATAGAACCTTGGATTCAGACCCAGGGGTGTCAGACCCCAAGCCCGTCACCTTGATCCCTATGACGACGCCGCTGTGGAATGGCAGCCTGCCCCCATGAGCCATCAGCTGGGACCTGCAGCCCTGCACCCTGGTCCTCCTTAGCCAGCAAGTGCTGAGCTCTTAGGTTCATAATCCCAAACACATTTCCCATCGCTCATGTCTTCTCTCTTTTCTCTATGAGATTCCTCTTTCCTGTGTTTCTCTGGTGCCAGTAACTCTATCGTCTTGTGTGGAGATGGGGAAGGAGCACTTGGGTACTTGAAGTAGCGGAAGGCTGTTGTGATGCACCTTAAGGAGCTGAAATACTGTGGATGGAGGGATGGAGGCGGGGTTAGAAAAATTGGCAGGAGCTTGACGCATTTCATAGTAGTGAGAAGACTCAATTATTTGAAGTGAATAAACAATGACAATTTTTAAAAAGTATTTTAAGCAACAAATTCCTTACTTTGGTTTATTTTCTGTCAGTAAATATTGATTATTTTTCTGGGTTTTAATCATTAACCCCAAATTTTAAAAATGTGCCATCTAAATTTAGTATTCCTAAAGTATTTTTCAAAGTTTTATTATGAAAATCAAGATATACCATATGTTAGGAAGTGATTTGGGGAAAAGTGGCCCAGGATTTATTCCTTTATTTTGTTTTTCCTTTTTGTTTTTAGAAGAGGTTAACTTCTTTTATTTATTTTTTTTAAAGAAACAAACCATTCAGCCTTTACTACTTCCATTTTTCCGACATCTAAAAGGGTAATTGTTGGCAACTTTTAGTGCATTTGATTTCAGATGCATATCCTGAGGCTTTGGGATTGAAGTTAAAAAGAACGTATGTGTGGGCAAAAGATCCCATTAGTATTTTTTGGTGTGTGTTTTTAAAAAATTAAGATAAAACTCACATAACATAAAATTCACCATTTTAACCATTTTAAAGGGCTTACTTTATTGGCTTATAGCACATGTACCATGTTGTGCAGCCATCCTCACCATCTTTCTGCAGAACATTTTCATCACCCTGGAAGGAAAGCCCTGACTCACTGAACTCCACTCCCCATCCCCCGCCTCCACGAAGCCAACCACTGATTTGTTTCCTGTCTCTCTCTGAATTTTCCTGCGGTGAACTGCGCATGTAATTTATATCATGTCATCATATAAATCATATGTGGCCCTTTGTGTCTGGCTTTCTTTTTTAAACTTAGTGTTTTCAAGGTTAATCCCTGTCATTGCATGTAGTTTCGTGTTTTAGTTGAGTTGAAGGAGCCAAACTTTTCAATGTAGATCAAGAGATAACAGCATTAATTTTCATGTAATCTTTGATAAGAAATTTTCTTATTCCTTTTATAGCACTTTTTCCAACCTAAGGAACAATATTTGTTATATTTTTAATAACATGGAGGGTGATGCTAATCTTAAGCAAACTATAAATATGTTTTCCCCCACCAGGTGATAAGGACCAAAGAGATAAATAGCTAAAATGGACAATGGAGGGAAAAAAAAAGATAAGTGTAATAGAAATTCAAGTTAAACAGATGTATTGAAGCTGAAGCTAAGACAATTGTGTTTGAGCTTCCTGGGAGACAATGTGGAAAGGAAGCCATAGCTCTGCCACCTGATGAACTTAAGGGCTACCTGTTGCCGGGCTTTAACTCCAACAGGAGTGTAGCAGGAGGCTCATGCAAGGGGCGCCGAATCACTGCATGGGAACGTCCCCGAAAGCCACACGCACTTTCTTACCTCTGCTGCCGTAGGTATGACTGGCCTTGACCCATCTGTCTGGTTCTCCAGTGCCTATGTAAGCTTTTCCATAGGTTGAGGGATTTTCATGTCTGCTTCCTTCTGGGCACTGCCTCAACCCCAAATCATATCCCACCCCCTCTTGGCTTGATCACTCCCACTTTCTTGAGTTCACTGAACTTGTAAAAAGTGATTCTGTTTCATTCAGTTGTGTTTTGTATGTTTATTCTGTGAACGGAATGGCACTCTGACTGAAGAAGCTGTGCGGGTGATACGAGACTTAGTGAAGACGCGGTCCTTGCCCATGAAGAGGCGCTATTTAGTGGGAGGTAGGAATATTTAAACAAACTATAACAATGTATTGTAGCGAGGGTACCCAGTATATGCAGGGTTAGGAGTTACGAATAGAGGACGGTTTAGCATCATTGTGGACTGGTGCCATCCTTTCATTTACACTGAGTCAGGGAGAGAAGGAGAAAGCCACAGGCCCGCCGTGGGATTCACTCAGGACCGCCTTTTGGTTTATTCACCTGACCTGCCCCTGACTGCGTTCTTCGCTCTCTCCAGGCACTGGCTGTGTCGTTCAGCTTTTGTGGAAATGTCCCCATCTTCATCATCCTGTTTAGTAGAGGCATCCCTTTACAGTGGCCACTGAGTGCTTGCCTTTTCATTTAATATTCCTTTTACGACACTGCCATTAGTTTTTCACCTTGGAACTATCCCTCCAGCACATTTCCCTTTGCAGGATACTCAGAATAGAGCCTGGCATACTGTAGACTCATTGTTTATTAAATGAATACATTAGCACATAACGAAGTGGTTAAAAACTTATTCTCTGGAGCCTGAAATCCTCGGGTTCTATACTTGTCCCTACAGCTTGTCAGCTGCGTGACCTTGACTAAGTTGTTTAGCTTTCCTGAGCTTTAAGGTCCTCATCTGTAAAATCAGGATAAACATGTACTTGCCCCATAAGGCGGTGCTAGCATTCAGTCTGATGATGCTTGTCGATTGCCTGGTTCGTGGTAAATACTTAGTGTTTGCCGTAAGCACAGGTATTACTGCAGCTCTTACTGAAACTCTTTGGGCTGTATGTTCACTCTGTTGGACCTTTAGAGCCACCTTGGTGGTAAGATTCCTTAAATCTAAGTCTAATTATTTGGTCACCATAGAATTTAATGTTTACTCTTTAGTTAAATTTCTGTTTCTATTTTTCTAGAATAATAGAATTCTAGCAAGGTCTCCCTGGTCATCATGCAAATAAAACAAGCAGGTGAAATTGTGCGCTTACTCAGTGACCATGTCGAACGTCTCCGGTGTGGTGGGTGCCCGTTAGTTCCTGATGACACAACAGTGAACAACAGACAAACTTCTCGCCCTCTCGGAACTTACCTCCTAATACAGCGGCTGACGAGTGTAAAGGACCTATTCGGTGCCAGAAATTTCCCAAAGCACTTTATAAATGTCACCCTATTTAATTACTTAAATGACTCTACAAGGGAGATGGTGTCATTGCGCCCATTTTTACCGACAGGAAAACTGAAGCACAGGGAGCCTGCACACTGTGTCTGCAGCCCTGTTGTGACGCGGTCGGCAGAGCCGAACCCAGGCAGCTTGGTCCAGAGACACGCTCTTACGCCATCACTCTATATAAGTGGCTTTGAAATACTGAAATTTGCTAAAAAGGCAAATGGGGGAAAATAGGACAGATTTTTGCTTAACTAATGTTGACCATCGCCAATTTGGTACCAAAGGGTAAATTAGAATAGAAAATTGAAAGAAGAATAAACCGCCCCCTTCCCCGCCCCCGTATGGCCAACACAGCTGGAGTGTACTTGGCTTAAAAAAATGGTTAAAAGCCGTAAACATTTAGGTCCTTTCTTTAATGCCTCTGAAGGACAGTTAAAATAAAGTTCCAATAGTGTTATTTTTAAAAGGGTAGAAAACCTCTCAAGAAAGCACTAAGTGCTGCATGAGGGTGGGGGGCCCCTAAGGAACTGCCCCAGACATCAATTTGCATCTCAGAAAAGCTCTTCCAAACGCAACTGCCTTTCCAAGACCTGTCTCTGCTGAGTTTGTATCGTCTGCCTTGTGATGGGAAAGTGCCTCCATGCTGCACCCTCAGGATGGAGCCGCCCTGAAATTTCTCCCACGAAGGTGTCACTCTCTCTCAGCTAGAATTTCTAAGCAAACCCTGTTAATTATCAGTGTAAATCACATACAAATACGCAGCAAAATGCCTGGGGCAGAATGACACCTGCGATGCTATTTTAGGAAAACCAAAATTTTACTGAAAGGCAAAAATAAGGAGATTTTGTGATACCTGTACCTTCAGACTCCTCCTGAAATTGTATTTTTTCCAACCTTTCCTGCTGACCTGTTATCCTGTCTTTTTTTTTAATTACTAGAAATCAATTTCATTGTTAGACCTTACACGACTTTCTTTCCCCACCAGCCCACAGCTACGGACGCTTCCTGGCCCCAGCCTTTTCATAGCTACCGCACGTGTGCCACTCCACAGTTTTTAACCTCACACTCAAGCTCTGCTTAATCAAGGAAAATCTCTCTGTCAAGTTCAGGTCCAGGTACAGCTTTCCTTGGGAACACTTTCAGTGTGATTTTCTTCCTAGGCTCTTAACAATCAGGTGGGCAGGCCTCCTGGGGCAGGGTCGCTATGAAGCCTTGATGAGTATGAATACCAAGTGGACGGCTCAGGCTAGGTCTTCATCAAGGAATTAAGACAAATGCAAGAATTAAAAAAAAAATGCGCTTGATTCAGTTTTATATATGTGACTCGGAGGCAAGTTAGAAACCCGAAAGGTGGCATGTAGAAAGGTGAGTCATCAGCAGGGTAAGCGGTGTGGATCCTAAGCTCCAGTCTAGCTCGAAGACAGGAGGAAAACTGAAGGACTCGGAAAATCCTCTGGGGCCGGAGCCAGAGGCGGAGTAACGCGGGTCTGCTTCTGGGTTTTGTTCGTTTGTTACTGCTAATCCTTTTGCCCTTGGGCATTGTGCGAGCCGCCCTGCGCCTAGCGTCCGGCTTCCACTGTACCCCTTTGTCCATCGTCACCTTCATCGCACAGTGAGGAGGAAGCGAGACTCTTGACGGCCTTCAGAAACAAACTCTACCCTGAGCAAATCACCTAACCTCTCTAAGTGTGTCCTTTTATATTTGCAAATGAGGAAGACATGAATTATCTTACAGTTTTGCTCTAAATATGATGTCTGTTTTGGGCCCTCAAATGTTAGATGACCTACATCAGAATTCTCTCCTTGTTTTCATCATGTCCTCGGGCCCTTTGTGGAAGTACAAGTATTTAAACAAAAAAAATCAGTAAATGATACCATCATTTCACATATGCTTGTCTTATCCCCGGGGATAGAATATGGGGATAGAATTATGCTCTGTTCCTTTCGTGTTTCTACCTGAGGACTCTTTATATGCCATGGATGCCCAATATACCTTGTTTGGTGATTGACAAGAACACATTTAATTGCTGTGCTTTCCCTTTGGAGAGGTGCTGACCTCCGCTACGATTCTGCCTTCATTAACTCTTCTCTCCCGCCTGCGAGTTGCGCTGACGCTAATAAATAGCTGTGTCTGGTTTTCAGTGACTCGCCATATTTGATTTCTGGAAGATATAACAGGAAGATGTTTCAGGGGTGTGGGGATAAGTAGAGACCTTTATTCTGGTACATTTTTGTGTCCTAACCAATCATTAAACCACAGGAACTGAGTTGGATTCTAGTGTTTTAAAGACCCCTTTTATATGAGTTTTTGGTTCAGCGTAATGGCTTAATGATTATTCTATCCCAGCATCCTACCTCAGACTTTCTTTAACTTTTTTGCACCTTAATTCTGATTGGACATATTTACCTGACCACTCAATTCGCTAAAGGAAAGGTGATTTCAAAGATACATTGTTCTCTCTCCATTGAAACTTCACATCCTGAATGTGAAAAATAGTGAGAATTATATACCCTGGGGAATATATAATTGGGAAAAACAATGCCTCTGGAATAGACACACCGAGCACCAAATCCTAGCTTTATGATTTGCCAGCTGCGTTCACAGTCATTACTGCCCAGACCTTCCAGCTTTAAAACAACCACTTTATTTTGCGCATGATTTCGCAGGTCAGAAATTTAAGTAGAGCACGACTGGGAAGTTCTCACGTGGGGCCTCCCGTGCGGTTGCGGTTAGATGTTGGCTGGGGCTGCCGGCGTCGGCAGGCAGACTGGGCTGGTGTCTAGGACAGCACACTCACAGGGCTGGCCATCGACGTTGGCTGTTGGTTGTCTGAGGGGCACCTACATGCGACCTCGTCAACATGGTGGTCTTGGGGAAGCTGGGATTCTTGCCCGGTGCCCGGCTTTCCCCAGAGTGAACACCCGGGAGACCGAGGCAGCAGCTGCCTGGAGTTTTGTGCCTGGCCTCGGAAGTCAAACAGCATCATTTCTGCTGTACCCTATTGGTTAGAGCAGTCACAAGATTCCCCAGAAAAATGGGGAGAGGGCATAGACTCTATCTCAGACTGCATCGTAGAGGGCAGGTGGAGGTATTATTGTGACGGTCACTGGAAAGTACCATCTGCTATATCACGTGACTATTGTTAAGTTATTGATTCACTTTGAGCCTCAATGTCCTCTTCCCTAAAATGGTGATAATTTGTAGGGAATTTCATGATAATCAGATACATATGTACATGTTTGCTGAACATTTTCTCTTAAAAGTTTGACTTCTTTTACAATTATGTGGCATCACAAAATCGAGTTTATTTATGGACGTTTTAAACCTTTACGCCTGTCTATGAATGCAAGGCTCTACGAAGGCAATTCTGAGAACGCACCTGCGTTCTCATGCAGAAAGGGCCTTCCCATTCATTGTGACTGTAATAGACCCGAATACTTCAGTTCTCTAATGGAACATTCCCTAACAGACTGTCATATCCAGTGAGTTAACTGTCCAAATTTAATTATTATTCAAGCAGTGAGGCCTAATAGTCCTTTTTTTTTTTTGCAAAGAACTTGGCTTTGATACCTGTTGGTTTGTGCCAGGCAACAGGTTATTATTGAAATAGGAAGGGAGTCCCGACTCCCACCCTGGTTCCAAAGTGGAGCATTTATAGTTTGACATCATGAGTGCTGGGTTCATTTGCAGTGTTGAAGTTCAGGCCGACCAGACCCAGGAATCGCGCTTCCAGAAAGTGAGCGCCCTACTCCCACCTTCACCTCAGTTAGTAACCCACGGGTCCAACTCTCTTCTTCAGTTATAATTTGGAGGAAAGCAAACTACAAATCTGCAATAATCTTTTATGCCGTACTTATTTTCTTATGAATATTAAATGACTCATCATCCAGTGACATGCCTGCTAATCTGAAGGTGAAGAGGACTCAGGTCCTTTATGTATTTAACGGGCGTGCCTGACTGAAAAGAGAAAGCGCTTCGTGTAAAGGTTTTCTACTGTTGCCAGCGGTGGGTAGTATGAAAGGGTTATTATGTTAATACTCCTAGTAGTCGTTACAGTACGACTAAAGGAAGGGGGCCTGAGAAAGAGCAAACTGTGTTTTGAAAATAACTGTCAGTTTCTAACTAAACCAGGCAAATACAGAGATATTCAGGAAATCTTATGAAAGTTTTGCTTTTCGCACTGAGGTATCCCACGCAGCGTACTGGAACTTTTTCATAGTTTATCAAGTAACGACGTTCTGGGACCTCCCTTTACAGACCTGTGGCAGGATTCGTCCGAGTAAAGGGGGAGGGAGGAAGCTAATTGTTCAACCTGTAGTTTTGAGTGAATTGGTTCACTTTGTAACTGGCACATGTGTACAGAAATTAAAGAGAGTTTGGAGGTGCCATCAAAACATGCTGAATTTTCTGTTACATTTCACAGATAGTGAAAGAGCATGTCTGAACAGGTCAAAATAAAGACGAATATGTTTTACTCAAAAAAAGAAAGAAAAAGAAAGGGAGAAAAGGTTCTTTGCACATAACACTAACTTTCCAATCAGCTGCTTAGTAGAAACTTCAATAACTACATTGAAAGCCATAGTACATAAAAGTGCCTCCTGTAGTCTTATGCGTGTGTGTGTATTCGCGCACATGTGCACATCGTGTTATCGTGGCGTAGGCCCAAAATGCCATGATCCTTTGGACATTTAATAGGATAGAAGACATCTCTTATCTGACTTGGATTGCACGCCTCCCGGGGATACAAATCCTAAGTGGAGAGTTTAGGGATGCTTTCTACACATAAATTGTTTTCAGTGAACCTGGATCACTTTTACAAATAGGGCTGTGTGCCGTGGAGGCCTCTTATCCTGCCAATCTGAGTCTGGAGGAGAAAACAAGTCTTAAGACGGGCACATTTTATTCTTCTAAAAACAAAAATCTTAAATTTAAATCACTGACAATAAGTGGTTGGGCATATTTTCCAGCTGTTTAGTTTCAAGAAAAGAAGGAAATGCAGTTTATGGGCCAAAAAATGAAAGAGGCATTTAAGATTCTGCTTCATTATGAATGATGTCTCTGAGTCTTAAATGTATGTGGCTGTGTTACATATTTAATATCCCTGATGTATAACATTAGGATAAAACAGTATATGTATGTCAATCCAGGTTATCTTGTACCATGATATCACAAGAACGGCAATGCAATTTCATGTTTTCCTTTTGTTAAGAAGTTGTCATACTTATTTGAATGCCTTTTGTGCCAACTGCTGTTCTCGGTGATTTAATTACATTATCTCATTTAATTTTTGCAATACTATAATAGCTGGTTTTTACAGCTGGCAATTTAGTAGGCCGAATTCTAAAATGTAAACTCCAAAATAGTAATTTCAAATTTACTTTTCTTCCCAGAGTAATGACACATTCCACTTAATTAAATTGTTAGCTTTATCCTAAAATTGCATTTCCATCCCGTGGAGGCCATTCCACTGAGGGAAACAGGCACCTCCAGCTCCATCTCCCTCACAAGCTGCCGGTGCAAGGTTTTATTTGTTGACTTGATGGAATCTGTAAGCATATGAAAGCCTTGGCCAAACCTGGTCCCATGGGATTTGAGAGAAACGTGGAATGCCAAGCCTTCCAAAAAAGCATAATCACTTTCAGAGGCAATTAATACAATTTGGACTGGAAATTAGGCTGGAAAGATTGAGCAATACCAGAACAAAAAGTACAGCTCAGAGCACTTGCAATGCACTGGCAATATTAAATGTATTATTGCTAATTTCCCTAAAGCCCCTGAAAATTAGGTATTGTTACTCCCATTCTTTAGATAAACAAATGGCCCAGAGGGATCAAGAACTTTGTTTAAGGCCACACAATTAGTAGTAAATTTAATTAGCAGAATGTAGCTTCAAGGATCCTTTACTATCTCGTGTTTGTCCTCTTTCTTGGTTATTAAGGGGAACAGTCACTTTAAACATAGAGATAATCTAGTCTTAATAGCTGACGTAATATATCCCAGAACGCTGATATAGACTGAACTTGAGAAAATCAATCCAGCTGATCTAAACTGTGTTGAATGTGAAAATGGTAAAATGAAAATCCGAAATGATCACCTGACCGGTTCCACTGAGGGAGGGAAAGATTCAGAGATTGAAGCGGCAATTTGGCAGTTGGATCATCAACACAGATGAGATCTAGTCCCCATGTAACTTTATGCCTCGCATTATTTGATTTGCCATCTATTTTGATTAAATTGTACCAAATAATTGCCAAATCTCTTCCTCAGCCTGCGTTGCACAGACAGCTCAAGGGAAAAGGTTGGACCAGAGGAACACTGAAGCTAAGTGATTGGATTTTTTCCCTGTCCATGACGCAATCTGATTACCTGCGGTGAACATCTTTGCTTTTGTGATCATTTCTTTAGTCCAAGAGCAGGAGCTATTATAACTACAACCTGAACACTTACAGGAGGCGTGCAGTTAACACCGATGCTTGAGATATGCTGGCATAACGAAAAGGCGTTAAGCTGTAGGTACTAAGACTGAGCATTACAGTTGCCTGTTTGCATTGCCTTTTAAAACACGATGTGACAACTTATTATTATTATTATTACTGTTATTATTAGCATCCAGAGGAATATGGCCAAACAATGAGTCTTCGTTTGGGTTTCCCTAGAAGCAGGTTTATGATGAGATGGAGCATCAGAAGGCAATTCCAGAACCATCAGAGGGTGACACAAATGTGAGACAGGGACGAGAGGAAGGAAATACAGGCTGCAAGAATCAGATGATTTCTGCCGTGAGCCTTGGGGCCAATCCCACTCAGGACCTGGGGGCAACATTGCAGAGCATCCCAGAATTGTCCCAACTAAGATTTGAAGATACTGAGTAGTGTCTCCAACAGTTTCTGCTGTCATTCATGGAGGGTGGTTTCTAGAGATATTACACATCTAGCCCCGGTGGCTGGCTCTGCAAAGGCTGAGCATGCTTGGGCCATGAGAAGTCTTCAGGCAGAGAGCCGTCTGTGTTTGCTGTAAAACGTCGTTAACAAGCATGGAGCTCGGAGATGAGAGCCGAGGTTAGGAATCGGCACCAGCTACACTGTTGCTCCCATCGCACAAAGATAATGTCATGCCAGTCTCTCATTTTTTACACTTCGGAGTAACATTTCTGAGCACCTACTTACCTCCCAGGCCTGGGGAGCTGAGTGCAGTGATAGGAGATGGAAAAATGAAGAAACATTCCTTGTCTATGAAAATTCAGCATCTTTAATAGTCCAAAGCACATCTAGAATTGTTGCTTGTGTTTTTCTTTGTTGTTGCTTGTTTGTTTGTCTTCTGTCACTATCACATGGTCTGAGTTAGTCCGAAAGAAATATGTGGTAGGATTGGGCTTCAGGTGCTGGCGCCATGGCAGATCAGCCGCGCGCCTCCCTGACTCAAGGGTTAAGAGCTGTGGCACTCCCCGTGTCCGCTGCCGTATTCCCGCTAAACACTGCGTTACGTTCTGTCTTTCTCTTCTTCTTCTTTTTTGTAAAGAACCTACATTCAGGAAATCGTTTTTCCCCGACTTTAAATTCCTAAGCAATTACTGTATGCTTGTTGACATTTCACTGTTACATCCACATCCCCAAAAGAATAATTATGAAAATATAATGTGAAAAAAGAGATACATCATCATTTTAATTGGTGAGGATTAATCAAATTATAAAACCCTTACATATTAACCTCAGTGAACTGCTTCAGACTCTCACCTCCAAAGTTGATGTAAAGGTAACCTGAGCTCTCCTGTGAGGGCTATTTATATCCATTAATTGTTACAATACAAGACACACTGGGTCTCAGCTGGTTGCATTTCTTCTGTATTTGAAATGTGCTTCTCAGCAGAGATCCGAGGACACCATTGGGACTCATTTGAGTCTGACTTTCACATTAATTTTGCTGTGCTGTGAAGAGCAAAGACAAAATCAATGTCCATCAGTGATTATTCAAGGTAAACTATCTAGTGATATTGAATATCAATGGCAGCACCAAGCATAAAATTTACTTAAGATTTGTTGAGTTGACAGCCATTTATTCCGGTCTTGCTTCATTTTTCATGTCGTACATATTTTTTTTTGGAAAATTTTAAAAAAATTACAAGAAAGAAATATAAATTCTACTTATTCAATTTGCCAAAAACCAGATCTATTTCAGAATGGTAGAGGAGAATTAAAGTTGTAGGATTTTACAACCCTAGCTAAGAATAATATCTTTCCAACTGGTAGAAGCAAAATATTTCACAGTGCATATTGACACAAAACCACGTGACTCAATTAAATTTTCATAATGAAGGCTCTTTGTAACTCGTGACTGAACTTGAAAAAAAAAAGAACCCTGAGCTATTTCTTGGGTCCTGAATAAATACTCTTAAGCTGAACACATGCTTATGGCAAAAGAGTAATAATACATCTGGGCTTAAAGTTTTATTTGTTTCAATGTTATGTTGAAATCCAAATATGCTGTCAATGATACGGTACACTTTTGAAGACATTGCAAACAGAAACAAACAGCAATAGCGAAAGAATATTAAAGCCTCTATTTTATCATGCCTGAGGCTCCAGTGTAACTTTCTGGTCAGATAATAGTATGAGAGGGGAGATGGTGGGGATGGAGGGTCTCTACTGGGTCTGTGCTGGGGCCACAGGCAACTGGGCAGGTACTCTTTCCCATCCACTTGAGCTGGTAATGTTAGCTGGATACGTGCACCGTTTCTGCTCTTTCCATGTGAACTACTGTTTACACATTCATGGTAGCTGGACAGAAAAGATGAGGAAAAAATTTAGGTATCAGGCTTTTATTTGTCTTTCTGACAGCAAACGGTCAGTTTGAGTCATCTGTGTCTTCATTGGCTATTTTGCCACAGTGTACTCAATTCTTGGTGTCTTAAATGGGGATTACCTTTCAAAATATTATTTTCAAAGATACACCTTTCAAAATTTATCTTCCATTTTTGACTTTGCTGTATTTTGTAATTTCACACGAGAACTTTAGCATTTAGCCCTGAGGGATATATTTGCTTCCTTGCTTGTTCAGGTGACAGGTTCCAGGAGGCCAGGGGCAATGCAATCAGATAAAGTTGTTTTTTAATTACATTTATTGGGGTGACATTGGTTAATGATACTATTTATATTATGAATATTGCTTTGTGTGCTCACTGACTGAAGTCTAGTCTCCTTCCGTCACCATGTGTTTAACCCCCTTTACCTTTTTCCTCCTTCCCCCGTACTGAATCAGATAAGGTTTCTCCTTTCCTCATCGCCTCCGTCTTTCAAGAGCCGGAGGTTTGACTTGATCTCTAGGTTGGAAGGTGGAGGGCTGATAATGGACTAGAGTGAGTAATTTGGGGGTCACGGGTTAACATCTGAAGCTTGGGGACTGGTCTAATTAAGAATGAATGCATGCATGTCCTCTCTCTGATCTAAGCCTTCATCAGGGCCATTGAAGGCCTACAGGACCTGTGTATTAGATGGGTCCGCAGGGGCTGGAGTAAGAACATAGCAGTGGGTGATAGACAGGGCCAGGAGGGCCAGGCGGAGTGTAGAGGTCAGGCAAAGGGCACATGGTGGTGTATGCTCAGTGGACACTGAGATGAATGAAATAATACTCTTCCTTCAAGGAGTTCACAACATCGTGAGGGGAAACAAACAGGCGCTAAAACAACTAGAGCTTGGCATAACAAGGTGATAAGAACGATAGCTTTAATAAAGAGAGAAGAAATAAATTCTTAGATTTCCCAAAGTAGGGGAGATTTGATTTTGTGGGATGGTGGTGGCATTTAGAAACATTCCAGAAAATGGCAGGCTCCGTTCACATGGCTGCTTTTAAGGCCAGACCTCCAGCCTCCGCCTCTTTCTTAGAGAAAATCATCACCCATGGACTGATGTCATTACCTCGTAAGTCCCCCTCTTCCTGGGCAGGGCAAGGGTGAGGGCTTATTGGCAGGAGATAAACAACCTATACCTATTTAAGAATTTTTATTCTATACACTGAATCCTATACATTTGGTTTTCAGTAAATATTGATATGTTTCCACCCTCTGTGCTTTATTGCCAACTAGGGCGTAGGGCAAGTTTAGTTTTATCTTTTGAGTTTCATGCCACACACAGCCCCTGGAACAAAGGCAGGCCCTGTAAATGTGTATTGACAATAAGTCTGAGCCCCGACGAGACAGCCTGGATCTGGGAATTCAGATCGCAGTTTTGTTGCTAATTTTTCTCACAACCTCGCCAATCTGCTTCAGCAACTTTGGTTTTCATTATACGTAGAATAAGGGGTACAGCTTTTTATGCCCCAAGGAGGATCACTATTCAAAAATTTTTTTAATATTAGTTTTGCCTGTTTCTGGAGTTCAGTATAAATGGAATCATAGAGTATGTAGTCCTTTGTTTCTGACTTTTTCTCAAAATAAAATTTTTGAGATTAGGTGTTTTGCTGATGTATCATTAGTTTGCTACTTTAAAAAATCTCAACATTGTATTAATAAACCACAATATATCAAATTGTGTGAGTATCCCATTTGTGCAGTGTATGAAGTAATCAGTAATTCATACATGAGTGCACCATTCTTCTATTGGTGAATGTTTGGGTTGCTTCCACTTCTCAACTGTTATAAATAAAATCATTCTGAATATTTTTGTACAGTCATTTTTACATGTCTCCTCAACTTACTTTGGTCTGACTCCTAAACATTCAGTCTGTTTGATATTAGACATATTTACCCCTCAACCCTCTTTGCTATCTAGACACACAGATGTCTATTCTTTTCTTCTAGATTTGTTCAGATAAAATTTGAATACATGGATTCCCCATCCATTAAACAACTGGACATGATTACTTTTCACTCAAAAGACATATTTTACAAGAGAAACGCTGCATGTGTTCAGCCAAGATAAGCTCTTTCTTGTGACAGGTCCTATCAAATTCTCAGCAGATAACTTTGTCTTCTTGTCATTGTTTCCAGTTATTGATGGATCAGCATCCCCATTCTTGGAATAGCCGAAAGTGGGCTCGGCGGCTGGTGTCTGACACTTACATGCAAATCGATGTCCAAGTTTCTGACACTGGACACTTCAAAAGGTTCTTTGTCAGAGCCCTCTGTGGAATAGAAAAACTAAAAATGGCCCCTGGACATGTCCTACTATATTAGGATGGGCATGAAATGCAATTGTTCTCCCAATAGCTATTCAGAAAAAAGGACTGGATCGCAGGCTATGGACTGGAATTCAAATGGCTGGTAATGTCTGAGTTTGGCTGCTTTCTGGTTGATTGGCATAACAAGAGAGCAGGTAATTGGGGTTTAAGATTAAGGTATCATCTGCAGGTCAGAATAACCATTGTAGATGGACAATATTCCCTTGTCTTCATTTTTTTTTTCTTGAGGCAATTCTCTTATATCTTCCAAATTAGGAACGTATTCTGTACTTGGTTGTAAAGAAGTTTATTGACAAAAAGTAGGGTGGGGTGTGCCACCCAAAATTCTTTTTGTTTCTTTAAATTTCATTTTATATTGGTTTGAGATGTATTAGTTTTGTGGTCAATCATATGCCTTATATAGTGTTCCCTTCAGTATTTCCAGTACCAGAAATACAGAAAACTTCACAAATTTGTGTGTCATCCTAATCTTCTTCGTATTGTTCTAGTTTCAGTATCTGGGCTGCCGAAGCAAGCACGCCATCCTAAATGCTTTATGTGTGCTAGTGTTTAGCACATGTATCCATTTGTATCCCATGCCACACACAGATAAACACACGTAAGATTAAAATTTGCCAAGTGTCTGTAACATGCCTGTGATCTACCACAATGAAGTGGGTGACATGATTGCTTGTTCCAAGTCTAAAATTCCTCATCGGAAAAGTTCGGTTTATTTTTGATCCTCCATTTCCTTCTTTGTTTCCTTAGGTGTCTGTTTATTATACCATACAAAGTCAAAGTCACTAGGAAAACCCATGTAGTTGACTTTTATTAGTATGTTCAGACAGAGATTTGCCTTTTTACTAAAATATGGGCCCCTGTAAAGTAGAAAGTTGGGCATAGCAGAGCCTGAAGGAATTGTGTGGTCGTGGTGTTTATCTGTATGTTATTATCCTCATTCTGTCCATCACCCTCCATCACCTGTCCCCACATCTTTCCAAAGCTGTGAAATTGGCACAGTCACCGCCTGTGAAAAGTATAAGCTCCAAGCAGAGGCTGGTGATGCCAAGACAAGGTTCCCAGTCTCCACTTAGAAAAACAGAAAATGACATTGTTAATTGGAGGATGGATATCTAGAGAGTTGTGCCAATATCCCCTTATCTAACTGGCCTTTCAAAATTGAATGCACTCACCGGAACCACTGGATCAGATACCGTCACTTTTCTCATCGTGGGGGAGATAATTTCAGGACTTTTCAGTCAGTCTCTGTCCCATGCAGATTATATCAAATGTAAAGGGAGGTGAAACCAACCACATTAGTTTCATTCCACTTTATGGGGAGATATGCAAACCCCATTATGGCAATCTACTTTATTTTTCATCTAGAAATTTTCATCAGACACAGTGCAGAGTTAATCTGCTCATAGACAAAGAAGTTAGTTACTGCAATTCAAAATGAAAGGGGATATAAAAATGTATAATTATAATAATTAGAATCATAATATTAATGAGAGTGGAATTAACACATTGACCTTCATCTTATTCTACAGGTAAAAACACCAAAAATCTGAGAGCCATCCTGAAAATGTAACTGAAAAAAGGCTTTCCTACACCTCGTCTTCTCAAAAGCAATTAATTTCCACAAAAGAAAGTAGTATTAGAATTCAAAATAGTTTTAAAATATAAATATAATGGTAATTTTTAAGGATATCCTGGTCAATGATTCAAAATAACTCTTGAAACTTACTCATGATGTCATTCCACTCACTACTCCATAGAGATGGGTGGCAAATGGCGGCTACCTTGAGATTTCTTGAATAAGCAGACAAACAATGGTATCAGCGTTCAGTACATACTTCACAGTGGTATGTAAGTACCTACAATGTTTGCTACTCATCATAGCAAATCTGGAAGGTAAATATTAAAATATATTACAAAAGAAAAATAATTATAACTTAATTCTGCTGTTCAGAAGAAACCATTTGGTGCATAACATGTTGGCTTATTTCCTTCTAGTCTTTTCTTCTAAGCATATTAAAAGCAATAATAATGATAACTGTGATTATGCTCAGTAGTACAATTTTGTATACTACTTATGCTAGTTAATCAGTTTTCAGTTGTTAACTTTTCTCTTTGGACTGTAAGAACCTGAAACTAAGTCAGTGCACTTACAGGGAACAAACCAGCCAACAGAAAACAAACCACAAGTGAGGCTGTACCTTCTCAAATGGTTCTCTAGCCTGGATTTGGAAGCGAGATCTGTTGGAGGCTGGGGCAGCTCTGGTCAGTTTTTCTCCCTCTTGACTTTGTTCCGCGGCCTCTCTCTTTCCTCCAGTGAATCTTCTTTCTTCCCTTCATCACCTGGCTCATCCTTGCCACAGTTTCTAAAAAAAGCTTCAGAAGAAGCCAGCCTGGTTGGCATGATTATTTACCGTTGCCCTTACTAAGCAAGAGAGAGAGAGACCACTCGTTTGTCGTCCCCTGGCTGGGTCATGGGCCCTGCCCTCGGCTCCATCTCTGGTTTAATCAGTGGCAATGCATTTGTACAAGAACCTGATATGGTTTCACTAAGTGAGGTTTTTTTTTTTTGGTCAAGCCACTTTCTACTAAAAGGACAAGCTGAATGGGTATGTCCAGTATATGCCATTTATCATGTCACTGCAAGCTCTTTATTAACATTTATTTATTCAGGAGATATTTTTTGAGTGTCTACCATGTGCCAACGCTGATGTAGGCCCTATGGGCACATCAGTAAATAAGGAAGACAAACAAGAGCCCTTTTCTTCATGGGCCTGAGAGTCTGCTGGGCAGAGTGCAACAGTAAGCTGAATGAATGAATGAATGAATGAATGAATGACAGTGTGCTAAGAAGAAAAACTAGGGAAAAGCATGGAGAAAGACTAGAGAAAGGGGAGGAGAGTGCCGGCGTTGGTGTGGGGTGCAGGCGGGTGGTGGGGTTCGTTCGCAGTTTAGGTTGGCTGGGGAAGAGCTCTGAGATTTGACTCGAGATTCGAAGGAGTGAGCCATATAATTTAAATTATATTTTTATTGCTCTTGTTAAGTAATCTTTGTAACAATTATTAAAATTCATTAAACACATGTTCCAAGGGCCATTCAATGCATATTTTTGTGTGTGTCTATTTCTTAATCTTCAGATCACCTGTTACTCTTCCCATTTTGCAGAAGAGGACTTGAAGTGCAAAAAGGATTGGCTACTTGCTTGTGGTCTCTAAATTAGTAAATGAAAGAACTTGAATTTACAGGTCAGGTTCTGGAGCCCTGTTCTTAAATGCTACTTCTTCTCTTCCAGGGACATACTAATTTAAACCAAATCAGATAAACCCACAACTGTGCAAAGAAGAATGATAAACGCAACACAGATTTCCCATCCAGCGTGTGCAAAAATAATGCATTTTGATTAAAACCCCCCTCAGAAACCTTTTTATGTCTCTTTATGCACATCAGTGATTGTCCATCGTTCACCTAAGGAAGACAGTACGGTGTACAATGTGCTCTAAAGTCCTTCCTACTCAAAACTACGGTATGGGCACATTTCCAAGTCAATAAACACAGAGCTATGCCATTATTTTGATTGAATTTCAAACATTTTATATATGGATACATTGCTGTTTAGTTCAGCAGTTTGTAAATTACTGAACATTTAAGTTATGGAAATCAGCCTGTGGCCGCGTCTGCCCTCACTCTCTCTAGGCGTGCCCACCAGCTGATGTGAACTGCTAAGGATCAATATTAGCACGAGCCATTAGCATCCATTGTGGAGGTGGCTAGAGTGAGGACGCAGCTACTGCAGGCTCCTACCGGCACAGAAGCCTCTTATGACTCTTCTGTGACCAGCGTTTTAGGGCTTTTTCAATTCAGAAAATAGAAGTTAACGATCTCTTAATCTTCCATTCATAGAATAAATGGATTTCGATTGGGGTTCAGGCAAGTCAGTTTATGGTAGGATGTTAAAATGGAATTGAATGTCACCTCCTCTGGAGAGCATTCCAGGGCATCCTTGTTCAGGTAGTGCCCATCCACGTGCTCGGTAGCTCTCTATCCCTCTCACTCCCTGCTCTCACACTTACCTTACTTCGTTTTAGTTCTTGCTCCACTTGTCTCCTCTCTCCGAGAGACGATAAGATCTCTAAAGAGCTTGTTTCCTTAATTTCTGTGTCTTCAGCACAAAACTCCCTATTTCGGGCATCTAATATGAACTTTCAAAATGTTTTAGAAGGAAGGAAATGAAGGCTTCAGTGGAGGTGAAGAGCTGCTTAGTTACCAGAGATGAGCAATAGGTTGAAATTGAAGGATGAAATAAAAAGCAGAACTCAAGGGGGGGCGAGAAGAAAAGTTGGAAGACATGTGACCCAAAATAATGACACTGTCAAAAGGACAATATTGTTCCAGTTAAGGGTATTAATATGATTTGTGAAGAATAAAATATTTATATCTGGGAAAATATATCCATTTACTGAATGACACATGGTATTTTTTAAAAAACTTACTCAGTATATTTTACTAGAATCTGTAGAGATGCTGCCTCTGACTTGAAAAGCTGTAGTATATTTAATTTCATGCTACTATGGTTAAATTTGTTTCATTTAAACTCTTTATTGAGGGTCCCCTCTGTGCATGGTGACACATTAAATAATGGACATTTAGATTTGAATAATTCAAGCCCCGAGCCCAAGGAGCACACAGTAGAATAGGATATTCAGAGTGCAGCGTGATACGTACAGTTATGGAAGCCTGTTTGTTATGCAGCCTGTATCTTGTGCAAGAACCTCAGAGGAACGGCTTCTTCAGGAGTGCTCCAGAAGCTCTAAGGAGGAGGTGACGTCTTGGCAGAGTGATTAATGGAGTATGTGGAGAGGGGAGAGAGAAATGCCGACAGGCCAGAAGAAAGAGGCAGAGGCCAGATCACGGAGGATCCCACGTCCGAAGCTCGGGCTTTATCCTGCAGAGAGATGACGAGAAGCCCGACGAGGGATGACTCTAAGTTGCTCGGAGCCCTATAGGCTGACTAGAAATCGGTACATTATAGGAGGGACAAGGACAAATTTGATGGGGCAGCTACTTCCTTAGGCCCAATGGCCAGCCTTTGGGGCAAGGACGTGTTAACATAAAAAGAACAGAGATGCCCAACCCTTGAATTCCCCTCATCAGTCCAGGTAGACATCCTCGGTATTCTACAAATGATAAGGCCTACAAATGATAAGACCTACAAATTCCTCCTTTCAGAATGTTCTTTCTAAAACCCACAGACTCAGCCATCTAATCGTGTAGATTTGCCATCCTTTGTTTGAGGAGGCTATATATTATTCTATCTACTTTTTCTAAGAGTGTCCCTCTGAAGCCCCGACTGGTTACGTGAGACTGACCGGACCTTGGGGTAGGGTTTTTGAGGCGACCCACTCTCAGGGCCAAAGAAGCTTTAGATTTCCCAGGCCAGCCCTTCTGCCAGATCCCTGTGTGAAGCAGGCCAGGGAGCAGCCCATTCGTACACAGGGAGCTCCTGTGTGTCTCAGCTGCTCCTGGGACAGCGCCCTTCCACACAGGCCTTTTTAGCAGTTAGAAGGTCCTACAGGGTGAGCCAAAGTCCTGTTCAATCTAATGTCATACTCACTGGGTCTGTTTCTTTCCTTCTGAGCCCCACGGATCATAACACATTTTGTTTTCCAGGATAAGTATCATCAGGCCCTTCAGTCATCATGGTGTTCAGTAGTTTTATATCCTCTTTCTCCCTTTGTTTCTGTGACCTTACCCTCTGTGACCCTTCTCTGACTGAGTCCTGTTTTTTTGGTCATGTGCCTTTAAACCGTGGGATCCAATATTGGAATCCAAGATCAAAATTCTCACCACCGCTGGCATGAAAGTGAGTCATCTTCAACCTTCAGGAGCTGAGGAGGAAAAAAGCAAGATACTTCTAAATTTGCATGTTGGACGTGCATCTAAGGAGAGAGCAACTTCTCAGAGGCAGTTTTCTGTGCAATATTAGCATTTATTCAATCCTGACCTTTGAGCTATGGGCTGAGCTTTCCAGGCCTGAAGGTGCCAGCAGGGGCTGCTAAATAACACAGCCTCGCTATGCCCCTGTTCCCTTCACCCCCCGCCCCCTGCTATCTCACGGAGCACTGTCCTGTCTGATCAATTCTTTCCCACCAGGTAAGGAAGAAGCCTGCAGAGCTTGCCCCAGCAAGACTTCCCAGAGGCTCCAAATGAATATCGAGTGACTCCCTGCAAACCCACTAGTCTGGGGAAACGTAACGTGAGGCAAGAAGTCCTGAGATGCTGGGTAGCGAGAGAAAGGCAAGAATCGCATCCAGAGTTGCGGGCAGCTTCGCGTTGGGGCCACGGTTTTTAATTGCGTCCTGGTGGGACAGGTTTAGTGAGTGTTTCAGGACAGGCCTCAGAAGGCGTTATTTTTGCACTTGTTCATTTGTTGCTTTTTTAATAAAATTTTTCACCTTTTTATTTTAGGTTCTTCTCCATTCATTAAATACGTTTATTTCTTTAGCGACGAATATGTACTGCAATGTATGCCAGATGCTTAGAGTGTAAGTGTGAACAGGAGGATCAGAGTCCCCTCTCTGATGAAATTTACATTACATACATGCACAGGCGCTGAGAGAGAGGGAGAGGGAGGGAGAGGTTGAATATATATCAACTGCTCTTAGTACTTTCAAGGAAACAAAAAGGTGCAGACATAACACTGTTCAGAGGCACTTTAGATAGAATGGCCAGAGAATGCCACGCTGAGGCTGACGGGTGAAGAAAAGAGGCTTTACAAAGACCAATGTGTTTGTTGGCTAGGACTGCTATAACAAAATATCTCAATTTGGGTGGCTTAGATGCACGGAAATTTATTGTCTCAGTTCTGAAGGCCAGAAGTCTAAAATCAAGGTGCGGGCCAGGCCCTCCTCTCTCGGAGGCTCTAGGGAAGAGCCTGTTGCAGGCTCCCTAGCTTCCGTCAGCCTCAGGCGTTCTGTGGCTTGCAGGTGGTCACGGTCTCTTTCTGACTCTTCACGCTGTCTTCTCTCTGTGTGAGCCTGTCTCTGTGTCCAAATTTCCCTTTTTTTAAAAATAATGACACAGGTCACATTGGATAAGGGCCTACCGAATGACCTTATTTTAATTTGATTACCTGTTTCCAGACAGGTCACTTTTTGAGGTACGGGGTTTAGGACTTCAATATATCTTTTGGCGGGGCACAATTAAACTCAGAACAATTAGGATGGACAGTGCTCTAGGGAGAAGAAACACATGTTCAGATCCTGAGCTAGAATGGCACTTGGGGGGCTGGAGGAACCGGAGGCTGGTGGTCTGAATAGAGTGGGCAGGGGACAGAGTGGCAGGAGGAGACAAAGAGGGGACTCTTTGGCCACTACAGAAACATCATTATGTTTCTGTGTTTCTGTAGTATGTAGGAAAAAATTCATCCATTTTTGCTGCTTACATCTGCTGCAGTAGCTTTTGGGGGATGTACAGAGATCGCTACGTTTTGTCTTTTCATCTGGAGTTCATGGAGTGCAGCTGGGGACAGGAGGTTCCCAACTGGTCATGGTGGTTGCCAACTGAGATAGAAAAATTAATTTTTCTTGTAAGTCACATTGGCACTTTTGGGTCCCCTGGCTGGACCAGGAACCACAGTTGCCATCCTGTGAATCGCCTCCAAATAAAACTGCGAAAGACGGCAGGACGTGGACTTTGCACCGCGTTAGAGGCAGGTGCCAAGTGGCCTCCTCCAGGGATCACACACATCACTCTCCTGGCCACCGGGTCTGCATCGAGCAGGCTGGGTGTTCAGTGCAGCGGGAGAGGACACAGAAGAGGTGAAAATGAACATTGTGGAATTATCACCTCACTTCCATCTGATTGTGTTGGGCTTAGTGTAGTTAAGAAATTGGACGTTAGGTCGTTTGTGTCTTCAGTTTGCCCATCCTTAATCCCCAGGGCTTTTCATATGAAAAACACATTTGCATGACTGTATTTATCTTCCTGATGATGTTATTTCTATTCCTTTACCTTGTATTAATCTACTCTCAGGTATGCAAGTTTATATTTCTTATTTTATCTCATACTCTTAAGTCCCTTGACAGATGCCTTCTCACTGTAGTGATTAAATAGAACTTATTTGGTGGGGTTTTTTGGAATTTCTTGTAAACACTGGCCCTTTAATCCTTAAAGAACCTTGCAAGGAGCTGAAGGGTAGAGAATTTAAGTGGTAATGAGACAGCGGCAGCACACCTGGGGCTAGCGTCGTGCCCTGGGAGCCGCTGCCCACTTTCCAGTCCCAGGCTGCGTGACCGCAAGCTGGCTCTTAAACCTCTTTGAGTCTCAGTTTTCTTATCTATACAATGAGGGCGGTGACAATACCTCACAGAGCTGATATAAACATTAAACGGGTAAATACGCATAAAAGTCGAAGCCCGGTGTGTGACACGTCGTGTGTACTGAGTGCTTGTTCTTACAAACCGGTCAGGAATCTCAGTTGCAGAACTTACTAGCTATGTGCACTTGGGCACGTTTTTTAGCTTCATTAATTCCTCATCTCCAGTAGTCTCTCGTCAACTGCTCTACTGAGGCATTATGGGGGTCAACCAAGGAGACTGCCCTTGGTAGGTGCTCAGCAACCTGAGTAGCCTAATGAGTGTTGTGTGAGTTCAAGTCAGAAAGGGAAGTGTTGAGCACGGTTTTGGAAACCAGGGTACAGAGGTTGGATTTCGTTTCAAATGTGCTTGGAAAGCCTTGGGGGCTTTTAACTGGAGAAGTGATGGGACATGTTATAAGTTTTAAAAAGGTTGCTGGTCCTTATGGAAGGGGAGTAGTTTGGATAGTGATTCACAGAGCAGGAAGTTGATCTGAAGAGACCCAGGGAGAAGACAGCCATCTACAAGCCCAGGAGAGGACTGAAATGGATCCCGCTTTCATCGTCGTTAAAGGAATCTACCCTGCAGACACCTTGATCTTGGACATCCAACCTCCGGAACTGTGAGACAATAAATTTTTGTTGTTGAAACCACTCAGCTTGAGGTCCTTTGCTGTGGCAGCCCTTGCAAACTAATACACACACCCAGCCCATGGAATCCAGGTTTAACAAGTATATTTAGATCTCAGGGTTGAGATGGCCTTCCCACTGACATTTGGGCTACATACACCAAGGTGCTTCTCAAATTTTCTGTGGAAAATAGGCTTTCACCTGGAAAGCCTATTAAAACACAGAGCCCCATGCCGCTGGGATGGCGCCCAAAAATGTGCATTTCTAGCAAGTCTCTGGTGCCGTTGATATTGCCAGCTGCAGACAACCTGTGGAGGACGCTGGTCCGGCGCAGTGCCTAGGACACGGGAGATCTTCAGTGAAGATCCTATGAATTACCTTTAGGAATTCTGCTTTAGACTGAGAATCAAACAGACAAGCAGCCCCTCTTCTCATTCAGTGATTTTTAATTGGAGATTTGCACGGGATCTACAGAATTCAAATTTCTTGGGCATGTGTTCAGAATATGTATAGTTGGACACAGACTTTGTGTCAAACAGAGCTGCTCCAAGCAGGGCACCATTCGAGGCAGGTGCATAAACAAACTTATTCTGATGTCGATGCGGACGAGGAGGATGGGAAGGAGGGAAGTAATTGCTGCAACCAGGAGCCTACCGTTGCAAGTGATTGAAACTGGTGGCCGGGTCAGAGAATGCTAATCACCCATGAAGTGGGCTCACCATGCCTCTGACACCGTGTCTGCTGGTGCACTCTGTGGTAGGCGCGTCTTTGCTGAATAAATACAAAGTGAACTTGACGGGAAAGGAGACCTCAGCAGTCCTACACAGGCAATTTTGCAACCTGTCTGGCTGTGGAATTAACGGAATGTTTGCTCGGGAAGAAACAGCTGAGTCGACTTTGCTCTCTTTGTTTCTCAAGGGCAGAGTTAGCCTTGCCTCCTGGCCTGCACTGACACCCACAGAGGGAAGAATGGCTTCTGGAGGGACAGGTTACAGAGCAGGTCGGCTGGGCATTCCCTCCCTCCTTCCCTGTTTGTCATCTTCCTGGCAAGGTGAATTCAATGCCCGGTAATTCCTCCTGACTTTCGAAGAGCTATGGGACACACATATGTGAGAAAAGTCACCCCGGCACTAACAGAATTAGCTGAGCTTTATGACCTAATCACTCTGGCTGGAGAGAATCAGGAGAAAGGCCACGGGCAGGAGGCAAGAGACGTGAGATGTGAGGATGAATGGGAAGTTTTCTGTGAATACCAAAGCGTGTGTTTGTGTGTGTGTGTGTGTGTGTCTTGTCTAACTCACAAAAGCTGACCTCCGTTCCATTTCAGGGGGCTTGTGAAATATGAAATGGGAACATGTCTTATCTTTGCCTCCTCGAGAAGCAACCCCAAGGACTGGCACATAGGGTGCTATAAAAGCTTTGTCGAATGATTAAATCAAGGCCATTCTGAAATTAACTTAATAATAACAGAAGCTGCAAGTAATTAAGAGAGGCAGAGCAATGCGACAGAATGAAGAGTAGACTTGTGGACAGACACTAGGCTCTACTTCTATTTCTCCGTCACTTGCTGGAGGGACTGGAAGTAACTCGGTCTCTGAGGACCCAGCTTTCCACCTGGGTAAAACAAAGAGACTGGACTAATTTTTCTCCAGTGTCCTGTTGAATACCTGCCAATGAGTAGGGTATAAGGAGTTAACTTTTACCAGTATGGGTCTTGTGTATCGATCAATAAGGTATACTCCGAAGCCTAGGTCAGTCTGTGTTTGCGTGTGCAATTTTAGGTGACATAAATGTCTTGCATGAGCGGTTCTGATAATAAATGTAAAAAATTGTCATGGTTAGAGCATGGATTATGGAATTTAGATAGAACTGGTGTTTGAAACTTGCCTTTGCCATTTATTAGCTGTGTAATACTAGGTAACTTGCTTAAATTCTCTGGACTTCAGCTTTCTTGTCTAAAAAAGAAGGAAATTGGTAATATATGATTGTAACTATTTTTGGCAGAGATGGGATTTAAAAAATTTTTAAATTAAGTTTATTGGGGTGACATTAGTTAATAAAATTACATAGGTTTCAGGTATACCATTCTGTAACACATCAGTTGTATATTGTATTGTGTGTTCACCTCCCAAAGTCAAATCTCCTTCAATCACCTTATATTTAAACATCATAATTCTTCATTTCCCTTAGAGATAACAGGAGGGTAGAGTTTAGGGATGTCCAATGCTAAGCACATTGTTCTCATTCATTAACAGTCATGAATGGATTAACTGTTGTGATTCGATGCAGAAATGAGTAAGACAAATACTTGTCATTCAAGGAGAATACAATCTAATAGAGGTAGATAAATTTTCATACTCATTTCCTGTGAACTAAAAGACAGACCTTTGAGACCTTCATGTTTAGAAAAATTATCTACTCTCTCCGTATTTTAATGTAAGGGTAGGGGTGATATAATTCACCTTATATGCTGGATACACAGCGCCAGCCACAAGGAATTTCACATCACGCAAATGTTTTGCATTTCTCTTTACTGCCTCTCCTCCTTCTGGTTCACAGACCTCATCTCCCCGTCTCAAGGCATGCTTGAGGAGCGGTGCGAAGAAAGGCCAAACCAAGCAAAAAAAAGGAAAGAAGAAAGAAAAAAAAGACGGGTGGATCTTGTGTCTGGTAAGGAAATGACACCAAAAGCTGGTGTTGACGAGATGGTGAGCAAGAGCTGTGGGCCTGTAGATGCTGCCTGACTCAAATGGGTAAAGTCCAGCTTTGCTGGAGGAGTACGTCGTGCGTGTGTGTGTGTGCGCAATGGAGTGCGGAAAATGGGCTTTATTCATGCCACTGCCCTTATCTAGGTCACGCATTGTTAAAGAAATGGGACAAGCAGAAAACACAGGTTTTGAGCATGAGCAGACATTGAGGTTTGCATGTGGGATCGAAGAGACTGACCAGTCATTGACTGACAGAAATGACTAAAGTTCACTTCTGGATAATTTTCTGTTGGGTTCTCATGACAGCACATTCACTTTTTTCATCCAAGTTTTATTTGGCGTTCTTTCTGTGACAGCTACTGGTTTGGGTCATGGATAAGAAGTAGAAAGAAATATGCCGAAGTTTATTAAGCGGTTCATGACAATAAGTTACAACAATAAGCAACAAGGTTCAATATTAATTACTACAATGAAGGCATATGTAGGTATTGCAGGGCATAATAAATGACATCACGCGAGCAGATTTCTCAAAAGGGAAATTTCAACATTTGAACATGGACACGTCTCTCTACATGGATTATTAATTGTTCTGGTATCCTTATCATAAAAGGTAAGATAATCTCAGCGTGGTTTCCTCTAATGAAGTACAACTTCTTAAACAATCCACAGGCTCAAAAACTTGATCAACTAGGGCGGGTTATGACTACAAAGCAAGACTCAAGCGTCAGTCGTAGGAGCCGAGAGAGTGTATGTGTGTCTGTCCCTTCCTACCTCTCTTTCTTCTTCTCTTTCTGCCTCTTGATCTGCGATCTGAGGGTCCATGTCTGCTTTTTCAGAGATCAGCTCCCACACATTCCACCCAGACAGCATCTCTAGGAGAATCTGCCTCAAGTCTCCTTTTGCAGGAGGCGAGAGGAGGATAATGTGTGGCTTCTGGAGCGACTGTGAATGAGTCAGGAATTCTGACGTTTGCCTAGCTTGTTTTGTTATGAACATTTTATGACTATTAAAAACAGCAACAACAAAAGAAACATTGTACTGTTGAAAGGCATAATGGAAGAATGTATAATTTAAGCAAAACCCAAACTAAAATATTGCAGGCTTCTATCTGGAGTTTTTCATTACTGTGAAATGTGAAGTCTTTTTAATTTTTCTTTCTAAATGGAAGACACCAGATGTTCGTCTGTTACCATGAAAGTCTGTTTTAATTGGCAGTTGGGGCCTCAGAGTAATTTCAGATTGCTACCAGGCTGTCACTTCTGCTTCTGCTGACTTGCATGGAGGCTTAATGCCGCCCCCACTGGGCTAGACTTTATCTTTCTAGTTGAAACTGTGGGAGCACCTCAATTTATGACAAACGTAGAAGAGATTTAAATAGTCCGCAGCAAGGCAGTGAAAATGCCGCGGCGTAGAAGTGTGATGTTTTAAAAGTGCTCTGAGATCCAGAGACACGCATGGGGAAGCGTGAGGCAGATAGAGTCATCAGAGTTAGGAAGAATAAGGCCTTTGGTCGTGAGCTATTTTAACGTGCAACAAGTGATCAGTCACCTCCACATACAATCTATCCAATTTGACCATTAGTGCGGTGGTAGAATGAGAACCCTGGTTTTCTGTCAGTTTGCTTGCTTGGTCCATTTTGAGGGATGCATGGAGAACCTTCTGTGGCAAATTGGTGTGGCTAGGTGTTCGGTCACCATATGGATGTCGGGAGGGACTGGGAATGGAAGGTTGTATAGGGCAAAAACAAACATCTGGATATGGAGCTGGGTACAAGAGGGTCTAGAATTTAACCTGGCTCTTCTGCTGGTTGGCCGTGCGATTGATGACTTGATTTGCGAAGTGCGGGTACTAGGTAGTATGATTCTAGGGGTTTTACCTGGTAAAAACACTTTAGAATTTTTATTCTCACTTACTCTGAGCATTTTCCTGGCGTTACCTCTTTCTGCCCTGGTGCTTTTCGCATTCTCCAGATCCGTAGTCCCAAACGTCTCATATGTTCTCTGAGAAACAATCTTGTACATAAAACAGGGATTTTGAGCAACACAGAGCTGGGCCTGAATCATAGATCTTGGGAAAACTGTTTTACCTTCTCTGAAACCCCTTATCCTCACCTGTAAAATATATATACCTGAGAGGGATAGACTGGGAGTGCGCATAAAAAATGCTTACTGGGGCGAAACTGTTGAGTGATTGGTACGTGTATGTTCCGCATTAGTAAATACTGCCCAACAGTTTTCCAAAGTGGTTGTACCATTTATACTCCAACCACCAGCCCTTTATGAGTGTTTCACATCCTCTGCATCCTTGCTAACTGTCTGTATTGCCTGTCATTTTAAAGTTGTGCCATTTTGGTGTAGTATGGTTTTATCGCAGCTTGATGTTAATTTTTCTGATGACAAAAGCAGTTGAGCATCTTTTCAGATATTTACTGGCCACTTGCATACCCTCTATGTGAATTTCTCATTCAAGTATTTTAACCCATTTTTCTATTGGTTGTTTGTCTCTTACTGTTATATCTAAAGCACATGTATTTTGAATACATATCCTGTGCAAGTTGTCTGTTGTATTAGTCTCCTAAGGCCACTGTAACAAATTTCACAAAGCTGGTGGTTTAAAAACAGCAGAAATCTGTTCTCTCACAGTTGTTGAAGCCAGTCTGCAATCAAAGTTTCAGTAGGGCTGTGTTCCCTCTGGAGGCTCTAGAAGGAGCTTCTCTGGCCTCTTCCAGTTCCTGGTGACTAGAGGCATTCCTTGGTGTGGGGCTGCGAGACTCCTGTCTCTGCCCCCATCTTTACGTGGCCTTCTTCCCTGTGTCTCTTTGTCCTGAACACCCCTTTTCTGTCTCTTATATGGACACCAGTCTTTGAACCCAACATGGGACATTGGCTCTTTGATCCTAAATCCAGGATAATCTCATCTCAAAATCCTTAACTTAATTATATCTTCAAAGACCTTATTTCCAAATGAGATCATATTCACAGGTACCAGGGGTTAGGACTTCCACATATATTTTTAGGTAAACCCATTACACATGTATTATAAATACTTTCTTCAGTCCGTGACCTGCATTTGCACACTTTTTATAGTATCTTTTAATGAACCCAGCTTCTTAATTTTAATGGGGTACAATTTATCTTTTTGTTTCCTTCTGATTAGACATTGGGGGTCTTGTTTAAGAAATATACACATATTCCAATATAACAAAGTCTTTCTCATATGTGTTTTACTAAAAGTTACTGAGTTTTTTTCTTGTACATTTAGGCCTACAATCTATTTGGAATCAACTTTTGTGAATGGTGTGAAGTAGGGGTTAACTTTAATTTTCCTTCCCTTATGGATATCTAAGTGACCCAGCCCTAATTATTGAAAAGTCTATTCTGTCCCCACTGCACTATTTAAACATGTTCAGAAAGCAAATGGCAATATGTGTGAGTCTGTTTTTTAATATTCTATTCTATTGGTCAGTTTGCCTACTTTTGCACCAGTACTGCCCTGTCCTAATTACTGAATCATAAGTTTTGATGTCTGGGGACATAAATCCTCTAGCCTGCCCTTCTTCAAGACTGTCTTGAATATATTTGATCTCTTCAAATTTCTATACAAATATGAGTATTAGCTTGTCAATTTCCACATATGCACAAACTCTTTGAAACACACACATGCACACACACACACACACACACACACACACACACCCCTGCAGGGATTTTGATAGGGACTGGATTTAATTTATAGATTTATTTGGGGAGAATTAACATGTACTGAATTTTCCAGTTGGTGAACATTGCCTATTTGCAATTTCTTTGTTTTCCTAGTTTTCTCAGTAATATTTATTATTTTCAATGTGACAGTCTTGCACATCTTTTATTAGATTTACCTTTAGGTATTTATATTTTAAAGTAATATAAATGATATTATTATACAAATCCACTTTCCTCTTATTTTTTGCTGCATAACTTTTGTATAAGAATAGACCTTACAATCCAACTGCTTTGCTACATTCATTTTTTTTTTTACATACACTTATTTTTTCCCTTTTTAAAAAAAATTGTGGTAAGAACAGATAAGATGAGATCAACCGTGCTGACAAATTTTTAAGGGTATAGAACGGTATTGTTAGCAATAAGCATGGTGTCTCATAGCAGACCTGTAGGACTTAATTCATCTTGCAGAACTGATACTTTATACCCACTGAACAGCAACTTCCCATACATTCACTTATTTTAATAGTTTGCCTGTAAATTGCAGTCATGTGATCTGTCAAAAATGAAAGTTTTGTTTCCTCATTTCTAATCCTTATAGTTTTTGCTTTTCTTGACTTATCTTATTAGCTACAACCCTCTATATGTTGGGTAGAAGAAGTGTTGTTACTCAAATCACTTTTTAAAAAAGTGGTAATTACTTTTTACTCAATATTTTCATTTTGCTACATCATGCCCTTCTAGGATTTACACTTTAACTAAATTTATTCTCTTTAATCCTGCTTATTCTCCAATTAATTTTTTGGAGGGAGTGCGGCAACAGTGCCACCCCCTCTCTTCAGTCCCCCTGAAAGCCTCAGGGATCTCTGAGACTCTCCTCTGTCTCACACCTCTGAGCAGGGCTTCAGTTACTCCTCTTTTCTTCTTTCTGTTTCCATCTCATCACTGCCTTTGATCAGTGTTTTCTCTTGCCTTTCAGGAACCTCCTACAAGATTTGGTTTTCTGCGGTCTCTGTTCTCCAGTCTTTTTTCTTCTCTTTATCAGCCCGTTTCAATGGTTCGCCCGTTTCAATTCCTTCAGAAAGCATAAATAGCTTCTCATTGAAGAAAGAATGAAATCGCCATTCCTTAGCTTGGCATCCCTGGCCCTTCAAAACCTGCAGAGACAATAGGTTATCTGCTATTGCAACATGGCCTTGGCCTGTATTGTGCTGACCCGCTTGCCAACCGGGTGGTCTTGGGCGTGCTGGTCCACCTCTCTGCCTCGGCTCCCTCCTTTGACATAGTGACAGCGTCTACCTTACACGGTGTGTATGAATTAAGTCGGTTAATATATGTAAAGCACTCTGTCGGCATGGCCACCTAGCAAGTTTGATCAAACACTGTTTGTTAGTGTGTTGTAAAAGCTTTCCTTTCCAATAATAATATTGACAACAAATTATAAGCAGCATGTATGAAGCACTTAGTATGAACCAAGAACACGGTGAGACACTTTACTTGTGGCATCTGATTTAATCAATGATAGCCCGGTGTTATAAATCTCATTATGCTCTAGCACTCGACAGTGGTGACCCATTTTCTGACTCTTCTCAAATATGCTTTCAATGATCCTGTATCCACACCTTTGCTTACCATTTCCCTATTTTTCTAAGGCCATTCTCTTTATTACACTAAAACAATCCTACCAATCCTTTGGTGCTCTGTGCAAACTTTTTCTTTTTCACCATCGAATAAAACGGACTGGACAAAAAATTAGATTCTGAGTTACTGAGCACATTTACTGTAACATAAGACTGTTAATTCTTCTCCCCGCAGGATCCAAAGACAGCCTTACGCTAGTGAGTTAGACTTCCCTCGCCCCTTCATTAGCCAGGTTGATTCTTTACAAACCGAAGACACTGACCTTCTGGCTCTTTCTGCAGTTTCTAGACAGCCTCAAGTTGACTCTTCCAAGTGGCTCGTCAGACTGCGCTGAGTTAGCGCAGAGCTTCCAGCCAAGTAAGACCTCTCAGCACGAGGCGTCAAACATAAGACGGCTGATGCTGGGAGCCGGAGGGAGGAGGCTCTTCTTGACCCCGCTCTGAGACCGGCTCTCAGAGAATTCACAGAGGAGGCGCTGGCAGGCAGGGCTCCCTTTCATGCCGTGAACAATGAACAGCAGGAAGCAAGCCTCCTCCACCTCATGCCTCTGTGTGTGCACGTGTATACACACGTGTGTGTCACGTGCATGTACTTCGTCCTTAGCGAAAACTCTGTGGGCAGCCTATGACCAATTATTTGAAAATAACTCACCCGGCGTCACAGGTGGCAGAGAGGTTCCCCAAGCTAGACAGTGGTAAGGGCAGAGCTAGGTGTCCTTAGGGCGTGTTTTACACATGAGGAAATTGAGGGCCAGTGGGGTAGTAAGTTCTCCGTGTGTTTGTGTTTGATCTGTTTTCTCATCCTCCCGAATGGGGACATTTGGGTGCAAGTTAACAAACTACAGTGGCATTGAAAATCTTCATTGGATTCTTCTCGAATGAAATGATAATGGTGCCCCCTCAAATCTAGATGGTCCATATGGGACACAGGCCGCCTGGGTACAGGCTCTGGACAGAGTTCCTCATTCTAGGGGTTTCTTGACTGGGAGTCTATTGTTTAGAGATGCAGACTTGTTTGTCAGCATGATGTTAAAGGCAAAAAACAGAATCCGAAGTTTAAAATTTTAACAGCAGGGCATATACTCTCGGGCTGCCATAGAACAGCGTTACTTATATTGTCTCAAACTAGCTTTAAAAAACTTTTTTTACAAGTGTATTGATCACGCCTTGCCCCTGAAAGAATATGAATTTGTAATAGCTGTCCTGAATGAACGTGGTTTCCTACTTATCCGGGCCTTAGAATCATGAACTCTGAAGAGGCCTTAGACTCTGCAGCTTAGAGTGAAGTGGCTCTCACACTCGATTTGTAAAATTATTGTTAGAAATTGGAATATTTTCTCTAAAGATAACCTTGGGTAGAAATCCAGTACATCAGACGGACAGAAGTGCAGCTGCTCTGTCTGGAGGTGAGTTGAGGGGGTGAGGGGATGAGACTGGGGACGCTGTCAGTGCTGTGCCCTTGGTCTCCTTCTGGGCCCCGGAGGCACCTCTATGGAAAGTAGCCTCTCAGGTGCTCGGTTTGAAACCACTCACAGAACTTCCGCATTTTACAGCTCTGAAGCCTGGTGTTTGGAGGTCACATGGGCATAATTTCCAGGCAGTGTTCTTTTTCTCGTCAGTGCATCTAATATCTTGCCCAGTCAAACCTTTAAAATTGGCTTTATAAACCCCTCCCACCCCCAAAGCCATGGGTTTAATTATCAAGATAATTTAAAAATTTTTCATAGTAATAACTTATAAATGAAAAGCAATCCATTGTTAAAATCGTTTTATTTATTTACTTCAGGATTTATCCTTTTACACCTTTATTTTAGTTTACTTTATGAATTTGACTGGTAAAGCACCTTTGCATTTTGTCTGCGGCATGTAATGCAATGACCTGCACACTGGAGGCTGCAGACCCGTAGGGCCCACGCCACGCCTTCTTGGGCTCTCTAGTTTGAGTAATTGTTAGAGCAGGAAGAACATGGGGCTTGCAGGCAAGAGGACCAATTTGAAATCATACTATAGGTCTTGTATTGACGTGAACTTTGGAAAGCTGTTTAATCTGACTAAGTCTCACTCAACTCTTTTTCAGAATAAGAATCTTAATGCCTAATGGATGGGGGTGTTGTGAACATTAAGTTGTAGCACGTCAGGCATCCCTTCAGCGTTTGGGATGAGGAGGGCAGGCAGCGGAAGTCATTTCCACTGTGCATACATCATAATTGTAAGGGCTGATTTATCTTTGTAGCCTCCCATGTAGCCCCTCGCATATGTTAGGAATTCAGGGCATGTTCCGAGTGATGAATAAATATTACGGAAACATGAAGAGTGAGGCTTGTCTTCAGACTCAAGCAGCATGTATAGCTAACAATTCTCCTATGTTCAGAATAAAGTGTAGCGGTGGGGAGTGAATTGTGAATTTCTGCCTGCCACACAATAGGCCTATTACAGACCAAAGGAGGCGATCTCAGAGGAAGGAGACTTTCCTAAATAGAAAAAGAAAAAAAAAAAAAGATGAAAGATCTTTCTTTCAACAAAGAACTGCTAGTACTTAACTTGTCAGGACAGGATTTTGAAAAACAGCATTCCCGAGTATTCCTTTGTAAAAAGCCTTAAAAAGATGCAATGCGAACCTGGTTCCCTCTAGTCTTTTATTATTTCTCATTGAAAATGGCTTGCAAGAGCCTCATTTTAGAAAACTCAACACACTACTGTGAACATGAAAAGCAAACCTGCTTTTATAAAGCTGACGCCCCGTTGGATAAGCGAGGTCTCAGCGATCGCATGGCCCATCACAGATCCCGGTTGTGTTCCCAGCATGCCCAAACAAGGGGAGAAAACACAAAAAATTCACCCCGAACATGGATGTATTTTGAAAAAGAAGGAATACACTCCTGTTTTTATTGAATGCAATTACAAAGCATGCATAGCGGCAATGCTTCTGCCCATATAGATGCCACTTTTATGAGAAAGAGCAGCACTTGATCAGAATTCTGCAATCTTTAAATTGTACTGTAATCACTGACATTTCCAGAGATGAACGGGTAAGATTCTTAAGTATTTTGTACATCGTCAAAAGATGTTTACATAGCCTGAAAATTGATGACTCATTAACTTTTTCTTCAAATATGCATTGAATACTCAGATGCCAGGCACTGCTCAATTTGCTGGTGACACAGCAGTGAACAGAACAAAATCTGTCCTCTTGTGGCGCTTACATTATAGCAACAGGAATTGAAAACTGGTTCTTAGGCATTTTGGAGGGGGGTGAATTAGGCGACAGAGGACCTTCCTTACAATCCTAGTCCTTTCCTAGCAGATACTTGCTTAACATTTGTTTACAGAATAAATTCTGTCACTACCTGGTTGTGTGGTCTTGTACAAATCAATTTAGTTTAAGTTCTCCACCATCGCAGAGTATCACTATTGTACCAAATAGTCTATTAGAAAGTTCTCAGTTTTGAAGTCCCGTGACAATGTAGATATTGGTTTCATTTTCTAGAATCTTTCATTTTATTTTAAAACATGCATTAAACAAATCACACATGACAGAGCTCTCAGTTCTATGAGAAATATACAAATAAAGAAGTCATGATGTTTATGCTAAAATAATTAATAATCTGTTAAAGATTAATCCATATATAATTTCATTAAACCTCAAGATCAAACTAATGAATAACATTGTATTTTAATTTTTCTTGTATTATCAACTAGAGTGGTGGCCTATGGGAAAAGTTTATTTTGAAGGCAGGCAGATAAGAATTTACAGCTTAACGGGGATATTTAGATGGGTTGCTATTTTTTTTGAACATTGATTTTTTCATCTTCAAATGTATGGTAGTGGTAATGTCTTTCAGGATTTGTTTCATTAATCCAGTGATAAGAGATACCCAGGAACATCCAGTAGGTTCTGGCATATAATTGCTGTTTCTTCAGCAGTGTGGATGTTAGACCCTTTCCTCGTGCATTGACATTTTTATCAAAAAGCATACATTAATTTAGTGTGAGCATTGATTCAATTATTTTCTTAGATTTCTCTTTGCAAGTAATCAAAATCACATTTATTGTATACCTTTAAAAAACTTTCTACAATTTGGTTTCCATTAAAAGTTACCCTATTTTATCTCATTTAAACTTCATTGATTGTAAGATGCAACTGGCCATCATAGAAACCTCCAGTGGCCATTGGTCAGGAGCTGTAGCTCTGGTACCAGACATAGTGAAAACACAGAAGAAACTTATGTTTCCTCTGATAATTTAGCATTTTTATATTCTTGAAAGATCACTCGTAATTCCATGATATGGCTAATAATATATGAGTAGGCAAGATTAGTTGTCATTTGCAAATGTTCTCCCCCCCTTTTTTTTTGTAAAGAAAGTAAATTTTCAAAATCTTCTATACATCCAAGTTTCACCATACCGTATCTAATACCTTATCATCATCTATCTGTAAGAAAAACATGATTTGTAAAAAAAAATTATTTTTAGCTAACTTGTCCCAGTTTATATTTCAAAGACCATATTAAAATGTGAACTCTATAACTAATGGGTCCTTGTATTTTGAGAAACAATGATTTTTAGAATTTCTTGTAACTGCCATGGTAGCCTGCAAGCACCACTATGTGGGGGACATTAAGACAATGGCTTAATTGGGTTACTTAAATTTGCTTCCACTTAGCGATATAATAAAGGCAGATATCTTTCCAGCATTAATTTCTATCTACATGGCAGCATTTCATTAAGCACCGCTGGCCCATTTTAATTAAGTGCCTTACTTTGCGTGTGCCCTGTCTGTGCTTTCAGCCCATCGGAATAAGCACTTAGTCAATTAACTGTTTTATTAACCAATTGATTCTTGCTCTAGGTCTCTACCTTCTTTCACCAGTTAGAAATGATCACGAAAGGTAAATAAATTGGTTTCTTTCATCTCTAAAAAGCAACAATAAATAATGAAACATTTCAAACGAGGTTTCTGTGGGGAACCTAAGCACAAATAAACGAAGCATCTGCCACTTACTGTGGAATGTAAAACTGACTTCACAGCAGCATCGTATTTGAGTAAATCATGTTGTCATACTGACCTTTATTGATGTGTTCTTTCCCAACTTAAAGCATCAATCCTACTGCTTAAAAGATCTTTTGTTATACAAGACTTAGAGATCTATCAGGTAGCAAAATAATGATTGGCTATCGGCGGACTCCGTAAATCAGTAATTCAGCAGGATCCTCAGTAGCTCCCTCCCGATCCCTCACTGCACTCTCTTGCCCACGTCTGAGATTTCAGTTTTATGCGATTTACTGATGTCATGAGAGACCGAATAACTGTTACTGAACTGAAGGGAAGGACAATGTACGGCACTTACATTGGCTTAAGACAGTGCGTATTTCCGGGGCATGCTCTGTGGCTCACTTTTGCCCAAGCACTCTGGGGCTAGCAAGGAGTGTATTTAGATACAGAAAATTCTTTTCTAGACGAACACTGTTTCTCTCAGATGAATCAAAGGGCTTAAATTCAGTGGATCCTCCCCACCCCCATTTTGTTTTGTGTGCATTTTAAACCACTTAGAAAACTTAATTTTCAAACGCCATTGTTGGAATAAATGGTGTGCTAATATGTGGAATGGGACCTGTTTTGGAATATATTGTAGTATGCTCTTTATCCTAATTACATACAAAATATACATTTCAAAAATGAAGGGTGATGTCCATCCCTGCACTGCACAGGGGACTTGGGCATGGGTGCCAAGGGTGGGCGAGAGGCACACAGAGGCAAACCAACGGGCAGCCAGGCAGTCCCCGAGGAGAGACGTTTAGGCAGAGGAAAGCTTGCCTGACCCCCTCCTTCCAAGCTCTGAAGCCCTCGTCACCCCACCAACACAACTATGCCAGGGAAGTGGGGGAAGAAGCAGGGAGTTCCCCTTCCCAGCACCCTAAGAATGTCTGAGCCTTCGATGTTGAATTTTTTCTTTATTTAAATGCACTTTTATCTTATAAAATTAACCAATCAAAAACAACAACAACAAAAAGGGTGATGAAAGGCCTTCTGTGTCCTCATTCCCTCTCTTTTTTTAGGATTTTATTTATATAATTTTAGAAAGAGGGGAAAGGAGGGAGAAAGAGAGGGAGAGAAACATCTGTCAGCTCCCTCTCACACACCTCCAGCCGGGGACCTGGCCTGCGGTCCAGGCGTGTGCCCTGACTGGGAAGGGAGCTGTCAGTTTTCTGGTTCGCAGGCTGGCATTCAACCCACTGAGGCGCACCAGCCAAGGCTCTCCTCGTTTTCTTACAGCAGTTGTTCTTATTGCTAATATTTTCTAAATGGAAAAGGGCATTTACCATAGTTGTTTCCTGAGGACATGAAAGTCCTATATTGGAACTCTGATACTGTGGATTAACGAGCCGTGTTACCTTAGACAAGCAGTCATCTGACTGAAACCACTTTCCTCGTACTTACTTTTGAATACTTGACTTAATTTATTATTATTAAATGTATTGAGGTAGCACTGGTAAATAGTATTATATAAATTCCAGGTGCACAACTTCGTAATGCGACTTCTGTGTACTCCGGAACGTGCTCGCCGCCTGAGCTCTGGTCTCCTTTCAGCCCCTGGTATTGGATCCCCTTCCTCCCATCTGCCATCTCTAACTTTAGGGTCAACTTTGAGGATCTGGCAACACTAGTAATAGTAATGGTCGCCGTTTATGATTGAGCCCCTAACCTGGTACGGGTACCTTATGGATATTGTGTGTAAGTTTCACAACGACCCTTTAAAATCAGCATGATCACCATCCTCACTTTCCAGCCAAGGAGATGTAGGGACATTTTCCAGTTTGCTCAGGGCTGCCTAGGCTGACATCGGGGCATTGAAATTGAAATCAAAGCCTGCCACGTGCCGCCTCATGCTTCTCCCACTCCGCCACGCTGCTTCTCCATGATGTAATGTCTGTGAAAGCACAATGCAAAAGCCAAAGCACTAGACAGATGCACTGTGGTATTAGAACCATTAGAGTGATTAATAGTCATCATGAAATGTAGGACCTGACACCCAGAGGTGATGTTGCCCTTTCCTTGAATGGGAGTTACACTGTGCCATTAGACAGATAATTATAGTGAGATTTTTCAAAGGCAAATTTTTGCTACTGGCTTCACACGTGGCCTTGCCAGCTCTCCAGGAGAAGCAAAAAATAACAATGCCAATTGATTTCCCTCTGCCACTTGCTTCAGGCGCTTCCCTTTTTAATGCCCTTCCCAATCGTGACTTCATTGTCATCCAAAGCTGCTGGTATTTCAGCCTCCACAGCCAGTTCAAATGCCCGCACAGCAGGGGAAAATGCGCTCCCTCCCCTACAAGCTGGTTCGGTGATTCTGTCAGAAGGCACAGCTCTTCCTCCTTCATACTCCAGTAGACAGTGACCTGTCCACTCCCCGCACCGCCCACCCCCACCCCCGCCAAAAGAAAGACAGACTTAACTGATGGACATGCTCAGGGCTTGCTGTGACCAAACCCAAATGTCACAGTAAAGCTGAGTCTAACTGACTTGAATCATTATATATTCTTTCTTATGATCTAGCCATGAATTCCAAATCCTACATGCAAAAAAGTCCATCTTGTAAAATGCACACATGTTATTTCGTGACCAAACAGAAAGGTTCCATGCCGTTCCACAGATGCCTTATAAAGTACAGTACTGCTCCCTAAGGCTGGGGAATCATCCAGCCCTGGTTTGTACCCCCTCCTCTCTGCAGAATTTCCTGTGTCACTTTAGTGAGTGCAGCCTTGGATCCTAAGGACGGTGGGAATATTTGTTTCTCTAGCAAGTGGGTTGCCTCTCCTGAAGATCCTTAAGTTGATTCTGGATACTTTCATCATTTTCTTTTTCTACCATACTTCTTCTAGCGAAGTCAATAAAGTGCACAGAAACTTTATTAAAAGTAAACTCTGATCCACGCGTGAGGCATCAAAAGATCACCAAGTTGAGTGTAGACGTGGGCAGCTCCCTCTGTATCCACCTTATTTACTGTGAGAGATACTGGATTGATATTTACTACATGGAGTTGGAGGGCTGCATCTCACCGCCCAGGTCAAAAGAAGAGCTAACGGCTCGCTATACAAAGCTAAAAGGTGCATTGAGATGGAAACAAGAAATCTGACCGTTCGGGCCTGTGGACAGGGTTGTGTAGTTCCCATCCGTCCTCCAGTAACAAGGAAATAGAAGCAGTGCAATTTATAAATGGATCGAATTTTGAAAACTGTAATAGGAAGAACAAAGACACTTTATTAACACACTTTATTAACAGCTCGTAAGTAAAGCAAAGAGGCAAAAACAAAGTGCAAGTGCAGAAGGAGGAAAAAGTAAGTGGTCAGTTTTGTCCTAGATGAAATCTACAATATTTTATCATAGATGAAGATTGAATCATCCACGCTTTCAAAGTTAGTTCCCTTGCTCAATTTCTTGTGATTTTCAGTGCCAGTGCTCAGAAATATAAGTTCATTATTGACTGTTGAACCGTCACTAAAAATACTCCATTGTACCCTAACTAAACTTCAAAGTGCTTAATGGCACCAAATAATTATTTTCTAACCCCAACTGAGTTTCTTATTCTATTACTGTAGCAGACATCAGTTAATATATAACAGATTTTTATTAAATTAATTCACACCAACACATAAATGATTAATATTCCCTTAATGTTCCAGGAATAGTTACATTTTAAAGATGAATGTTCATTATCACAGAGGATTTGCCAGAGATGCAGTTAATGAGACCTGAGACAGAATTGCAGAAAGTATTATATAAAGAGGGCAATGTCACTTGAGGTCATTGCAACCTGGGAAGCTGATCAAAACAGTTTTCAATAACTTGTTTTATTTATTCAACCAGCGTTTGCTATGTATAAGACAGTGAGTTAAAAACAGAATATACAAAACAAATATCACCTATTTGTAGGTGCAAGAACATCCCCATGTAGAGGAAATAGATCATTAAAATAATGAGCAATAAGGGATGTTATACAGCTATCAGAAGACCTTTGGCATATATTTCAAAGATTTTTTTTTTTTCCTTCCAGACATCCTTTTCTGGTTTCTCAAGTTAAGATGAGTCTCCAAGGATGACCTGGAGCTAGCCTTATAAAAAGAGTGGGAAATAGGGTGGTGGGGAGCAAGTTTTAGTCAAAGGCACTCTGCAGACCAGGGTCTCAGCAGGCAGCTCACTCGACAGGGACGATGAAAGAGATTTTAATGAAGAGAATATTTGCGAACCTAACAGGGTAAACGGAGTTGACAGTCTGATGAAGCATCCTCAGGCTGAGTAAAGCTGGGAGCTCTCACCATCTTCAGGTCTGATGTGACAGGAGGAAGGAACGCTCACCTAAACAGAGCAAGGTCTGGAATATGACCCTCGTCAGAGAAACATGGCCATTGCCAGCCTGTGGACTGCTAGGGAAGAAGCCCAGGGAAATAAATGCCCTCACCTCTCTGTCCTCCAGTTTTCTGATGGCCTACCGTTTCCGACAGGAAAAGCCCCACATAAAGCCAAATGGTGTGGGAACCTATACTTCTGAAGCAAGAGAAGGGTGAAGAGTGAAAGTGGAGGGGCAAAAATAGAATAACCAGCACAGACATGAAAATGAAAACTGTCACTGTGCATTTTCTGCCGCCGAAGTGTGATGCGAGGGGAACAAAGTGGCGAGAACAAAAGGCAACTGTGCTCCTTTGACTCCTGTGCTTTAAGCTTCTCCTCAGATTGCATCACCTTCTAAAGAAAGCTTTTAATGTGTCGTGGAAACCCAGTAGCTTCTAGCCCCCTCTCAGCTTCTCTAGATTTATGGATGATTCTAGAAGCCCTGATGAAGGGGAAGAGGAGCTGGCCTGAGGGCGAACCAAACAGTTGTGGTCTAGGAGAAAGATAATGACTGCTGGAACTAAGGCAATGGAAATTAAGACGGCAAAGGAGATAAAGCTTTGAGAAACGTGATGGAAATAAAGTCATTAAGACTTACCGATTGCAGTGTGGGAGACCGATAGCCCGGCAGCAGCGGGGACCACCGGATTTCTGGTCTCATTCATGGCGTGGGGGGCGGCTGACAAAGAAATGGAATGAAGGCATTGAGTAAAAGGGGAGGTTTTGCAAATATCCACGGCCCACGTGTAGCAATTAACTGATACTCAAGCAGAATAAGCATGACATGTTGATAGAGATTTGAGTCAGCATGTAAATTTCAGAGGCCCTTGCCAGAGGCTATAGGCAGTGAGCACATTCCCGGGACTTCCAGTAATTTGGAGCTGGTGGAGTAGAAGAGGCCCGGAACAATGGAAGGGAAAAAGAGCCTCCCAGCGCAAGAAAGATGAGGAGAGTGAGGCGACACTTCCATTGGGCATATCAGTTAGCTAGCCATGGCTGACCTTTGGAAAAGGTGACTTGATGGGCATAGTGAACTGTATGAGCATAGGGGTTTGAGGGACGAAAGAGGGCTTAGGGCATGGGGACAACAAACTACACGGCAAAGTAAGAGTCAGACTCGAGGAAGTGGGCTGATAGCGGAGAGCATGCGCGCTGCCAATCACAGAGGAGGAGGAACGACTGGGGGAAGTGGGTTCGAAGCTACAGGGCAGAGAACACTGAGAAGAGGGAGAACTAAATTAGTCTGGCTTAGCAAAGTCCCAAGTAATTTAAAGTTGCAGTGGAAGTCGAGATTTCTGTTCGGTATGTAAGTTTGTTTGTTTGTTTGCAAATTGAGCTTTGGGATAGTAATATAAGTCACTCCTGCATGGTGAAATCTGTTTCCATATTATTCTTTCTCTAGGAGTGTATATTCAAAAACACGTGGAAAACAATTAGAGGCATATTTATAAAACAAGTAGTTTATTATTATTAGTAGTGGTAGTATGAGGAGGGGGAGGAGGAGGCAGCCAGGGTATGGTAGTGATTTGTCTAAGACACGACACCTGGTCAGTGTCTGGCAAAGTCTAGAACTGACAACTGCCCTTCCTGAGTGTGCCGCCCAGGCTTCCCACCCATTCTTAACCGTTATTTCCAAATCGGCTTAGGTTTCACGGGTCAAATCACCTTTCTCCCTCTTTCAGGCATTACTGCGTGTTTATTCTGCTTGTGGGTAGACTTTTAAAATTTCTTCTAACAAGTTTGCTTATTAGAAACATGAAGCTGTTCTACTTCATTCTACTCTTGCCACTTAAACTTACGAACAATGTCGAACTGCTTACTATTGAAATCAAGTCCTGGTTACGAGTAGAGGCTCTAAAGATATGGTGCATGGGTTCAAGTACTGTCTCAGACACTTAATAGAATTAACTTTGGGCAGTAATTAACTGCTCTCTGTCTCAGTTTCATCATCTGAATAGTAGGGAGAACACACTAAATTGTCATAACCATGGGAGGATTAAGGAGTAAATGTTTGAAATGAACACAGTGCAGTGCTCCTGACCAAAAGTTAAAAAAGAAATCAGTTGATGCTCATTATTGCTTTCCGTAATAGTAACATTGATGGTGTACCAGTAGCAATGGTATTACTCACTCAAGTAATAATTCGAGTACTAATTTACTGAAGCAACTAATTCATTCTCATTAAATAAATAGCCACCTTCCCTGACATGTGTCGATATATGGAATGTACAAACCTGTAGAGAGGGTTTTTGTGAGTTTATTTGAGCCAAAACTGACAAATGCCGGGAAGTAAGGTCTCAAACGCTCAGGAGGATGACAGTTTCAGTTTCTTTTATATGTTTGAAATCAAGGAGGGAACCATTAGGAAGATTGCATGAGGGTGGGAGAAAGCAAGGGGTGATTGGATAAGATAGCTAATAAGTTTATGTGCTTCCTTGAGGGTAGGTACCTATTTCAAAGGTGTGTTAATCTAGCTGCACCAAACAAAAACAAAAACAATGGACAGGGCTTGCTTAAGGCAAGAATAAACCTTTTACTGAAAAGGTTATATGCCTGGGGCTTGACTACCCACCTGCCGAGTTAGGAATTTAAGATCAGCTCACCCTGTGAGGTTACTTTCCATAGAACCTTTTGTTCCATCCATACATGCCACATAGTTCATACTCCAGGCAGGCACATCCCTCCACCCTGCCCAGACTGGGTGAGCATCTAGCTAGCCCCAGTCGTAAGATGCAATAGCAAAGACATCGCCCTAAGCACACCAATCTGAGTTGCTATTAATGTCGTGTTAGGAGAGACTGTCTTTGGAATATTAGGTGACCTTTATCCCCTCTGTAGCCTGCCTCGACCAGGGAGGAGGACTCCACACACCTCGGGGCGGGACTCGGGGCGGGACTCGGGGCTCACCAGAGAGCACTCATCTCCTTAGGCTCCGGGCTCACAGGGGCCTAAGACCTGGGGACTTGATGTGGTCCTCGTTCTTGGCCAATGCTCACCGCTTGGGCAGCTGGAACGCGGTTATCCTCTTAGCGCTCTTTTCAAATCCAAATGTCTGTGTTGCGGTATAAATTCTATGTTCATGACTTCGTAAGCCCCTACCGCTCATATCAAAATGTAAGTGGCAACGGGTATTAAGCTGTTTGAATTTGTTTAAAAAATTAACCTGCATATCTTTTCACTTGGCAGTATGTATTTGGTAGCTTATCTGGTCTGACTGAAGAAGAGTTTTGACTGATACCCTATCTCCCTACATCTCGGGGGGTGCGTGGGGGTGCGGTTTCCGCGGGAGAAACTGTCAACTAAAAATGGGAAAGATGACGGTAATCCTTCCTGCTTGGTCCTGGAGTTTGACACATTATGTACCCTATTTGTCTGAAAAGAATAAACTATGCTTTGGATCTGATTTTTTAAAAGGTCCGATAGATTATAGCTAGGCCAAAAGCGATCTTTTTCTATTATTTGAAATATTTGATAAAACAGAGTAAATGGTGGAAAATTACCCTAGAAATAGCTGGCAATATTAGTGACAGAGAGCTCTAGAGGACTTCATTCAGAAACAAACCTCTTTAGAAGAGAAAATACAACACAAATTTTCCCAGAATGCTTTCTTCGAAGCACTCATTCCTCCAGAGCACGGGCAAGAGAACCCATGGTCAATCAGTTTGGACACATGGTACAGAAAATGTAGTGCAGCATGAAAAGAGGAGCTAAGTCCACTGTTGCGGTTTTCAACCATTACCCAAAAACACTTATCTAAGATTTTTTAAAAAAGAAACACCGATTGATGTACCATGGATCAATCTGTTCAACACACTTCGTCAATTGCTTAGATTGAGAAAGTCTTTAGTTTGTGGGGAGTAGAAAGTAGGAAGCGTCTGCCTCAGATTTTCAAAACACCCTTCAATAGTGTCCTAGGAAACCTTTCAGCGATAAAGTTCATACATTGATCTTCCTTTGGCTTAGTACTAAAGATGAGCCCTTCATCGATTGGTAAGAACTTCGGAAAAGCGGATTAAGATGGGCGCACCCCCTCTCTGAAACAAAGTCATTAAAAGTGAGCTTAGGATTCATTTACTTTATATATTTGAGACATGTAATTACAGTTATTTGCTCTAACATTTTAAGTATAAACTACCCTTCTGACTGAGAGAGTAAGGTGTAGAATTATAGCACAATTTGCTGGTGATTATGGGAGTATTTCTTGCCAAGCGCACTTAGCAAGAAAAGATTGAGAATCGCTGCGATGGTGGGCAGCTCCCACGAGGGGGTTGACAAACCCCTCATGTAACTGAGACTGGAGTGAGCGTGGAGGGTTTAGAGTTAGACTCTGCCATCTTGGCCAGTTTTGGGTGTTGAGCCCCTGGACATGCTGCCCTGCCCCGAAGATCCACTTCCCCACCTCTGCAGCAGGGACATCACTGCGTACCTTAGCATGCTGTTGGGACTAGAATGGAACAGAATGAGAAATGGAGGTAAAGTGCTGGGCACGCATTGGTGCTCCTCAGACAGGGGTTCCTTTTTCCTCTCTCCTTCTCCTTGCGGCAGTGATTCTCAGCTGGGAGCATTTTGCCCTCTTGGAGGACACCCGGTACCATCTGGAGGCATTTTTGGTTGTTGCCACTGGGATTGGTGCTATTGGTCTTTGGCGGTTGGGGCCTCGGGGTGCTGCTGCACAGCCTCCACACGTGGGACAGTCCCCACCGCGAGTGATTATCCAGTCCGAAGTGTTGGTGGCGCTGAGACTGAGAAACCCTGCCTGACGGTGGCATAGTGAAGCGCTGTCTTCCTGTCTCAGCGCCAGGGCAGAGCAGGTAGGGAGGCATAGCCGAAGGAAAAAGGAGTAACAGTTTAGAGACGAGAAGCATTCAAAGCCATGCAAGTTTAAATGATGAACGCCACATTCACAGGCCGTGCTCCCGGTCGCCACTGCGAGGGGCCACATCTTCCCTAGGCCTCCAGCTCCTTCCGGAGGTTTGTTATGTTCCAGCGTCCACCAGCCCTTACCTGTGGGGCAGGTGTCCCTCCAGCCCAGAAGTGGGTCAGCGTCCCCGTTTTGCACCACCCTGGCCTGGTTGGCCTCCCATTTCCATCCCCGAGGTTGCTCTCCGTATTAAATTCCCTCTGTTTTACACACTCAGCCTCTATTGTTTTAGTCAGGCTGTGCACGTTAGCGTGTCATATGGACGCAAAACTGGGGTGGTAACTTCTTTAACCAGGAGGGGATGGAGAAAGTTGTCCTGTAAGGTGTGAAGCCTGAGTTCAAGATCCTAACAATTGTTCTTATTTGTTCATCTCAGGCCATTCCAGGTACTGTGAAAAGTGTTCGCAATGGTTAATTTTGTGTCAACTGGATTGGGCCACAGGGCGACCAGACATTTGGTCCAATATTATTCTGGGCGTGTCTGTGAGGAATGAGATTAACGTTTGAATTGATAGACTGAGCCAGTCATTGCCCTCCCTAAAGCTGGGGGACCTCATCCAGTCAGTTGTAGGTGTGAATGGAACAGAAAGACTGAGGAAGACAGAACTTCTCCTGACCGCCTTCGAGCTACATCACTTGTTTTCCCGGCCCTCAGAATCGAACTGTACCCGCAGCTCTCCTGCGCCCACTGCAGGTCTTGGGGCTTGTCAGCCTCTGTAAGCACATAAGTCAATTCCTTATAATAAATCAATCTATGTCTTTCTCATTGTATATTTTCATACATTTATATAATTGTACAGGGTCTGGCAGAAGTAACGCCATTGAGTGTGGCTGGTAGGGTACATGAATGTCCTTCATGAGATGGACAGCAATTTGAATGTTTCACGTAGAATGTCATATGGCGGGCTTGAGTGTGATATTGGTATGTTACAGAATTACGTGCTTATGATTTTGTAATAAGATATTTTTATGTACTAAAAAAGGCATTATTTTTGCTGGACGCTGTATATAAAATAAACCTATTTTATGTTTATATAACAAATCTCTCTAATATATAATGACAATATATAATATCTGTCTTATCGGTCATTTCTCTAGAAAGCACCAACTAAAAATACAGTGATCTTTGCACCTTATCTTATCTAATCCTCACAAATCATCCTCCAAAGTGGTGTACTTATCCCAAATTACAGATGAGAAAAATGAAGGTCATGAAAGATAGGATGCTTGTTTAAGGTCAAGTTACAACAGTGTGAACACAGATTTTCCTGGCTTCTAACGATATGTTCTTAACCGCCATTACAGAGGGTGAGCCCCGTGTGCTGGGAAGGGTAGCCCGGGCTCTGCTCTCACGTCAGCGAGAGTCCTCTCATGTCCCTCCCCCTCTTCTCTCTCCCATGGCTAGGTTCAGGGTGTGACCGAGGTACTTGTAGTGGAAGAGGATGCTTAGGGGAGCAAACATGGCCACCCAGGATGTATACAGTTTCTTTTACTGTAATTGCCCTACCCTTGGAAATGCAGAGAATAAACCTGGCTTCCAATGATGTCACTTTAGGGGCACAGAATCAAAAATATTCTTATTTGTTCTTTAACCATTAGTATTCATTTTCTGGTACTCAATTTGAAGTGGCTTTTGGAAGCAAGATTTTTATGTTCTTTTTATGAAACTAGTCATGTATTTAACTTGATTTCACAAACATTTATTGAACACCTACTCTTTATAAAACAATGCACACACTGTATTTATTCTGTAGAGTTAGGAAGTTTGAGACCTGAGGGTTCTACAATGTGGGGCTCACCATGGCACATTCAAGCTCATGGCTTTGACGTTTCCCCCAATTCCCTTTGGCCACCCAATTAAATAGACCAGCTACTAAAGTTTGATCAGACATTAAAAGATTCTGTTCTTTTTCAAGGCCTTATCAAAGATTTAATATGTCTTTCTAAATGAACTAGGGAACCATCCTTTGAAGTATCTGCTCAGCGACAGAGTGTCACCTGCGGAACAGTGGAAGGAAATGGTAATGCAAAGATAAAAAAATGTAGGGCCCAAGGGAAATAAAAACCTAGTGTTAGCAGAAGGACTTTGGATGGTTAAGAAATACAGGCAATATAGATAGATTTTCCCTGTAAAATAAAAATAAGAACAGTAAGTACAGCACAGAAGGTAACTATTACGTTCTAGCACTTTGTTGTTTTATTCGGTAACTGTTTTATTTATGTCTGGTGACTTCCTCTTCTATGTCTAAGTAAAATCTTCTTACCAGTTTTTTTCTTTATAATAGTTGTGGAGAAGAGCAAGCCTTGAATTATCTGTATGTTCCATCCTTTTTTTGTACAAATGTATTTGATAAACTTACATGAGTTTAATTTTTAACTCGTTCACTCAGTTAAAAGGAAAAAGAAACACATTTACAGAGTCCTTATTGTAAGTTAGAGAAGAAGGTATAGAAAGACATTGATGCCAGCCAGCTAGTGAGACATGCATAACTTAAATCCCTGTCCGGGCTTTCTGAGTGGGAGCCTGGGTTGCAACACAATCCTCGGGCGAATTTATATGCGTGCTGAAGTTTCGAGAAACAGTGCAGAAAAGTTCTCCAATCAACTCAGGTGTTTTAAAGTATTATTGTTTACAGCTTGTCGACAATGTAAAACAAATAAAAAAACCCATCTCAGAAACATATATCTCCTTAAAAGAATCAAATCCACGGGAAAAGAGTTCAAAGTGCTAAAAGCCCTCAAAAACGTTGACTATGAAAATGTGGATCACGCAGGTAGCAGAGCGTACTGTGTGGTTCTGTAATTACCGACCCCATCGAAAAACATGCAGCTGTTTATTGGTATGTGTTTAATTTCCCTTTTCAAGTTGACTAGCCTTATTTACTTTCTGATGGACACGCCAGCGGCAACCAGCTGCAAGAACAGAAAGATGAGTCTTCTCTTTCAGAGCGCTTCCTTTCCTCGCCGTGACTCCTTAAGAGCCGCATCAGCCTGGTAACGCTAGAGCCTGGTGATCTCACGTTAAGGCTTCTAAGTGGGGGGCTGTCGTATCAAATACCTGCCCTCCTGAAATCTTTGTTGGGAGGCTTAAGTGCCTTGTTTGGCAACACGTGCACGGTGTGTCTGCTGCTGTTAAGTTCTCTGATTGTGAGCAGTGTCCCATTGTGGGAATAGCTAATTGAACCGATGCTTAAACTAATCTGCGGGTGCCACTGTTGATCAAAATTTCCTAGCTATAATAAACAAGAGAGTGCGGCAGTGCATGCAAGGATAAAAAAATAGAAAAACATGGGGAAATAGACATTGATATATGGTCAACTGATTTACAAATACAGTTCTGCTGCATGCAGTAGGTTAGATACATAGATCTATTAAGTCAATGGGATCTTGGGTACCAATGAATCCGATTAATTAGTTAGAGATCAAAGGCATAGAATGCAGGAGAGTAGTCCCTGGATCCAAGGGAGAAGTTTTAGAGAATTTGGAAGAAACAGTCCCTTTAATACTGCTTTGTGTAGCTTACAGAAGTACCAAAGTTGGGCCCCAAAACTTAAAAGCAAGTTGGGATTTTCATCTTGAACTTGCCTTTCTTACTATTTTCACCTGCCATTTTTCACTGCTGTCCCCTCATTGCTAAAACAAGCCACGCAGGTCTACCTCTCTGTCCTGGCTCAGCCCATCTTTTGAGTTTTGCTAATAATCCACTCTGGGTCTTCCCCATTTTGCTTGGAAATATCTCCAAAAGCACATCTTCTCCCCTTGTGCTTTGGTGCGGCCACACATCACCCTCTCCACTCTGGAAGGCATGCCCAACATTCTAACTAATCGCCCACACAGACGACCACAACGTTCGACCTCTTAGGATAAAGAGAATTCCCATGGACCTTGAAACTATGAGAGCAGATGATCATGGTAGAAATCTGTTGTATTCCTATTAGGAATGGATCTTTGTCTATGTGTGTGGTAGACTGCGTTGCAATTTCTTTGTGTGGGAGAAGCATACTTCCCTGCCCCATTCGTACACTTCGTTATGTGGCTTGCTTCGGCCAATAACAAGTGAGCAGAAGTATCGTATGCCAGTGCCAAGCAGAAACTTAAAGAATCATTTACAAGAAACTTCTAGCTTATTATCTTTCACCTTGGGGATGGCATGTCCTAAGGAGTTGCTACTCCTTCAGCCTATACCCTGTAATGGAGAAGACACATGGATGGGAACAGCTACAATCTACCCACAACTGATATCAAAAGCGAACCAGAAGTACATCTTTGTTATTGCAAGGTAATAACAAAGGTCTTTGTTCTGCAGGGCAATCAAGTAAAACCTGACGAAATACCAGGTTTTGAGTGAGGCTCGTTGCAATGCCAGGTCAAGGAGTTAACATATAACCCACTCTAGATCAGCCAAGTGTTACCTCTTTCTGGACACAACTGACAGTCTGGGGAATGGAGGTTGGGACCTAAATCAGGTCGTGGAATTTAATATTGACACTGTTGGTACTATTTAAAATAGGTACTTGTTTTTACTCAGGGGTTCCTGAGACAGCATTTTGAAAAACCCAGAGATCCCAGAAGGCGCCACGAAGGGACAGCCTGTTGGAGGGTGAAGCCAGTGCTGTGGGATGTGGAGTTAGGGGGTGTCAAGTGAGAAAGCCAGATTCCCGATGGGACTGTGATTCAGAAGTCCGGCCTGAAGTCCATCCCAGAGAATTTCCCATCAATTAAGAATACTGACCAATAATAGAGGGGTGTCTGTAATAAAGCTTGATTACGGGAATACAAACTGGCACATCCCAACTACCACGTGTGTGGATAAAAGATCTATTTTTTAAAACTACGTTGAGCTTTAATTAATCCATAATTTTGGGGAGGGGGGCTACAAAAGAAACTAAACAGGATACATAGTTTGTATAGAGATCAGATTCCGATGAGCATAATCAGTCTGAGTTTCGAAGTTTACTTTTCTGTGATACTCGAAAATAGTATAACATAGAAGATATGCAAGCACAGGAAAAGAAAGTGCACACATTTTACTCATTGGGTTGGATTCATGCTTTAGTTTCTCTGGTTACCCGAAGACAAATATATATAAAACTTCTTTAATATGTATAAAACTTCCTCAGTGTCTAAATTAAGTTGCATTAATTTTCTCTTCTGATTCAATTAATTCTGGCCTTAATACTTCAATTTTATTCTCTAAGCGTGCACATTCCCACAACTACAAACAGTTTGGTCTCAATTAATGTAACAATCACAACCCACTTTGATGGGAATGTCAAGATATTGGGGGGAATGATTTCTAAACTTTAATAATCTAGGTCATTGCTTCAACTCTCCACTTTGCTGGTGATTCTAGTCATAATTAAGCAATTAAATGGCACCAGCAGCTCACTCTTTCCCTAAGCACAGAATCTGGGAGGATAAAAGAGAACGAGAAAGAGAGACTGGAGAATCTATCTAAACATAAATGTCATTCCATTATAGAGCCTTGTTAAATACATTTAAATGTTTTAATTTCTAGCACTCTGTTGTTCATAATGAGCTCTGCAGGGATTGAAAATGAATTTTTATTCTGAAATTTTTGTCCCTTTTGAATTGCAAAGAGCATTCCTCTCGAATTTCCACTAGATGTAATGAAACATATTTTAACATCGCATCAGGCTAGCCCCCTGGGGAGACAACTGTCAAAATTCCACGGTATCTGTAAATCACTTTAATTACATTCTGCTCAATGCAAAGTAATATGTAAGAAACTGTTTGTTTAACTTTATTGATGCCACAGTATTTTCCATACAGTTATGTTATACATGCTAACCAAGTAAGATTGAGTAGTTTAATTAGGCTGGTATCAGGTGAATATAGATATATAGTAAGAGATGGATTTGAAAAAAAAAGGTTCAATAAAATAATCATCAAATAAAGTTAGCAAAATATTTTAAAAAATGAAAAGAAAGGTTCAGGCCAGAATATAATGATCCTTGAAGGCCACACATATACAATTTTAACATTCAGGGATTAATATGGTACCTAATAAGAAAATGACCAATTTAATTTAACTCTTCCCAGTGCCACATAACATGTAACTCATACGCTATGTGTTTATATACATCATTCCAATTAATCTTCCCAATATATGTTTCAGGCTCGTACTGTTGCTATAATCTACATCTTATAGACATGGAGACCGAGGCTTAGAGGATTCACGGTCACACAAGTAATAAATCAAATTCATGGAGTCAGACATCAGTCCTTTAAATACTTTGTAAATGATAAACCTTGAATTTGTACTAAGACACCCCCAGGCTATGCTTATTGGAGAGAGGGAGTGAGAAGAACCTGTTTTCAGTCTAGTATTAGTGGTGGCGGTTACCAAAAATAAAGGTAACAATGTGAGATTATGGATGTGTTAATTAGCTTGATTGTGGTGATCATTTCACCATGTGTACACACAGGATATCATCACGTCGTATACCCGAAGTATATACAATTTCTATTAGTTATACCTCAAGAAAGCTGCAAAAATCTCAAAAGCAAAATAAAATCAGGGCTGGCAATTACAGAGGCGGGGGCAGAGGGGAGGGGGAAGGAAAAAGGGTCATCACTGGAGTGTCAGGGATTCTGAAGGACTCGGTGTCTCTTGTTCATTACCAGGCCTGTGCCAGAGCCGGAACTCACACTCTGGTCTTTCACACTAGTCCAGCCTTTCCTTGTATTAGTCTTCGGTGTAAACGTGGACCAGTGAGTTTTTCATAGCTGCTATAACTTAGGCAGTTTAGCTGTACCTGATGGTTGTACAGCTTCCGTGAGGGGGGAATGAGGAGGCAAAGGGTTGGGTCGTTGGTCTCTTTACCTGATCATCAACCCGATCCCTGTCTTCACTTTATACGTTTTATGCATTAAATTTACATTTAGAATCAAGTTGAATCAAATAGCGGCACAACTAATAACTCCAAACACCATTGTCATAGCTCAAAGCTGGCTTTGCAGGGTCCCTGGTAGCCCAGGGACACTAACAGTACCTTGCAGAGATTGGGAGTCAGCTACTTTCTGCCAGTTACTGGTATAAAACATAATGTGACTAACATTCCAAGCCAGGGAATGGTTAGACACCATTGTTTGCCAGGGTCGACCTGGAGACAAGGAGATTGCTAATTCCCTCACCCGGTGCCACTTTTCTGCTCAGTGTAGTCAGAAACTCTTGAGTGCCGGGATTTCAGTATTAGCAGATCCTGACTGGAGAGCCTAAGTGGTACCCAGGTACAAATACCTACCCCGGCCACTCCCCACAGCACGGGGCATTTCTCCCTGTTACTGCTGTCTGGCGCATATCATTTTACTGTATCTCGGTGTGAAAACAGGCCGGCCTATTCAAAGGGAGAAAAGCCATTCTTCTGTGTAATTCATTCAACAAGCATCATTGCTCCATTAGCTGGCTGAACTCTTACCCACCAGGGGAAGAGACATAAGAGTGCACTGGGAGTACCGAAGTGTTATTATGTAGGCTGTATCCATAGATACTTCAGCACTACAGACCTAGGAGCTGCAGGCTATCCTCTAGCATGTGTTTATTCTTCATATATTGTTTAAATTTTGTACCTCTTCTGCCTGTTTCTTGTTTGTTTCAGGCAAGGAGGACTGTAATATATTTATCCAACCCATGTCAGTTCAAATAAAATATTCAGAGTCATCTGGGAAGTGTATATACGCTAGGAATTTACTTACTCTCCTCCCACTAAAATGCCTTTCCCAAATATCCATTCAATTTATTCTTCAATTTCCATAGATCTCTCTCCTCTTTGATACTAAGGCCACTCGTACTGACAGAAAATGAACATCAAGCACCAAACGGCCACCCACATTTTCCTGCATCTCTTAGCTAGTGAAATGACTAAGTATTTCATCTCTTAACATCGTAGGATGTAATTAAATATACATCTTAAACTGGCAGTTTTAAATTTCATAGGACAAAAGCCTAAAACAGGTTCAGCTTTGTAGAGGGAAAAAAATAAAATGCACCAGAATAATGTTTGCAAAGCTCTGAAACAAGGCTTGCCAGCAGGATGACGTAGCAAATGTGAGCCATTTTGGACCGAATGGTTTACATCTGTTTATAATAACTTGGATTTGTCTCCTGTTAAAATGTCACATGGATAAAGGCATAAATTCTAACAGCCGTGATAGGATGATCATTGCTAAGAAACTCTGATACGGTGGGTTCATGTGTCGCAGACAATCTACTTCGCTGTCTTTCATTTAGAATAATCCAAATAGGCTCCTCCACACTCACGAAGACTAGCAGTGAGGCCCAGATAGAACCACATGATTCTGACATTGTATCCCCCTACGTTTGTTGTTAAATAAGACAGCCGGCACCAAGAATGTCGAGTGTTCCTCTGAGGAAGTTAGTGGAGGGACCTGGAATGAGGCCACTGTTCTTCTCTCAGTGCAGTTATCCCACAAGTTGGATGGAATTAGTGACCAATTTTAGCAGGAATATACCAACAGTCATGATATTTTAAAATGCAGTGTAGGAACACAGAAAAATGGGAGTCAGTAAAAAACAGCATGTGGGGACCAAACGAGAAAAGGAGCCAAGGCATTTTAAGAAATTAATATGAGATGACCTTTATCTGGGAACATATTTATTGCTGATAAATGTCATAGGGAATTGTATCCACCTGAGCTTTATAGCTTCATTCATTGGTTCTGTCACCCATTCACTTGTTCATTTAATAAACACATGCTAGGCACTGGGATCAACACTGCAAAATGCCCCAGTGTGTGGTGTATGTGTAACTAACGCAGCATGGGAAGTGTCACAGTGGAAATGGTTTAAGAAGCAGCTGTGGTCAAAAAAGAAAGATGAAAAGTGTGTGGGGAAGTCTAAGAATAAATGACGGGGGGAAATTTGAACCACATTTTTAACAGTAAGGAGGGATTTACCAGGTGGATGAAGCAGGTGGTCTTCCTGCCAGCCGAAGGAGCCTGAGCAAAGACTGAGTGGGAGGCTTCCGAATCCCCTCGCCATCCCGGCGATGGAATCTCTTTGGTCCCGTTCAGTTCCTGTGACCTCCCGTGAGCCAATCACTGTCTCTGCTGGGAGGGTTTTTCCTCACTAGTCCAGCCTATAACATGGAAGGTAAAAATTACAGTAACACGGAACGTGAAAGTACAGAGAAGGCCATCGCATTTCTTCATAGAGTGCAACCATGAAGATTAAATGAGCTAGCGTGTGGAAAGCAGTTGGTACGCGGGCTGGCAAGCAGTACGTACTCTAAACGAATTTGTTGTTATTGTTATGATTATTGATGTTATTACTGATATTTTAATGAAAAAGCCACACATGTAGCAGCAATGCAGACCCTGTTGAGTTTCTTTTAGAGAGCTTAGCAGGAACGTAGAAGAGGGAAAGCCACGGTTGCCCTGGGCAGCTCGTCCGTCAGGATGTCTTTCCAGGACTTTCCCTCTCCAGTCTGGATTGGGTTGGCTCCTTTGTACTCTATGCATAGCTCCATCTGATCCTATCACATTGTAACAAAAAAGCTGTCCCGTTAAACTGTGAATTCCTCCAAGGAAGAGGTGTATCTCAGTTTATCTCAGTCACTTGAGATACTATAGGTAGTGAATATGCCTGTTCAAATAACTTAGGACTGGGGGCGCCAGAGAGCACTTCACGTGGAGATGGTAGCCGAGCTGCACCCCGGGGAAGAGAGAGGACTTCCGAAATGCGGAAACGGGAACCATGGCATCAGAGAGAAGGGCATGCTCAAAATTAGCTTGGAGATCCGGAAGTATCTGCCATGCTTCAGTGTGTCAGCTAATTAGACGCAACTGAAGTGAACACTGGGTTGAGGGGGTGCTGGGGTGAGAAGGCAGTCTTCAGGGTGGATTGCAAAGGACCTTGAATACTGCAGTAATGAGATTAGATTTTGTAACCTGTGAAATAGAAAGACTGAAAGGTTTTCATCTGGGGATTGATATGGCCAGGATTCTGTGCACACATGCACACTATAGAGGCTTTATTTAGGTCACACAGGTGAACGTGGGTTAAAGAATCTTCCCTTGGTGGGACAGGAGCTCTGAAAACAGCAGATTTCTTTCTCCCTTCCCATCTCTCTAAAAGCAGCAGAAACATGTCCTCTGGTGAGGATTAAAAAAATCACTAGGTTTGAGAAACAGAAAGAAACAAATTGTCGCGACGAGGATGTACTCATTATGATGAAGAGGTGTGCTTCTGAATTCCCAAATGCAAAGAGCTCTGAGTCCTAGGTTCAAGCCCTTCTCAAGGCACTTCCACTCCTACCTCGGCGCATCTGTTGGTTATGTGACCAAATGAATATTCCTCTTGTGTAGTAAGCACGTTTGAGCTAATTATTCTGCCACTAGCAAGTCAGAGATTACTTAAAGTCTCATTTTGAAGGTGTGAAAATTGAGACACTCAGAGATCAAGGAACCTTCCTAAAGTCATCTAGCTAGTAAAAAAATTCGACCAGGATTGAAACTAAGATGTCTCATTTCAGCGTACAAGCCTTTATCCGGTGTGCAAATGCACCATCATTATTTCTAAAGGACAATCACGAAGGGAACGACTAGACTTTACTCAGGCTTTTATCTCCTACAACCACTACAGTACGTAATAGGTACTTGTTTAATGCACACAACATTCTCGAATGAAGCCTAAATCTATAAAACTTCCAGATGTACTCTTTTCATTGCTAAGAAATAATAAGTAAAGATACCTCCATCACTCATGTGTAAATATTTCTTTGTACTTATTCTTAAACTGGAAGGTATGTGCCTCGATGTATACTACCATTGGTTGGTGCGGATAAAAGCATTTTATTGTCAGTTCTTACTGTGGTTTTCTGCCTCTTTGGTCCTCCACTGTTTTTCTTTTATCAGCAAAATCTCCTCCAGGTGGAGGAAACAAGGAGCATTTTATAAACGTGCCTAGGGCTGTAAAGTATACATATGCCTTTAATAGTGACAGAGGTATCTTTGCAATGTCCTCCAGAGTGAAATCTCCTTCAGAAATTTGCATTTAACAGGCAAACATAATACTGTTGAAGAAGACAGAATTATACATTCATGGACATTTGGGTACTGGGGATACTTTATAATCCACACATCCAAACCTCTAACTGTAATTTTTATGGCTATATGGTTCAAATTGCCCAAGGTGGATAAAGCCAGCACTTCCGTTATTAACTGTGTTTGAGGGATTTGTGACAGCTGCTCCATGAAAGCTCTTTGTGACTTGAAACTGACACCGGAAGTTGCAGGCCACATAAAGTGCTTTCTGCTTTAGGGTATGAGTTTGTCACCTCTTGATGTAAATCTCCCAGATTTGATTGGCCTTGGAAGCTTTCATTTTGCTCAACATTGAAAAAGTCCCTAGTTTAACAATGAAAAATTGCGAGCGATTACTTTAGAGCCCATTCGTTTAGTTGCACTTAGAGATTTTCTGCCTCTTAAAGTCTCCTGGATAACCATGTGAACGCGCCCCGCCCAACACACTTTTAAACAGAGCTCTGTTATGGGTGCACTCTGACCTTTCAGCACAATTGCATGGGGTTCAAATTAATTGTTCTGCTCTGTTGTGCATTGAATAATAGGTGTTCTAAAATGAGACCAATTATGCAGATACCGGATAGAGAGGAGATCTTAAAGTGAGCTCTTTTGGGTGCCTGGAATTTAGACTATAAGGTATGAAATGACAATTAATTAACTAATAAACCAACGGACGAGACTTGACTCCACAGGAGACTTCTAGTCAACATGATTCAGAAAATTAGGAGACTCTTCTAATTTTATTACCTGAAATGTGATAAAATGAAGCTTACATACCAAACAAAATGTTGTCATAAATCAGCCTGTTGTGCGAGGGGCATTTAATATAGATTTGTGTAGATAGATAAACATAAGAAAATATTTTTTGGTTAACTGTATCCATTACTTATTTAACACATACTCCATTCATTTATATTTAACTCTGTTGATCCCTTTTTTGGGATATTTTTGTGGCTGTCAATAGAGTATCACATAACAGGTGCCAAGGTGCATCTTTCAAACCTAAATCTGATGACAGTTTGTTGTGTGATTAACTGATTCAAGGACCTCAGTGACTGTGTAACTAGATCAAGCTCCCCGGATTATCTTCTCCTCGCCTGAAATGACTTGTTAGATTCTCTCGACTTGTGTGGTGGAAGCAGCTGTTTGGAAACAAGGGTAGAAAAGACAACACGTAGCATGTAGTGCCATGACTGCGCGGAATGCCGGACAAGGTGGAGCGGCTGCGGTTACCCATCCCGCCTTCACTGCTGTCATCCTGTGCCCCGTAGCCCGAAAGGTCCCTCAGTTTAGACAGGCTTCTTCCTGACTCCAGGCCCCGACCTCCCTTTCCTTTGAGCATTTACTTTAGAAAACTGGTAATTCTAAGTTTTTTCTCTGTTTTTGAGATACATGTAAAATTTTTAAAAAACAACCTAGGAATGTCTTTCTCAGGGACCTGGGAGCCATCCCATCGAAATATAAGTATTATCTCCCAGCCTCTGTGGGAAGGTGGGAGTATGCCTTCAACAGATGCCTTGCTTCCAGTTGTAAAACTATGTTCTGTCACAAACAGAGGAGAAAAGTTACTTTTCTTTTGGGTAAAGCCACTCAGCAAACACAGATGGCCTGTGTTCTCCCTCTCACCCTAAAACATTCTTCCACTTTTTCTGTCAGTGGAGTTGAGCTCAGACTGAGCTCAGGCCTCTTCCTCTTATTGCAATAGCTTTGAAGTCTTCCTTCCTTGTTTAACTTTGTTTGGTGCAGTTTTTCCTTTGACAGTCCCTATTGTGAACACGATGCTTTGGGACACAGCTATTTCCAGTCACAGCAGCCCTCTCATGGTTGCCTAGTGGCTGCGTTGAACATAGAACCTAGTGTGACGCTGGCCCTATTGGATTTACATATTTGGTTGTGTTTTTACCACGTGGCACGCACATCCTTGTTTTGCCACAAAATTAGTTTGCTAATTGTAGTCTTGGTACTAATAGCCTAAGTCCTCATGTGAGGGAATTAACGTTTGTGACGCTTCCAGGATGTGCCACGTGACCTGATTTGCGATTCACACGCTGTATGGCATTTAATCCTGTTGAGGTTCCTATGAAGTGAGTAACACTGTCTCTGCAGTGCAGAGGTAAAAACTGGCAGATTACTTATTCGCCCAAAGTAAACCATTTGAAAGTGCTCAGGACCAAAGTAGGTTGTGTTCAGGCTCGGGAATAGGGTCTACGGGCCTGGGTTTGAACCCCGTCTCCGCTTGTACTGCCTGATCAGCTTGTCGACTAGCGCACTTCCATTTTAGGTACGAGAAAACTGAGGTTTACAACTTTCTTTGAGTTCACTGGGGTGACACTGGTTAATAAAAGTATGTAGGCTTCAGGTGTAAAATTCTATAATACCTCGTTTGAATGCCTTATTGAGTGTCCACCACGCAAAGTCAAGTCTCCCTCCGCACCCATTTCTCCCCCCTGTGCGCTCTCCTACCTCCTCACATCCATCTTTGCTCCGGCAGTCGCCATTCTGTCGTCCGTGCCGATGAGGCTTTGTTTCGTCGTTGCTGTTGTTTAATCCCTTCACCTCTTTTCACCGAGGTTTACGAGGTCCCCGAAGAGGCACAGTGCTCACGGTTGTCACGTAAGGGTTTTGTGAAGCGCAGGATCAGACAGTGTGAGTAAACTGCCCAGGAGAGGTCCCAGATCTGTTACGAGCCCAGTCGGCCTTGAATATTATGATTAGTGGTGGTAAAAGCAAACACTCCCCTGCCGCTCCCTCCGCGGCTGGAGAAAACATGGGCAGCAGCACAGCGGACAGTGGCTGAGAATCCGTGGAGGACCGGTCCATTATTTGGAAGGTGGTGGGTGAAAACTATCCTTCACGCAGGGATACACCATGGCAAAGGGCACATACTGTCACCGAGGGGATGGAAAAACTTTTGCAAGAGCCAATGATGGCAAAAGAGAGTTTGAAAGAAGCAAGATGTCTTCTAGAAACAAAGGAAATCACCCTTCCTGGCCTGTTCAGTTGTGAGTTTCCAGTTTGGTTTTAACTCAGTGCTCTTGAGCTAAATAAAGTCTATCTAGGACTGGATGATTTACAACATGACTTTAAATACTTTAAAGTGCAATGATGATATTTTTCATTTTTAGGGAGCACAAGAAGCAATGTTTGTTTTAATTGATAGTTAATAAAAATGACTCCCATATTAACTTAATTCATCTTAATATGTAAGTAACTTTTAATGATTAACTTTTGGATCTACAGGGTCCAGCACAAATAATGCCCCCTTTATTACAAAATCATAAGCATGAAGTTCCATAACATAACAATATCACACTCAAGCATACCATATAACATTTTAGGTGAAATGTTCAAATTAAAACTATAAATTATTACACCCATATTATTACCCTACCAGCCACTCTCAAGCAGGTGTTACTTCTGCCAGACCCTATATTTTGGAATTAACAGCCTAAAATTAGCTTAATTTCAACATTCACCTAATGGCTACATGGTAATTTAAAAGGCATTCAAAGACTATAGACTGTGTCAGTGTATGACAGATTATGTTTCCCTCTATAACATTTCCTCATGAGTTAATGAACTCTTTTCACATAATCAGATTATGTATGTGGTAATGGCATTTTAAAAAATGGAGTCAATTCACTTTATTGTTCACAGGTATCTTGGTTTTCTTTGCTTTTGGAAATATGTAATTTCTTTTCATTTGGGTAAATTATGAAATATTAGAAAAGAAAAATCAGGCATTTTAAATGTGATTGGAGCCTGAGAATTTTACTATGTGAGCATTACCAGTATGTATTTTTGTAGTTGATTAAGTTTGCTCAGTAATTGCCTGTTGTAAGATGATGTGCAACACTTAAGAGAACAAAAGAGTGAGCATCGCCCTTTCCCCCCAGCCCAGAACACTCCGGCTACTCACAGAGACAGAGAAGCTGGCCATTAGCTCTCATTGTACTGGAAAACAACAGTGTCAAGAGAGACCGAACATGGAGATTGAACTTCTTGGCTTTTGGGGAGTTCTTAAAATGTACATTTTAAAACTTTAATTCTGGTGTTTAAATTGTGTGAATATCTCTGCCTGGGAAATTTGATTGAGCCGAATTGCTCTGAAATGCATGCATTTATGGAAAGGTCAATTTTGATATAGGCAATCTATTTTAGGGTAGGCTTCCTCGCACCTTTGAAAATGATTCCTTTTTTTTTTTTTTAAAGCTAAGTGAGAATCTCTCAAGGAATACAAAAATTAAAGATAAAAGTCAAGCAGCGCAGTCTTTATATTTTTTTCTTCTAGTCTCCCCAGCGGAGGCCATCCTATGCATTTTTTCAGTAAAGGAGGCAGATCGCCGGGCCCAGGGTGCATGCAGCAACTTTGGAAGGGTTTGTCTTTCCAAAAAGAGAAATGGGGGGGAATTTAAAGGTGAAATTCAGTGATGATGGAGATGCTGATATAGAGCTGATTAAAAAAAAAAAATCAAACGGGGATAGAAGAGTATAATTCCAATTTTGTTTTTAAAGATGTTAATACACCTATACCCGCATTGCATGAAAAACAATAAGAAGAAATGAATCAAATTTTTAATGATGTTTACCTCATTGTAAGAAGGCTGATGACTTGCATTATATAGTTCTAGAATTATTCCATATTTTACCAATGTTAATACATGTCTTTACCATTAAAAAACCAGATGTTACACACTTTAAAAGAAGTAACGAAAACCTAATTTCCCTTTCTAAAAAAAAACCTCCGGTTACAATTTCAAGGACCATGCTTAAGTAGATTACTTGGAAAGATAGGAAGGTTTCTATTCTTTCTTTTATTTTAATCATACTTTTTAGTGCCTCTTATGTGTCAAGCAAATAAAATATAAGATGAACACTGACCCTATGGATTTCATTCATATGGAAGATATCTATCTATATATCATCTGTCTATCCATCTGTCTGTCTATTTATCTATCATCTATTTACCTACGTACCTACCTACCTACCTATCTTTCTAGTCAATCCTCATCATTCATGGATTTTATATTTCCAAATTCTCCTAGTTGTTAAAGTATATTTGTAACCCTAGATCAATACCTGAGGTGCTTTCACAGTTTTCAGACACACATATGATCTAAGCAGCCAAAAATTTGAGTGGCCCCATGTGTACATTCCTAGCTGAGACTGCGTAAGCCGACACCCTTCTTATTTCGCTCTAATACTACAAATAAGTTCTTTCCATGATCTGTTTAGTGCCACATTAAAAATAAAAGTCCTTTCTAATTTTTAAAAAAATATTTTATTACTTACTTTTAGAGAGGGGAAAGAGAGGGAGAAAGAGAGGGAGAGAAACATCAATGTGTGGTTACCTCTCGCGCGCCCCCTACTGGGGACCTTGCCCGCAACCCAGGCATGTGCCCTGACTGGGAATGAAACCTGCGACCCTTTGGTTCTCAGGACGGCACTCAATCCACTGAATCACACCAGCCAGGGTTAGTGTCATAGTTTTTGAATTTTTGTGCTTCTGTTGGGGATTTTGCTGTTTAAGGTGGCTCCAAGTATAGCGCTGAAGCGCGGCCCACTGTTTCCAAGGGCACGAAGACTGGGCTGTGTCTTGGGGAGAAAGTACGTGTTAGATAAGCTTTATTTAGGCAGGAGTCATAGAGCTGCTGGTGGTGCATTCAGTGTTCATAAAACAACTATATGTATTGTCTTTAACCAGAAAAACACATCAAACTAGGTTATGTATTAATCAGTTGATGAAAATGTGACGAGAGGGTCACAGGAACCTAATCTGGTGTCTACCTGAGGAGTAATAGTCCCATATTTGCTAGTTCAGTGTTTATGGAGACTTTATATAGTGTGACTATTGCAAATATCAAGAATCAACTATATGTAAGCATGTACACATATATCTGTATATATAATTTTTTGTCCAGTTTTTACATTAATATAATTCACATGTATGATTTAGAAACACACACACAGACACTACACACCATTACAACGTATTTCCATGTGTCCTGTTTCTCCGCCTCTTCAGTTTCCTTGGTTCATATGTGACACGATGACTTAAATTTGGTTCCTCAGTAACTGAATATTGAACTGTTAATGCGCAGGAGAACCCTTACCCTGGTTTTTTACATCTTCATAAAGTCCTGGAGACAGTGCTAACCAAAAATTCGAACTTACTTAAGAATCAACAAAAGAATGATAATAACTATCAATTTTGAAAATTTTGGCCTTTTTTTGGTTTATTTATTTTGACTGGGATGCGGGTTGCCATCAACAGACAGATGCCTGCGTAGAGGAAATTTCATGGAAAGGTCTCAGCACTTCATTGGAAAGCAGGATGTTGAACAAAAGGGAAGTGATAACACCGTACCGTTCAACTCACAACCAGGAACGCAGCACCGATTATGTTGTAGCTAGGACCATGTTTCTATTCCTGAGCAGGAGTTTTCTCTCTCTGCTTTTTCAGAGGCTGAAAGGGTCTTCGTGTGTGTGTGTGTTCATTTACCCACCTGATACTTATCCAAAGGGTGGCTGCCAACAAAGAGGAAGTAAATATTTGCAAGCCACACATAAGGTCACATGTCTGTCTACCGCGTTCCATCCTGAACCTGAAGTGCTTAAATAAGTTTTGAAAGATAAGGATGTGTATTCCAGGTAGAAGAACAGTATGTGCAAAGCTGTGGATAAATGGGAGAGAGTGGGAAGTTCTTGGAATTGCAAATCTTCCACCCAGTGCATCTGTTATACTGATTCTGAGTCTTTGAAGAAGCTGTGAAAGAAAAGACTAGGGAACCGTGCTGCCTCTCAAAGGCAGCCTGTCCTGGTGTGTCTGCCGCAAGGCTCGTTTCTTATTCCGTGGGACGCCTTGTGGGGCCCTGGCAGGGCCCTGGGCAGCCGAAGAGCATCATGCAGGGGTGTCCGACCTGCGGCCCACAGGCCGTGTGCAGCCCAGGGTGGCTGTGAATGCGGCCCAACGCTAAATCATAAATATACTTAAAATGTTCTGAGATCTTTTTGTGATTAAATGTTGCAATGTATGTAATGTGTGGCCCAAGACAACTCTTTTTCTAGTGTGACCCAGAGACGCCAAAAGGTTGGACACTCCTGAGAGGAAGCCAAGACAAGGGAACCACTCAAGAGGCCCTTTCAGGATCAGGCAGGAGATAATAGTGGCCCTAATTATTCCAGAGCTTGTGGACTTGTATTTGAACTTCCCTTTGTGTCCCCAAGACCACTCCCCCACCCCAGGGGCCTCCGCCGTCTGCCCTCTTAGGTCCGGCCCATCCCGCTCCCCGCTGTGCCTGAACTCCTTGCAAGCCAGAGAACCCAGGAAGGTTAAGGAGCGAGATCCAAAACTTGTACTGTATGAATCCAGGGCCATGTCACTGGATCTTTCTGCAGATAAAGCACCAAGTGTGAGTGGAATATTAAGATATTTATTTATGCCCCTTATTAATTTAGTCAACAAATATTTATGAAGTGCCAATATGTACCAAATGCTGGGTTAGGCAGCTAATGAATGAATGTTGATACAGTATAGAGAAATCTCGCTCCTAATTGAGATTTTGTTCTAGCAGGGGAGACCAAAAAAATCAAACAAATATAATAATTACATATTGTTGCTTGTGTGTGTCTTGGAGAAAATAAAAAGGATGGGAATTTGCTTGTAAAGGAAAAAGGGAGATTTTTTTCTAAATGGGGCAGGGACACGCTCTCCAAGAAGATGATGTTCAAGCCACACTTGAAGGGCGAGAAGACAGCAGATGGGAAGAATTAGGGGATATAATCATCTGCGCCTTTTAGGAGTTTTTCCTCTGTCATCACAGTCCACACACACACACAAAATAATGTATCCTTTTAAATGCTAATTTGAAAAATATAAAATTCTTTATATTTTTCAGCTTCAAATTCTTATTGAAAAAATATAAATGATGTGAATTATTCAGCATGGGAGTGTAGTTTTCTGAGTTTATACATATCTGTATCTGTATTATGTATTGGTATCAGAAATGGTTCTTCCTCATTTCTGAGTTTATAAAGATTCTGTGCTGGTCAAGGACTCCTCTGGAGGTAGTAATAATAGCAACAGATGGTATCAATGAGTCTTTTACTAATTCTTGGCACTATTGTATACATATTAACATATTAACACACTTAATCCTCTCCAGGTTTAGTATAACAGTTATTCCCATTTTAGAACTGAAGCCCAGAGAAGTTACGTAACTTGTCGAGGTAAAACAACTATTAAATGTCAGTGCTGTGATTAGGTTCTAGGCAATTTCCCTCCAGAACCCACTCCCTGAATCCAAAGAGCATATATTTTCTCTGCTGACAACCACACATGAAAATATAGTGGCAACACTGTTCTGCTATTAAGCAAAAGAATACCTTTCCAGAGTCTCAGGATGACACTTGTAGAGTAAATGGAACCCTCATTTGTGTTTTTCTCTATTATTATTATGCTTTATTGTATGCACAGTGACTTCTCCATGACGGTAAAGGATCGATAGATATCTATAGCCAGGCGCTGTGTAAACACTTTCCATGGCTTCTTATTGAATCTCTGAACGCTTTTTGACAGAGTTGCATTGACGTTGCCTGGGCCTGAATTTTGGCTCCGGCACTTTACTGCATGACTTCGGGTGAGGAACTTCTTTTATCTGCGTCTCACTTTCTCTGTTTGTAAAATATAGTCTGATTTCAGAACTTGTGACCTTAACCACTTGTATATTACCTCCTACTAATATAAGGTGATATCTGATTAATAGGAATAATGTATTTCATTATTTTTAAGTTTCACATTTTATAATTTATGGTCTTCTGAAGAGCATCATAATTTCCATTGCTCTTTCAACAGAAAGATATGAGAATTACTGATCTAGTGTCTTTGGTGGAAATGGCTTCCTCCAATCCAGGACTTGGGTCTCTGTGAAGCAGTGAACTTTTAACCTGAGTTATTCCTACTTTTAAAGCCTTGTAATTACTGTCCTGAATTACTGTGCATAAGCTGGACCACACAAAATAACATATTTTCATTTTTCAGTATTTTAAATTGAATAGAAGATATGTTCATTTGTTGGTAGTGCAGTTTCAAACCTATCGCAAAACAATAAAAATGTTGCACCAAATCCAGTTATATAAACCAGAATACAATTTTATTTCATTTTTTTAGTGGAGCTATATCTATGCAGTTTAAATGACCAGACCATGGTATTTTAATGGGTGATTTGGCTCACCTAATGAACAAGTCAGTGAACTGCAAAAATTGGCCGTTATGGCTCATGAAACCAAGTCAGCCCTGAATATAGACAATTTCTCTTTTGGATCTAGAGTAAAAGCAAATATTCTTCAACTATGGGGAAACTGAGTCAACAAAAGAGACTAAATGTATTTTAAAGATTATTTTAATATAGATATATAAATAATTAGAGAAAGGTTTATGTTCTGCCCAGTGCATGTTTTATTAATTCATTTGACCCATCTTGGTAAACTAATGAAAGAATGGTGACTGACATTTTTTGAACTCCTGTTTTGTGCTAGGCACTGTGTGAAGTGATTCCAGTTCTGTAAATTGAAGTGAAACTTAATTCTTAATTCTTCACCGCCGTTCTCTGAGTTAGTGTTTTTCTCTTTCATCGAAGAGGAAACAGCTTCAGTAAGGCTGTTTAATGTCTGTAAGTTGTCATGCGCACTAAGTCCAGGAGTCAAATTAGAGTTTAGCGTTCTTCATTTTTTTCAGCCACCTCCCCCACCCTCCAAAAAAGAGATCTGTCAGAACTAGTCATCACTAATTAGACCAATGCACAGATTGAACTAAATATTTATTTTTAGATTTGATCTGTGGAGAAACCTCTTCTGTAAGGAACACCATTTGAAAAAATAAGTGATTCTTCTGAATAACCGAAGCTGGCAGCTTCTTGCATTGTTTCCCAAATGGATAAATTTGCATTTATCCATGCTCTCATTCCAATCTGCAGACTCCTTCTGGGCGGTCTTGACTGCTGGCTTGGCTTTCAATTACCGTCAATATGCTGGTCATTTCTGAATCATCATTTTGTGCCCAGACCTCTGTCAAGTTCTGTATGTGTGCTTCCAGCCACCCACTGGATATGTAGCCACCCGGATGCACGAAAGACCTCAAACAAAACATCAATTAGTGAACACAGCAGTTGTCCCAGAAGGTAGCTCTTCCCTTCAGCCGTGTCTGCCTCACCTGGTCTTCCATTTACAGTATGGTCATCCTCAACCCCTTACCAGGCACGTTATTGAGTGCTATGCATTCCGTTTTCTGTCTATTTTCAAATCCTTTTTTGCATATTCAGTGCCATAATTCTTTTAGAGTACCATCAGTTTCTTGCCCACATGTCTGTATCACCCTTCAAACTCGTCTTTGTACTTTTTGAAGACCTGCCTTCCACCTTTTGTCGTCTCCAATTCACTCTTTGCACTCAAACAAGAAAATTCTTTGGAAAATCAAGTATGATACTGTCCTGCTCTACTCTGACCTCTAATGAATGACTCACCATTACTTCCAGAATAATGTCCAAGCGATTGGACACGGTTTGCTGGCCCCGTCAGCATCAAATGCTTGCTCGCTTCTGCGATCCCATTTCCGGGCGTGCCTTCCCTCACTCCCTGGCCCTTCCGTAAGACCGTGCTTTATCAAAGATGTTTATCAACGCCCCCTTCCAGGATGTGTGTTAAGCTCTCTTCTGTCCTTTTTCCTTTCTGGTTAACTCTCACTCACCCTTTAGTTTTTAACATAGATACCAGCTCCTCTTACAGTTTACCTGTGATCGCCCTGTCTGGGCAAGGGATAAGTTCATGCGTTCTCGCATTACCCCCGGATTTTTCCCATCAGCGCTCGTGGGCGCCGTAAGGGGCTGTGTCATGATTTACGCGTTCCTGTTAGCTCCCAGTGCGCTGCGAGCTTCTTCAAAGGCAGGGGCTGATTGCCTCGTTCACGGAAGATTTTCTCTTTCCTTATAGTTATGGAGTCACGAGGGCATATTATATAATTGCTACTAATGCACACACCTAATTTACCTTCCTTATTCAATTACTTTTCCCTGTGATCACTTAATCTGCAATAACCGAAAAGCATGGAATTATAGAGTTGGGAAGGACTTTCAAATACAAGACTCTTTATAAGAGTTGCAGGCCAAGTTTTATCACTTATTTTCTATATAAACTTAGATAGTTCATTTGTTCTTCTTGGGATTTAGGGGCCATCTGTTTAAATCCCTCTAGTTTAGGTCCTCTCCCTGTTTCGGATGCTAATTCAATTTAGAAATAGCCTCACATTATTCACATGCTTTTAGCATATGTCAAGCCAAAAAAAAAAAAAGCTTATGACTTTGTGTGCCTGTGGTAGTCACTCTGCCATCATTTTTGTCAGCGTTGTTTCTGATAATTTTGTTAATAATTCTTAATAAAGCCTAAAATAAAATCTCACTAAATGTTATTTTGAGCACTGAGGCCGTTCCAGTGTTGTTACATGTTTGAATGTAGCCACTTGGATGCACAAAGGACCTCAAACAAAACATGTCAACTATTGAGCCACCAACTGTTCTTGGAAGGTAGCAGATAATAGGTAAGACATGGCAAGATTAATAAGTAGGGCTTATTGAATACATGGCCAACATGGTCATGTGTACTCAGAGAGCCACATTTTAAGGTATTAACACTTAAAGAAATTAGCATTGTTAGGAAAACCATCTGTTCTCTTTCTCTGGAATGGGCAACAGTATTTCTATCCAATATTAACCTTTAATATATCAAGAGTAATCACAAAGATGCCTTTCCAGTTCACGGTGGTAAGTGATGGATGAAAATTACTATTTGGCTAGCACCTTGTACTAAATAGAGTCCAGGGATAATTGACTATTGAAATTTTCTCCTAAATCAAACAAACCAATCCTTCAGATATAAAATTAATCATCTTATCAATATCAGCCTTCAATCCTTACTCCATTAAATGCTTAAATTCATGCTAGGGCTGGCATAAGAAGCAAATTAAAATAGAATTATTATAAAATGAGACAGATAAAATCATGCCTTCTGAAGAAGCAATTTAATCTTAATAAATTATTTTTAATATTCTTTTTAAACGAGGCATCACATTGACCATAAAGTGAAGTGTAGAAGGGCACTGGTTGAGGAAACAGTTACAAAATGGCCACTGTACCCTTGCACAGTTATACCTGCAATAATTTGCTTCATAGATTTTTATGTTGCAGTTTACATTTTTTAAGAAAGCGAGTATTCCCAACAGTCTCATAATGAGAATTGTCACAGTATGAAAGCAACTAAAGGAAATTATATTTGATCTCTGGAGTATTTAGCTAAATAGTTTAAAATACACATTTGTTGCTTTGTTGAAGACAGGTTAGAGTCATCACAAAAGGCCTTTTTAGAATGGAATACCCACGCTCTCAGATAGCCCATCCCCACAAACACAGCTTCGCAGAAGAGCCAGGTGTCAGCACAGAAGACCCAGCGTGTGGAGATCACGCGCCTAGGAGGTATGCGGGGTTTTTACTGAAATGAAGGGTCTCGGACTTTAAATATCAAAAGTTAGCAGGCATCGTAGGCCAAGCCTTCTTCTAGAATTTTACTTTGTAGCACATCGTCTCTGTAGCTTGAGAATCAAAGCTCTAAGAAACATCCCCCTAAGATACCCCTTGTGTTTAACAAGCACAGCTCCGTTTTGGGTGCAGAATTGCTCTGTCTACTCTCTGTGCCGTGAGGACGCTTTCCTGAAACATAGAATGGGGCTGCCTCGCTTGTCGTGATTCAGGCGGCTTTCAGAGAGGATTTGCCCCTTCACCTAGTTGGCTTCCACTGCTTGTGCACGAAGATGCTTCTTGGGAGCCTTTACCAGCAGCTCTGGATTGCTGAGGACAGTGGCTGGAGCAGCAGAGCCGCTCACCAAATGACGGCCCTTGTCCCCCTAGCTGTCGCGTGTGTGTGCTGTAGGATGGCCTGGGCTGTGTGGGAACAGCGGGGGAGGCTGCACTGTTTTCGTCCAGGCACGGGAGACCACCAAGCCCGTTGGCAGAAATAACAAGAGAATAAACTAATAGCCAGGAGCCAGTTGTTGTATGAGGAGTTTCCTCTGTCTAGTCCATTATCAAAGGGGAAACATCTTGAACAACGTCTAATCTATGTCAGTTGTAGAAGTTCATACTGTTTTCCTGTTAGGGATCAGCCTACTCTCTCAGTGATAAAAGGAATACTGTAAGGAGCCCTGGATTCACAGTTGGGTCTGGAACTTCTCTGACTCGATGATGGATGTTACTCTGTGTGACCCCAGGTGTGCAAAGCCAGGAAACAGACATACTGACTTTTGGGAGGTGGAAGATTGAAAACCGACCCTCTTCTTCTTCTTCTTCTTCTTCTTCTTCTTTTTTTTGGCGCTTCACAGCGCGCTATTGTTTCTCTGTTAGCCAGGCTAACCCCAACCAAGATTTTTGTCAAGGAAAGAGTGAAAGTCTTTAGAAGAGTGTGACATACACAGACTGGATCCCCTGGAGCAGCCCAAGGACTTAGAGGCCTAGAAGAAGGCAGTTTTGACCCAATAGGAAGCCAATGTGATAATTTCTTTGGGAATGAGCCACCCGGGCGCAGCTGGGCTTGGGCAGAAATAAATGGAAAGGGCACTGACGATCTTTACTGGGAATTCTCAGCATGCATCCGCCTGTGACAAGATTCGCTTTGGGGAAGAGGAATCATCTTACCTTGCAGGCTTGCTCATACTGCTTTCCTACAGTAAAAATAACGTCAACTCTCAGGCCAAGAGGGACCAGGGATGGCACGCAGTCAAGAGAAATAAAGTGTAGGGAACTAACCATTCCCTTCGAGCTGAGTTCCCGAGTTTCTCAGAGGATTCAAATAGTCGGGGAAGTTCAAAGGCTAGGATGTGGCTCTTCTGCTAGTAAAGCTCATACGAGTTAGGGCAATTAATTAGAAAAATGTATTAAAGGAATAAATGTTTAGAACAAGTCATAACTTATTATGCCCAACTACTCCCAGATACTATATTATATTCAAATATTAGCAGAATACCTCCTTTTAAATTCCTTCAGGCACATCAAACTGAAGTTCAACAAGGAGGTCAACATCTTTCCCAGTAGCCAGCCATTTACTATTTCTTTTCCAGTCTCTGTCTCCGTTTTATTTTTTGGCATCATCTTCCCAGGCACCTAGAAACAGAAAGGTTTCAGACATTCTAAATGTTTCTTTTTATTTTATATCTCACGTCAGTCTTGAAATCTAGCTGTTTCTAACGTCAGACGCATCTGACATCCACTGCGTCTACGGCATCCCAGCGGCTGCCGCCGTCGAGCCCCCAGGAGATTTTGGTCAGACCGTGGCAGTAGTCTCCGAAGGGGACTCCGTACGAGTAGCCTGGGACGCTCCGTTCTGTTTTCCGTTTTGCTACCAGATAATTACGTATTTAGGGAAGAAAAAGTCTTTCAGCGGCTTAAGTAACATTTCGTTCGGAGGAAGTTGTAAATCCTTAGCAGGGTACACAGGTATTTGCAGAATATCTCGCTGAAGGCAGCAAGCCGAGATTCGCCTGTTTTGACCACTAGGCTAAGAGTTTTGCAGGAAGAGTAACTTTATTGTTTTTTAAAAGTCCCCAGGACCTAGTATGGTTTTTTAAAAAAAAATAGTGAATCCTCCAGTATTTATTAAAATTGAATTGAGTTAATTTGTATGAAAAATAATACTTGGAGAACCGGATATTTATGGCGGTTAAGTCCTTCGTATAATAATTGTCCTTGGTGCCATTTCTGGCCTGTGATGTAGTTTTGCTTGTCCTGGAGAAATTCTCCTCACGCCCCCCCCCCCCCCCCCCCCCCCCCCCCCCCCCCCCCCCCCGTTGGTGAGGATTATACCCGCTGCTGCTTTATTCCAGAAGCTGCATAACCTCCTGCCTTGCTTTTGTGCTGAGTGACCCTTTTGACAGACCCCGTGGCTCTGACCCTTTGAACAGTAGGGGCATCCTGGCGTTTTCTCTCAGCAGTAGATCGTGATATTTAGAAATCCCTTCTTCGAGCACCTTTGATTCTCCAGGGATGCCCATAATAAATATTTGCATTATTTAAAGAGTTATAAACACAGTATAAAATTGAGCGCACAAGGAAGTCATCACTTGGCTTTTGACTGTGTCTACCCAAATGAAAAATGAATGAATGTGCAATTAATAATAAATGTCCTTGTGTTCTTGTTTTAATTTTTAACCCATCAGAGAATGTTAAAATTACAGTGAAGGCAACATTTACTTTATTGTCTTATTAACGGCAGAATGTGGTCCTTGCGGCTGATTTCGCGCAACTTCATAAAACAGAGATTTCTAATACTTGAGCGTATCGCCACTTATTAGATGTTAAGTTTATCTGTGTTATTTATTTTATATTAGCTTCAGTTTATTTATAAATGGGGATAATGACAATGTGTATATCATAGATCTCTTGATGGTATTAACTAAAGTAGTTTACCTGATGTACAGAAACTACCAAATACATATTCGGAGGACAATTTTATTTGAACTTCACTCGTTGCGAGGTAAACAGTCTAGTAATTTTTTTCTCATTTTAGAGATGAAGCAATGTTTTCATTGCAAACACTCTGTCAAAGAGCACCTGGTTCTTCTAAATCACACTGTAATTTTTTTCAGTTGAGAAGAATGTGTCTAGGAACATTTGTATAGTCCCTAGCCTCCAGAGAAGAGGGAAATGAGTATTATATTTATGGCTAATGATTGATACAGGAGCATAGGAGAGGAATTTTGCAAATCCTGCTTCTCTGCCTTTTTTTTCACCCCTTTACTGCCGTGACTACAGCTTCATTTTACATTAGAAACATTTTTTCTGGACTTTGTTGTATCAGAAGGTTGGCGATTGGCTCTAGCTAATTCAATCCACAACCGTCCTTGGAAATGGGTTCTTTTCTAAAAGATCGTGCCAAAGTCACCATCTCATTAGGATCCCAAACTCTGTTTTTTTCTTCTGTAAAGACCATGTGGAGGTATAAACATTTTCCCATGGAACCAAGGCAGGTGGGGAAGAAATCATCACCAATTTGGATAAGTATTTAAGATGATTAACCCTGTTTAATGTCATTCCCTGGGGTCGACTTGTGGCGGACAGGGCTGCAGCCACTTCTTGCTTAAAATTTATGGCTTTCCAGAATATAACCTCTCCCACATAGAAGGAGCTGCTCTGAGAAGGACCATTAAGACTAGCTAACTGCACCTGCTGGCATTTTCTTTTCTTCTCTGACCTTAGTTTCCCGGCTATAGCTCACAATATTGTGGGACTCTTGAGAGAAAGCAGTATCTTCTTCATTTCTATATCTTTAGCATTTAGCAGTGCCTGGACCATAAATGATGCTTTAACAATTGATGAATGGATAAGCACTGTAGACCCTATTGCTGCTTTAAAGAGAGTTTTACATTACTTTACCTTTCCCCACAATATTTCGCATGGCAGCTTGGGAAAGAGGAATCAGTGTCTGAGGATTCGTCCTTCTTGCCTCCCATGAATCCCCATTTAGTTCAGGGAATTACACCTGCTCGTGGAGCCCCAAACTCTGCTTCCAAATTCTGAACATGACAACGCGTGTAGAAGAATGCAATCCCCGTCCTACCTCAGTCCCGGGTGAAGAGCTTATCATTCCAGTGTGTTACATTTCCCGAGGGGCAGTATGGCCCAGATGTGGAAGCTCTTGTTATCACGTGAAGCTTCAATGTGAAGATTTAGACTGGGGTGGGGGGTTAAAGTGCTCTGGATAGAATAGATATGTACTGTTCCACTGAGAAAGACAAAAAAAATATTGCTGTGGCAATTAGTATTTCTAAAAGCAAAAATGTCCGATGCCGGGAGGGATTTCTTATTTTATTTAACTGGGAACTAGGAAAAACATTTCCATTAGTGGAAGGAAGGGATACAGTCCATTGAGAAAGTTCTGGGCTTTTTTTCCCCTCCTCCCATGTACCTTAAATATCAAGAGACATGAGCATAGTGAGTTTTACCTAGAGCCTTGGTCATGCAATTTTTAAAAAAGATTAATAGTGGGTAAGCCAGTTTTATAACAGTTCTCCGCTAGAGAAAGGTATTAATGTGAGGGTGTACAGGGGGTAGCAGAGGAGGGTCCATCGAGCTCCTCAGGAGAGCAATGCCCTCTCCTACCCTAGGACAAGGGAGGCATATTGTCCAGAAAAGGAAAGCTACTTCCAGTTGCTTTTGTAACGACATGTCTTCAGGAGGACTACCGTGAAGACTTTCTCTGCACATGAAGTCTCATCTTCTACTTAGATGCTTCCACCATTCCTTAGATGAAGACTGAATGTTATAAACATTCTCTCAAAAGGGCTACTGGCCACAGTCTTCAGGCAGGTAAACCTCAGCTCTAGGGTCAGACGGCCAGCGTCTGAAAGGGAACAGTCGGTTCAGTGCTTTTGATCCCAGCACGGGGGAAGAATCGATACCCTAAAGATAGGAAGGACTGAAAACAGAAGGAAGAAGGAAGGGACAAAGGAAGGAAGGGAAGAAGGGGAGAGAAAAAAGAAAAAAGGAAAGGAGGAAAGGAAGAGACAAAACTAAGGGAGTTTTTGGCAGAGAAAACCATCAGAAAAAATAATCCTAGCTTGCCTCTAATTAGTGTGAAAAAATGGACAAAGCAAACATTTTTCTCCTTTTGAAGAAATGAAAGCACTACTGTTTGAAATTGGAACTGTTTACAAGACGAACTGAGTTACATGTGAACAACACTATCTGTTCCAACGCCCAGCCTCGCGCCTTATTGTGTATCCACTTAAGAAAAACTGGCTCCAATTAGGGATCTCCTGTCGAGCGTCTTATTTATCAGCTTCCAGAGCAGCTGTGAGCCATTCAGGATGGCACCAGTTTTTCCTCATTACACTCTCCTTAGAATTACAGATGTGCCTGGCTCATCCCCAGGGAGCCGCATTCCAGTAAACACATCCGTCTGCGTTTCAGGGGCTTCTCTGAGACGAGCCTGGGAACACAGGCTGACATGGTCAGTTGAAGTTGGCTTAAGGGACTTACGGCTGTAAATACCCCCTGTAATTTCTTGGGAGAGGAAAGCTGGGTAATGAAAGGGGTTTCGGATGTGTGGAGAGAGGTGGGGAGCCAGTTAAAATAACATACTTTTATTTTTAATCGGCTTTACCAAACAAGTCATGTTGGGAGTTTGGTGACTGAGAAGCCACTCCTGGGGGTGCACACTTCATTGTCACAAGTTTATTTCATCAGGGCTTAAGGAAAGAGGCTGCGACATGTAAAAGGGAATGAGAATAAACATATTTCAGGCAATGTTCATATTTTTGCTTTGATAGTACAAACAGCTGTATTTTTAAAATCTTGTAAAGTGAACTCTTTCTGCTACTGGAGAATGGCTTAGTAGGAGATAAATAATGTCTTTAGCAAGCAGCCCTGAAATCTTAACACCCTTTCCTCTTTCCCACCACTGCTTGCTCTCAAGAGTAAATCACTGTGATATTAATGAGCACAGTTACTGTTGATAAAAGAAGTCTCTTGTATTTGCACACAGGGGTATCTGGAGAAAAGAAAATGTAGCAATCAGTTATAGGATTTATTGAGAAACAAAAGTGTAGGGAGGCAGCACTGTGGGCGCCGATTTTGTTCATTGCTTGCTGTTGCCACAATGTTTGGTTGTCCTCACACAGATTTGTCTGGGTCATGTGACCAGTTGTGACCAATGGGATGTATCTGATATGAACAGGATTTGTAAGCACAGCTAGAATCATCATCCAGCAAATTCACAGAAACATGAGCTAAGCGAACAATTGTTGTCTTAAACCATTAGGTCTTGGGGTTGTTATTCTAAACAGCAAAATCTAACATAGAAAGCCAGATAATGGAGTGGATTAGGATGCATATTGGAATCATCTATATGTCTATGTCCAAAATCTGTTATTTGCCAGACCCTGTGCAAAATATGGGAAAAACTTTTCTTCCTCTCTCTTTTGGAAAACAAAGTTACCGGCAGTTCCACTAGAGGGTTATAAATATTTATTTAAAGAGGAAACTAGAGTACAGAGAGAGCTAGAGCACCAGACCCTGAGCTGGGGAATGTTGTTTAGGTGAAGGGGGTAAAGGGTGCAGAGGTGGGGATTGGCTGGGTTCCAGACAGAATGAATAACACGTATGAAAACCCAGAGGTGACAGCGATGACTGTCTGCCAGAGGACATGACAGAAGTTCAGAGCCCGGTCTAGAACTAGCTTTCTGTTGTCACACATTTTATGACCTTCCATGGAACTGCACTCCAGGAACATTCTGCTCCTTTTATCAAGGTCTGAACGCTTGCTTGAATTTTCCTCGTGGTCTCTGAAGGTCATGCTGGAGAGACTGTTAGTAACGTGTAACCAAGTGAAGGCAGCTCCCTGTCGGGGGAGATTTGTAACTCCACTCTAGATAAGCAGTAGGCCCTAGGGCATTGCCTTCCCAGGTTTGAGTGTCCTTGCCTGGCCAATGGCAGTGGCAGAGGGAGGTGGCGCGGAAGGGCATAGATGTCAGACCAGTGCTCCCCTGCTGTCTGCTGATCACGAATAAGGGCTGGAATGCTGCCAACCGAATTGCCCTGGGTACTTCATGGCCTCGGTTTGAGGATGAAGAGCTTAAGGGACTAAAGCACCGCTTTGAAGTCTTCAGGTCAAGGTGATATTATAACTATAATTTAATTGGATCTGATGGTTACTCATTATAATACCACTAGCTTGATTGGCCAAACATATTCTATTAATAAATTTCTACCGCAGAGATGAGCTAATAATGAAGGTATCTCACAATGGTGTCTCGTTTTAGAAACCTCGGCTTTGCACCACCTTGATAGCACCATTTCTAAACTAGTGTAATTTGTGCCGTTTTCTTTTAGAAATTTTATTTTTCAGTTACAGTTTACATTGTTATTATTTTGTGTTCATTTCAGGTGTACAGCATGGTGGTTAGAGAATCATAGTGATCCCCCGGTATTTCAAGTGCCCACTTGGCACCATACATGGTTATTTAATTTGTGTCTTTCAATTTCCATGTCCCTATTGTACATTTTCCCACATTCTTTCTTATTTGCAAAAGGTTCCACTAGGGAAAATGTGTCCATTTGGACATTTGACACCGACATCCCTTTAAACAAAACGTGTAGTTCTATTCAGAACAATGACTGGTACTCGCTAAAAGCTGGGTGCGTTTCCAACTTCCTAATTCCCTATATGCAATCAAATTGAAGCTTTATGTGTTTCCCTAGTTTTAGAGGCAGAATTGCCTCTCCTAAAGAGTAAAAATAATAAGATTATTTGGAGTACTTCCATAATGTTTGCATACAACTCATGGCGGCCCTGTGCGGCCGGCAGCGTACCATTTAATATGCACGTTTTTCATATGAGGAGATGAAAACCGAGAAGGGAGTCTAATACGGTTAAATAGCCTGGGTTAGCAAGAGAGAATCAGCAGGCGAACCTAGCTACGGACCCTTGGCCAAGTGACCTTATCTCCCCGCAACACAGGGCCTACGTTTAATGGGCAATTGAGCAAATACCGGGGAGGAGGACGCGCTCGGTCATGTGTTTGTGTCCTCCGCCCCCACGCCTTCATGTCCTACTGCCCCATGAGAACGCCCTTGGTGTGCACGACACCCCACAACGTCACGTGGGCTCTCTGGAGTGAACTGGTGTGGGGAAGAAAATTGAAGCCATTCCATCTGCTAAGGACTGTCTCCTTCTGAAAATAATCAAGGACACTTTTTTGGGGGGGGGCTCATTTAAATCATGATTTTATCTATCTATCTATCATCTATCTATCTATCTATCTATCTATCTGTTTCAGATCCTAGAGATGAAGTTTTCTTCTTTATTTTTTAAATTAAATTTATTGGGGTGGCATTGGTTAATAAAATTATATAGGTATCAAGCGTACAGTTCTGTGATACATCATCTCTATGTTGCATTGTGCATTTACCACCCAAAGTCAGATCTCCTCTTGTCACCGTATATTTGACCTCTTTTTACCTTTTTCTATCTCATCCCACCCTCTTTTCCCTCTGTGCCTATGAATTTTTGTTTGTTTTTCTTATTCGTTCATTTATTGCTTTCAATTTTATACCCCACAATATGAGTGAAATCATATGGTCCTTGACTTTTTCTGTCTGACTTATTTTGCTTAGCATGATATTCTCAAGGTCCATCTCTGTTGTTGAAAGTGGCGGTATTTCATCTTTTTATGGCTGAGCAGTATCCACTGTTCGTAGGTACCACATCGTTATCCAGCCATCTGTGGAAGGGCACTCTGGTTGTTTCTTGTTTCCATACCTTCGCCACAGCGAATAATGCTGCAGTGAACGTAGGGGTGCATACATCTTTACGAATAAATGTTGTAAATTTTTTTTGGCTTGATACCTAGAGGAGGGGTTGCCGAGTGATACGCTGACTCTAGTCATAATTTTCTGAGGATCTTCCATACTGGTTTTCACCATGGGCGCACCAGTTTCCATTCCCACCAGCAGCAAATGACGGCTCCCTTTTCAAGGAGACTGAATTTAACGAGCTGACATAACCCCTCACTTCCTGCCTCACATTGTGTGTTTATTTGATATCAAACAAAAATATCAGAAATATATAATCATTAGTAACAGTTCTTTATTTTAGATCAACGCTTAAGAACTTTTGAATTTTACTCATATGTGGGTACTCCAAGACAGTGATTTCTTGACAGCGTGTGGCTTTGCTCCACTCTCCCAGTGGACGTTTGAAGATGTTTGGTGGCATTTCTGGATGTCACAACTGTGTGCATGGCTGTATTCTATGGGCCTGCAGTGAGTGGAGGATACAGGTCCTGCTAAATGTCCTATAGTCACAGAGCACAATGCAGCCCCCAATGTCAAGAATGCTAAGGCTTAGAAACCTTTTTTTAGAAATAATTTTTAAAAGTAGCACTTATTATACTACCTAATTACAAAGACATACATATTCATTGTAGAATGTTTGATGAAAAACAAAGTCAGAAACCAAAGCAGGAAATGAAAATCACTCATAAGCCCACACCCAGAGATAACCTCTGTTAATGTTTTGTCTATCTTGCCGACCTCCATCCTGTCTAATTATACTTTTTAAAAAGGCGATCGTTGCTTGCTTATTTGATAACATATTTCTGTAACTTTCTGCGTTACTCTACCTTTGATGTCACTTGGTATCATAAAGAGTTTCTGCAGAAATCATTTGGAGTATGGTGTTCAGATTAATGAATTTATACAGATAATTAAGTCCATTCACCCTTTTGGTTATTTGCAAATAAATGACATTGCAAGGAAGACTCATAAGGTTACAGCCTTCACAACACCGAAGACAGTTTCCTTAGCGTAAAACCCAGTGGTCAAAGTATGTGCCGCCTTTTTCTTCATTCACAATTTCCATTTTCACATTGTATGCTAAGAAACTATCAAGGTTTCCTTCGACCAGCATTGTATGAGAGCTCTCACTTCCCACCCTCTTGTCAACTTGGGTAAGTAGTGTCTTAAAATAAAAATCATTATTCTTAAAATTTAACTCTCTCCTGTTAAATAGTGATGCATAGCCACAGAATATGATTAGAAACTCTGCATGGGTGAGATTATGCAGTAGTATTTCAAAGGTAGCATCCCGTAGTCCCCAGAGGACATCTCTTAAAAAAATTATTGATTTATATCATCAGAAACCAAGTATTCACGAAGCAGTCTGAGACCCTGGGTAAAAGGAAAGTGTGTGGATTTCCCAAGAGTCCCATCTGTGAAAGAATCATTGATTTGTGACCTTTTGGGATGTTTCATCTCTCTCTCTCTTCCTTTAAAAAAATTCTCCTACTGTTTTATTATGTGCATGGATAACAGGAGGAGGAAGAGACTGAAGCTGAGGGATAAATGGCACAATTTCCCCGGTTTTGGTTGGGACATGCCATACGAAGTTGCATAGTTTAAAATTTTTAAACAAACAAAAATCACTGTATCCAGGCAGATATCCTCCAGTAATCGGCACAGATACTTTGTTCTTCTGGATTTTATTAGAACTTTCCAAATAAACAAGGGAAACCTTCCTAGAGGCATTAATTAACACAGGACCCATGTTCACATAAAGATCTTCATCTCTAAAGTGTTAGACAGTCCCCAAATTGGAATAGAATTTATTTATAAGATCTTAGTGATCCAGGTCTAGGTTTCCAAAAGTTTCTTTAAACTCTTCTCTTCTAAATTTGCTTTGACAGTTTTGGGGGCGCTAGATAAATTTCTGCTTTGCACATGTTAAATTTCATGTTTTAGGCATCTCAGACAGCCTAAGTAGGATCTCACATTGGTATTAACTCAAGGCTGTAAAAATGTCGCTTTCTAAACACGTGTCAGAGAGGTAATGGAGAAGAAAAGAAAACTGACCCCCTCTATTCATTTGAAAATATTTTTTTCTTATACTGATACATAATGCACACACTTCTCATCTTTTGATGAAAACAAGCAACCTCAGGGATCTCAGTGGCTCATAGCACAAGCATATATTTTATTGTCCAAGAGTCTCCACGTCTCCTGATGCTCTGCTAAGCTTGGCTCCAGGCTGCTTGTTGGGGTTAGATCTTTTCTACCTGTTCGCTCATCCACCTTGGATTTGCAGCCACCAGACACACATGTTCTCCTGAGGACAGATGGCAAAGTGCAAGAGGTCAAACCCAGCACACAGATCACTAAAAGCCTCGGTTCAGGTAGTGTCTCCTAACAGTCCTCCCTGCAAAGCAGGCCAGGGGACCAAAACGGACACTAACAGAAAATAACCTTTGCCTGTCCTGTGTTTGGGAGCAGGGAAGTGATTCAGAGGCACAGTGAGTGTTTTGATTACTTGGCCAAGGTCACACAGAAAGAAATGCCATTCTCAGGATTCACACTTGCACTACATTGTGCTTTCGTGATTTGGCTTAAAGCAATTTCTATTTGAAAAATTGCAATGATCCTCTCATGTGCCTGCTCTTGTCTCACTATTAAATAATGAAGCCCTTAAGGTAAAAACTTTATTTTATCTCAGAGCCTGCCTCAATCATAGCATATATAGAGGAAATCTATGAACTAGGTGCTAATGAAAGAATAGTTTAATAAAGAAGTTTAATAATTTAAATCTAGTAACACATCGAAAACCCAGTCAAATGGCAATCTGTCTTCAATACGTAAGGAAAACACACAACCGTGATTTTATAACCACATTCCCCTGAATTATTTTAATCTACCTTGTCCTGTAGCGTTTGTGTCTAATCACTTTCCAAGAGAAACTGATGCTGAAAGGAAGGAAGCTATTGAGTGAAATGAATGCTTGACAATCCAGGGACCCTCACTGGGGCCTTTTCCGTGGGTCATGAGCGGAAGTCTATGGTTGGCGATACCCCGTGATGCTTAGGTTCCTGGGTCTGAGAAGGACCGCCTGTTTAACATACAGCACTGAATGCAAGAGGAAAATGGAAAGTGGTCCTGTTTTCTTTCTTTCTATTTTTAAAGGCTTCATTAACAGTATTTAGAACAGAAAGACATAATATTGCTATTATATTTTAAGGCTTAATTACGCAGCACGAACCCCACACAAACATATGGAGACACATATATCTGCTTATCTAACAATGCTAACATAAATGGAAGCTTTATGAGAAGAAATACCAAGAGTGGACATGGATAAGAAATCTTTCTCTGCCTCCCAAGATGCATTTGTCCTCATGCGTGTCAAAATTTGGGGTTGGGGGATCTTTGCTCTGTCACACTTAAATCACCAAACACCATGAAAACCATTCAGTCTTGTGAATGCCAGCACTAGTTGCAGGGATTCAAAGACAGCCTGTACTTATATATCGTAAGCATCATGGCTTCTGGACGCTGACCTTGGTTTGAATCCTAGCTCACCACACTTGGTGTGTTTTCAAAGATCACAAAGTTATATTCTCTGAGTCTTAGTTTCTTTATCTTTAAAATCATCGCAATGGGCTATTGTAAAGATTTACAGAGATACCTGGAGCACCTAGTTGGATGTGTGGCAGCAAGCCAAGTGCCAGATAAATTGTGTTTTCCAAAATGGCCATATAGCAGCAGTAAAAGGAAATTTCAAGATCAATCAAATCGCACTTGTAGTTTTAGCATTAAAACTGAGGTTGAAGCAGGACACAGAAACATGTCTGTCTGGGCATATTTACTGCCGATAAACACATTAGTGATTCAGAACTCATCATTTAACTCACCCTTGTAAACAGATCATTAGTACCAGGATGAATATTCTAGTCCATGTTGTGTAGCAGAAAAGGCTGAGCTTCGGAGTCAGAAATTCATCACTCACTAGGAGTGTGCCTTAGGCAAATTACTTAACTTTTCTAAACCTTGATTGCCTAATTGGTAATTATAGTGCATTTATTGAAAAATATTGTGTTCCAGGCACTGTATTAAACCTGCCAACATATTAATTCCCTTGCTTATTATTCAAGCATCGACAAAATGGCAGTCACTGTGGGAGGCCCTGGGTATAGAGAAGTGAATGAATGGTATCTGCACCGTCCAAGTTTCATTCAAGGAGGGAAGACATGACTTTCCCCTGCGTGGCCTTTTCTCACTTTAAAACTTCATGTCGGTAGTAGGTGTGTCAAAAAGATGCTGAGAGAGACCAAAAAGAGTGAGACAGGGGCTGAACTAGGGTTAAAAGAGGAACGCTTTCAAGGAGGCTTTGTTTAAGCCTACCTTGATAAATGAAATGCAACTAGATGAAGAACATTCTGGACATAGAGGGCAGTGTGTTTGAAGGCTAGAAGAAAGCTCTCGTATTCCTGCAAGTGAAGCTTACAATGTGGGTGATATTAAATATGAAAGAACCACTCTAATGCTGTGATTCCACACACAACCATTGGATTCCTGAAGGCATTAGTGGAATCCAAACTCCATTTCTTAATACCTGGACTATTTCATTAACCTTTCTGAGACTTTGTTTCCTCATTTGGGTTCTCAATTAAGTATCAGCTTTCTTTCATTGTCCAGTCGGACTATGTTGAAATAAATAGAAGGTGATAGCTTGTAGGTAAAAGAGGTGATGAAAACAAAATCACTGAAAACCACTCATTCTGTTCAGTGCACACAGTCAACCGGAAATGTTAGGTATTTGTGTAACTTTAAATTTTGCTCATGTTTACCACAATAGAAAAAAAGTAGGCTTGTAGTCTACCCTTGGATGAGATTAACTAGATACACTTTAATCTTAAATTTTTAAAATTATAGTTTCAGGTATGCAACATAGTGATTCAGCCTTTACATACCTTGTGATATGAGCTCATCAATCTTATATATTTTCCTGGGAATACAGGATGACTGTATTTCTGAGCCTCCCTTGCAGTTAAATCAGGGTCATGTGATTAGGTTCTGACCAATGACATGGGGCAGGAGTACTGCATTCCTCTGGTAGGCTTGGTCATAAACTCATTCATAGTATCCTCCATGTTATTTCTTTCCATTGTATGGCAACCGTGGGAATTATATGTAGTAGACGGTCCTCAGGATGAGCCTGGCGCCCTGAGCCACCGTTGGAGAAGAACCACTGGGGAGCTACTTCCCGTTATGTGGGCTACAAATAAACTTGAACCACCAAGTTAACTCGGGGAGTGCTTATCACGACAGCTAACATCCCATATCCTGACTCGTGCACTAATCCCTGCACGTGTCAGAGGCCATTATGAAGAACATTACAATCTATCTTCTTTTTTTAATGAAAAATCCATTTTTGAGATCATCTTAAAATGAATAAGTTGGGAGGCATTTGAGAGACAAAAGCACACTGAATCGATTACGTAGGGATTCAACAAGGAAATGGTGATTCAAACCCAAAGACACTTCCTTCTTTGTTCTTTGTAAATAAAGGGAAATGGCTAATGCCACATCAGATCTGAACAAAGGGAGCCCTTATTGATGGCAAAGCAAGCTCCATGGCATTACATGTATTTTACACAAAAGAATGAAAACACACACACACACAGACACATAGACATATAAACCTTCCAAGTATATGACATTTTCATTGTCCTTAGAGCCAGCCCTCTCCTGGGAATGTATTAGAAGCCCTGGTTCAAGGTAAATATTTGTTTTCTATGCAAGCTGAGCAGTCCTGTTGAAGGCCATTGGGGCAGGTTAACGTGGTAGGTGACTAGCCATGTGGAAGGTGTGACCAGAGCAAAAGATGCGGGATCAGAGCGCCACTTCATTATCGCTGTTCGCGCCCCTGAGATGAGGCATCGGTTTCCCCACGTGCGACGAGGAAACCATAGTGTTTTTCTTTGGGATGGTTCCGAGCACTAAATCCCCAGCCCGACATCTCTCTGTCTTTTTAATGCTTCCATACTGGCTACTGTGCTTTGAGAGGGAATTACACAAGTGTGCAGATTTATCTTCTGTATCCTCAGACGTATCCTAAGGGCCATTCAATAATCCGTCATGTATCTCCAGTCAGCTACCTCTCCTATGTTCCGAAGCCTCCATCCTAACTTTCATCACTGCCTTTCAACTTGCCAGCCTGGTACTCGCAACCGACATCCTGGCCTCTTCCTTCTCAGGAATGGAGGCCACACGGCATGAACCTACCTGCTGCCTTGTCAGGGACACTTTGTTTCTGTCGCCTCGCTCTCCGCACTCAGAGAAAAAGCCCTCTCTCTCGGGATGGAGGCTAACCCGCCTTGCTGTGCCCTCGAGCTCGTTTGGTTGGTGATTCACCCTCTGCTACCATTTTAACTTTCTCATTTGTCCTTCCCCCACCATCTGTCAATACACTGAAGTCCGTTTCTCCTCTCGTGAGGGGGACAGTAAGATCAGAGAGAACATTTTCCCTCTTTAAAAAAATTCCAATCTCTCGCCTTTCTGTGATTAGCGAGCTCTTGCTACAAACGGTCTTCTCAACTTCACTGCCTATTTCTCTTGGCACTCCCCTGGCACAGGCTCTCTCCCTCGGCCACTCCGCTGGCGCTGCCCTGGCGAAGGAGCTTCTGCTTACCAGTTTCGAGTGCCTCGATTCGGTGGTCTCCGATCTGACTTCTCAGTAGCCCGGATGCTGCTAAAGTCCCTTTTTGTACCATCACTTCCGTTGGCACCTCCGATATCATGTTCCCTTGTTTTCCCTCCTACGTTTCTGACTTTGTTTTTGTATGTAATGTAATTCATGAGATACTCTTCTGCCAATACTCCTACCAGTCATTCTGTATGAATTCCCACATTCTCCTTTTTTACCATGCTTCATTTAAAGTATTTTGCTGACCTTCACTGCAATCCACATGCAAGTATTTCCTAAGTCCGTGTCTCCAAATTAATTTCTCGAATTCTGGGCTCAGTCATCTTCTCCACATCTGCCCCAGGGCGTCCAATAGCCATCTCCCACGTTACAACTTCAAGCCTCAATCTCCACTTCTCTTCCTCTTAAAGCTCCTTCTTTTTCGGCCTGGGTTCACATCGTGACGTTGACACTTTCTTAGTTTTTTTGCTTTATTTAAACTTACTTAAGATTCTTAAATTTTAGCTACTTCATCTATAAAATGAGAATAAAGTTAAATTGTCACTAGAATCATAGTGAGAATGATATAACTGTGACAACAAAACTACGTCTTAGGGGTGTCCAACCCGTGGCCCACGGGCCACAAACTGCCCAGGATGGCTATGAATGTGGCCCAACACAAAATCGTAAATTTACTTAAAACTATGAGATTTTTTTGTGGTTACATGTCGCAGTGTATTTAACGTGTGACCCAAGACAACTCTTCTTCTTCCAGTGTGGCCCAGAGATGCCAAAGGGTTGGACACCCTGGCCCATGTGTTGGTTATGCTCTATGTGCCAAGCCCCAGCCTGATGTTTTACATGAATTGCTATTTATGGAAGGCAAGTCGAGTTTGTAAGCAGTTCCTACTCTGACAGCCAGGGGTCTGGGATTTGAAGGTCACTTGGCTTTTGGTTCTCTTCTCGCCAAGGCTCAGAGCGGTGTTTATACCACACGCTTGCTTTCGTGGGAGGGAAAAGCTCTCCCCCGCCCTGTGTTCTTGGGCAGCTTCACCCTCCCTCTACCCCACGAAAATCCGTGACTCTCTGGGGGAATCCTGCATGTTAAATCTGTAATCCGCAGTTGAGATGCTCGGATTCATAATGCTAATGATTAATATTTAAATAATTATCCAAAAGTCAAACATGTGTTAAGAAACTGCTAGTCAGTTCTCCAGCCATAGCCAGTCACCTGATGGAATCAAAGAAAAACACGTGATTCTGCTTTGGAATTATGATATTAAACAATTCCCACTCGCCCTGTAGATAGGACTGTGAACTTTTATGAACACAGGAAAACTTATTTATAGATAAAAATCAATCATTAGTATTTGCCTTTCAAGGGGAGCTCTCCTACCAGTGATTTGCAAGTTAATCTCATATGATTTATGAAATAACCTGGATTTCTTACTTTTTTGCAGGACTTCATCACTTACATTCAATGAGCTCAGTAGCAGGGGCTCAGTGGGCTCATAATTCAGTGGCACTTAACCTCTTGATTTATTTTTATATTCATTTGTTTGTTTAACTTTGCAATGTATGCCAAACTGCTGACAAAATGTTCCCAGAAAAATTAATAAATGCAACTGCACGAGTGCGGCCAAAATATCAAATATTATATGAAGGAGTAACAGGTTGGCCAAAGCCACCTCTTAACCCTCTGTGGGCCTACAGGTTCCAGGTTACAGTTTCCCTGTAATGGAGGATCTCCAAGGACCTCGGGATCCAAGCTTCTTAAAATAGAGGAATCAACCAGAATCATTTGCTACATACCCATCTGCGTAATAAAAAGTCATTTACTCCGATCTCTTTTCTCAGTGCAGCTTGCTAAGCATTCGTAAAGTCTAAAAATTATTTAGAAGATTTTCTGCTTGGAATTAAAGGATTTTTTCCCCCACGAGTCAGTGGATGAAGCACTTATTTTGCATGTCCGTTGGGGGAGAGTGAGTCTTTATCCATTTTAGAAAAAGTCTTGAAACTTGAAGAATAGCAACAAGAAAGAAGCAGTCCTGTAATAATCTATACATTGTAGGAAAAATTGCTTTTATTTATTTCAAGACCTGGTGGTTTCTAGATCACGCTTGTGTTTCGTCTCAATAGGTAGTAGCAAGCATGACGTAGTTGGCTTTCCGGTCATAATTCAGCCTCGAAGTCTTTTGTCATACATAACCACTGAAGTATGTATCATTTTTGGAGAAACAGCTTTCACAAGCTGATCTTGGTGGTATAAAACAAATCTAATGAAGAATTTTAAAAAAGAATTTGAAAATGATGTGCATAACACATATTCTTCTTTAGTAAACATTGTTCTCATTATTTTCCTTGCATTTCCTTTACCAATTTCTAATTTAATCCCTGACGACACTGGGCCAGGTGTCAGAGACAAGATGCCCTGGGGACTTTGTTTCCTGCTGACGAGCACAAAGTGAAAGGAAGGCATTGCAGGCGGAGTGGGGAGGGCAGGTGGAGTCCCAGGAGCGCGAGGTGCTGCCACGTTTTATAACGTAGTCTCTCCATTCAAACATAATTACTTAATTTAAAAAGTTGGATTGCAACACCGTGGGTACACTTCTCGTATGTCTTATGTGTTGATTTCACTATTGGTTTTGGTCACGGGATTGTCACGTCCAAATGATGAGGAAGCCCAAACATCACATCACTCATCTTTTCATCTTCACTTTTAACAAGCCCGTGCTGTCTTACGTGATGCTGCTACCCAACATTTACCAAGTCCCCGCTAAGTTCATGGATGATGTTTGATTGCATGTACTTCAGTAAACTTTATTATTTGTTCTGTATAGTAAGGTAAATCTCAGAAAGGTGTCATGAAAAGCCCAAGACCAAACAGCTAGTGGCAGAACCAGAATTTGAGTCCAGCTGTTACGGCTTCATAGCCGGGATTCTTGCTTACTGTGCCATTGTCGGAACAAATACGGCGGATCTGTAACCCCTCCTCTCAGTGTGGACTTGAATAGTTTTTTCTTTTATCTTATTATGCCTTTTTTCTCCTGTCCTCATATCTGTACCATGAAAGAGCCATTTCTTGGGAGGAGTGACCTGCATTCCACATCACAGGGGAATGAATGTTTGCTTGCTTTCTGTTGGGATCACTGACCTATGTTTTCCTTTCTCATAGGACTTTTTCTCGAGTTTTGATGCTTATGCAAAGGGGACATTCTTCTATTTTGCTTGTGAATACCCGTTCCTCTGTTTTTCTCTGTTCGGGTGTTTTGAGTGGTCTGATATATAGAAACCCTCTTCTCCAATGCAGTGTGGTACCAATTGAGTTATCAGACGAAGCAATAAGATGGGACAAAAATAACATCTTTATTAATACAGACTGATATTAGAGAATATAGCCAGTATCTCTAGGAAGAATGTCTTTCAAGTAGTGAACAGACTTACCACCCAGTCCCGTCTCCCAGTGGTCTGAGACAAACCCCAGCTCCGTAGTGTCAGAGCACACACATGGTTTCTGCAGGCCGCTTGGGGCCTGAGGAAGAGGAGAGAGCAAGGGGATCAGTTATGCACAAATGATTCATCTTTCTACACCCCCGAATCAGCTGTCCCCTTTGTCCACAAGAGGGGCACCCAGTGGAGGGTAGAGAGAAGCCAGAGGAGCTGTCAACGCAGGGCACGAAACTCCTGGAGGGGAGAGGACAGCCCGGCGTGGGGGCTGTGATACTCACCTATTGTCCAGCTAGGGTAGTTTAGGAGATGAGTCAAGCAAAAGATATGGCTGTCACACACACAAAAAGTAAAATCAGAGTGAAGGCAAGTGTCATGTAAAATAGTTATTTTTTTAAGTGAAAAATGAAGAACTTTTCTTTAATCGAGAGTTCTTTCCCTTGAGATAGAGAAAGCAGTCATTAAATATATCATTTTTTTACCTTTTGTCATAGTTTTTATGAGTATTTTCTGAGATTGTGTAATGTCGCCAAAACATCTTAGGTCAGGACAGCAATGAAAATAATTTCTTGGATGCTTTGGTTAAATATTTGAAAGATAATAGTAGTGTAATTTGTTCTAAGGTGCTTAACAGAACACACATTTTAAGAGGAAAACACATTACAAAATGTGTCTGTTTCTTTGTCAATGGCTTAGATCTCCCAAAAAGAGCTGTTGAAGTTGAAGACTAAGAGAACAGACCTTGCCTTTTGTTGTAGGAGAAAGTTAAAAAGTTAAGAGGAGAATAATAGCTGGAAGTCGCGGTTCGGCAGCCAGTATGATGTGATCTGATTTTCAGTCCATCTTGAAACTGAGAATTTAAACACCTCCATCTGACATCAAATAGAAATGACCCATTGGTCATGCGGTCAGTGTTACTGAGCTCAAGATGGTGTGGAATAAAAGATTTTTTTCTGCTTTATTTTACTCTTTTTTTTTTCCTTCCTCGCCTGCACCCTCAAATTCTCCTACCTGCTTTTAGTCCAAAGTAACAGCTTAATGAGACAGGTTGTATAGTAAAAAGAGCATTGGGATCGAATGTCTTTGAATATTAATATCAACTTTTAGTCCAACAACTCTGAAAAAAAGCTTCAGATTTCTATGGAAACTGATGATCCTGTCTTGCTGCCTTGCTGTGAGGGACTTTTAATCTAGAGCATGGATGCTCCATGAGGACAGCCTTGTGCCTCTTGTCATTCTGTATGTCTTGAACAAGTAGCACCATGCATGACACATAATAAAAGCTCAAATATTTTTAATTGAATTATATCAAATTGAACTATGAGGATTAAATATGAAAAACTGTATAGAACCTGGGTCATGTAATTGTGTCCTAGGTGTTACAAGAAAATGGCATGAGATGTTTGAAGGAATGGAGAAGTGCGTCACACCTTTCTTTTTGCGTTCACAAACTTGAGCAGGTGGAGTCAGCAAAAAGCGTCCCTTTCCTTAGTTTGACAGGTTTCCGGCACATCCTGCACTCCATAGTGAATTTACCTCACTGACCAGGCACTTTCAGTTTTTGTCCCAACTGATATATGATAATAATAACCCTTTTCATTTATGAAGTTCTTTTAAATAAAAATACATATTTTTCACACAAAAACCTTGTTGTACAGAGAATGCACATTGCCTTGCATTCACTAAGCCATAGAAGTGTGTTATGATCGATACAAGTTCAGATTTTGCAACTATGGGAGGCAAAGTTCAAATCAAAGTAACCTAACCTGTGATGTGGCCTCGGGAAAATTATTTAACCTCTGTGAGCCTCATTGTCCTTATTTTGTAGACCAGGATACAAATCATACCTTCCCCATGTTGTTGTTGTGAAAAGGAGTTAAGACAACACTTGAAAAGGGCACTCCTTGCAGTGGTAGGTAGAAAGGGTGAGTCAACTAGGGGTGTTATTTTCATCAGTGGATACCTGTTGTGTCCCAGGCATACGTTAGGCAGATAATATCACTTGTTACTGAAGTTGGAAACTGATGCTGATCAAAAATGATGTGCTCTAGGTCACAAGACTATTTAGTGTGCAGTAGGCTTTATATTCCAGATCTTTTGATTCCAACTTCCATTAGCACAATGTTTCAGATGAATAAAGTGCAAGTGTTTTCCCCAACAGAACAGCAGTTTGATACTGTAATTACGGGTCAGTGCAAGTTGGGACTCTCTCTCCTTACCTGGCCCTTCGTGTTTAAACTTTGAAGCATTTACGATTACGTGCCTGATAGCAAGGTTAATGGTGACACTGACCAGGTGGAAGCAGGTCAGGTGGGAGAGCCTCACAAAGCCGCCCTCCCTTCTTTGTGGGACCCACATGAGTGGGACGGGGCCCGGGAGGACCAGAGAGCGAGTCTCATTGTCCAGAGTTCAGCTCCATTCGGCACATCAAGCCAGTGAGGCCAAAATCACCACCTCCATTTTACAGATGAGTAAACTAAGCCAGGTGTGTGTGACTAACTTGCTTAAGACCACAAAGCTGGTCCGCACGAGAGGTGTCATCCATGCCGGACAGAGTCAGTCAGTATAATTGTTCTTAAGTAGTATATTATATTTCTAATGTGCTTTTGTATAAATGTACTTTTTGTAGATATATAGAATTACACCATTAGCCCTGGCTGGTGTGGCTCAGTGGATTGAGCACCAACCTGTGAATCAAAGGGCCACCGGTTCAATTCCCAGTCAGGGCACATGTCTGGGTTGCGGGCCAGGTCCCCAGCAGGGGGTGTGTGAGAAGCAGCCCCACACTGATGTTTCTCTCTCTTTGCCCCTCCCTTATCCTCTGCCTAAAAATAAATTTAAAAAAAAATCTTAGAATTACACAATTAGTTCAGCTGGAATGTGGCTATGTCATCACAATGCTACCTGGTAAATTTTAGACTTTTCCCAAGGATATCTGATGAATTTTCTAGTGTTTTTAGGTATGAGGCCTCTCAACTGTGAAGTGCTGTGGTAGAATAGAAATTTTAGGAGTAGATAAGTTCCACATGAGATTCTAGTGCAATGTACCTCTAATTAGACAAGTCTTAGAATGCTTTGACTTAAATGTGTGATTAATTATCAATCATCTGTCTGTGACTGTTGCATTATACCAACGGTGAATTGATGGAATTTTCAGGCCTCCACCGTATTAACGAATCCACTTCTGGTGCCTGGTAACATCCATTATACTGCTTCTTTTAGCTACACTTTTGTTTGGTTAATAATTTCAGTGTTTGTACTGCATGAGTTTTGGAAATGATCTTTCCTTTCACATCCAGGCTATCAGTTATTAATATAACTGCACGTGTTACATGTTCCGACGCTGGCTCCAATAACCTCACAGTATATCTGAACACTAATAATTAAAAAAAGAAGACACTCACAATCCGTAACTAACTAGAAAGCCTGAGTTTTATCCCCCTGGTGGGCAGGCTGGAAACCAGGCTTGATACGTCCTTTTTCCCTTGACACTTTGTTTTCTCCATTGTATAAGTGGAGAGAATGTCAGATCTTTGTCAGAGGGTTTCCCTCCTAAATGCTCTGAATGAATGCTGTTATATTTCAGTTCAATGCTTTCTCTAGATCACACAGGGAAAAAAATGTGAAGATGAGAATAGCAAATCGACAGGGAAAAGCTCAGAAATCATGAGGCCAAGTTTACCTTAGAAACCCTTTGGCTTCTTTGATCTTTCAGTCAGGACACAGTTTTGAAGTTCAAGGGCAGAGTCCTTGTGTTAAAAGGTGAATATTTTCAGAGTTAAAACCAACACTCTTTCATGTCTTTTTAAAATGGCTTTGACAAGTTCCAAAGGCCCAGAAAAGAGAATAAAAGGGTACTTTTCCCTTCCTCAGTTCTTGTTTTGTTTTTCTTTTTTAATGAGGAGGTGGAGCTACAGCTGAGGTCAGGGCTGCAAAGTCAGTGCCGGCCCGCATTCAGGGCGCGGGTGTGCGGAGATGAGGCCACGCACCGACTGCAAGGTGGGGCCTGAGCTGGGCGGCTCTGGACAGGGGGGCGTCTGGGTCACTCACATCCTGAGCACAGGGAAGGTGGAACTGTGGCCGGGGCCAAAGTGTAGAGTCAGAAGGGAATACACATTTGCTCTTCTGACAAATTCTGCTGTTCTGGAAGTCATTAGGAGGTTCCTGTGAGGGATGGAATTCTGATTTCTTGGCCCCAGAGTACAACTGAAGCCAAAAAAAAAAAAATAAAATAAAAAAGGATCTGGGAACAGAAGTTGAACTTCAGACACAGTTTTTAAAATGAAAAAATCTAAGGACATAACAGAAATGACTATTTGATATTCTCTCTCTGTCTGGCAAAATTACCCCTCAGGTAATGAGTACTTGATTCTTTCACCAAAGGGGAAATAGAAGGCGAATACAGAAGAAAAACTATTACAGACCAAAGTATCAGGTTGAGTGGGAGGAGAGGTTTGGGGGATGGAGATGAGAAATAAAATCTAGCTTAAAATGTGGCCATATAATTAAATTAAGTGAAACATGGACTAATACAAAAGGGCACTTGTAATATTTCTGAATGTAACAAGTACATGGATACATCTTTCTTGCACACACACACATATTTATGGACACATGCACATGTCAAATCTCTTCAATTATTACAGCTGGGGAGAGAGGACAGGAGAGGAGTTAAGGAGAAAACCTTCTTGGTTAATAAGCTTATATATAGTTCAAGTGTACATTTCTGTGACACTTGATCTGCATGTTGTGTTGTGTGCCACCCACCCAAAGTCAGATCATCTTCCACCATCATGTATTTGACCCCCTTTATCCTTCATTACTCCCCCTACCCTCACCCCTCTGGAAACCACCAGACTGTTATCCGTGTCTATGAGTTTTTGGTTGATTTCTTATTTGTTCATTCGTTGTTTTCTTACATTGTTTTCTTTAATTTTTTTTCAAAGTTTAGATACCAAGCTTTGAGTTTTTACGTGCAAAATATGCATTTAAGACAATGGGACATGTTTTTAAAAAGAAATAAAGTTTGTTCTCTTTAGTTCGACCCGGAGACCAGCACCCTCATCATCATCTTTTCTAAAGTGTAAACTCAAAGGGTGCAGTGACTCTCTAAAACTTCTGAATTCCCAATATCTACCCCTTAGCCCGTCTCAAACATTTTCATTGAATGAACATCGAGAAGAATGAACAAGTGAAAGGAAATACCTGAGTAGCTGGGTGTGCGAAGCGTGGGCTTCCTCTTTCAGGGTGGCGCTGACTCAGCAGGGAGTGGCGCGGTGTTTGGCCCGTTGATAGCCGTTGGCAGCTGGGGGCCGAGAGACAAACTGAGGGGCTTCTGTGAGTAGCCAGGATGGGGCTCTGGCGAGCACAATGGATCCCATTAACTTACATCAATTTTGTTAATAAACTGGGTAAGTCATAGATACTATTAAAATAGATTTTATACCTAGAGTTGAGAAGTAAGAGGTATAGAATATGATGCCTGGCGTACTATTTGAACACTAAGTGATGAAATAAGAGTAATTCCTCCAGGAAAAAGTAGACCTAATGTGCATACTGGGTGCCAGCCTAGTTATCGATACTTTACAAGAGCTTGGCATTAGTGCGTTTTTTAATACAGACAAGGAATTTGAGTGCACAGTAATTAAACACATCACAGGACAATAATTCACAGTGTAATATTTTTATCGGCATCTCTACCTGGGGTGAGGACAAGAAAAGTAGCCTCTCGCATGGAGGGGAGGAGAGCGGAGAATGGAAAATAGAATATCTCATTGTTTCTCGGAGCCCAAGGTGGGGTTCTTATAGTCAGATACTTCCAGAGTTTTCCGCATCTCCCTACAGCATCTGCAGCGTAAGAACCCGGGTTTCCACCTTGGCATTCCCGACGACTGGACTAGCGTGTGTCCGTGTGTGTCCGATTTCTACAGGTCGGGTTCTCTGGGAAATAAGACAGCACAGAGTAAGGAGTACAGACGGTGTATTGGGCAGTTGCACCCGGGGAGCACCGGCGCAGAGATCAGAAAGGGCTAGGCCATCAGGTCACCACTTTGCTCAGGTGTCCACTGGGGGATGCCCCCAGAAGAGCAGGGCCTTGACTGTAACGCTGATGAGACCCCGAGGGAAGCTAAGAGCTGGAGGTTGCCAGCCAATCACATTGCCTGCAGCCAGGCAAGGCGTTCTTTCTCGAAATGGGACTTGAGCGGCCGGCTTGTCCTCAGTTCAGTCTAGTGCGTTTGGTTCTGCTCATTTATTTGTAGATCAACTCTTGAAAACATAAGATATATGAATTTCTTCATCTTTCACAACAAGCTTAAATGATAACTGGATCTATTCAGCCTTCAAGGAAAATTCTAAAATAACGCCAGCATTTCCTTTGGAACAGTGATTTTAATAGTTTCGCCCATCTTCGGCTCCTCTGTGGCTCCTCCATTTCTAAATCACCAGATGGCAAATACTAATTCTTGGATCACATTTTCATCTATAAACTCATGAAATTTTAGTTTACATCGTATGACTGGGATATCTATTAGTATTTTATTATGTTAGTCAATATAAAAATTTAATTTCTGTACCAACATATACAGATTCAGATGTCCTAGCTATGAGGACAGCCTGATTTAACTCATGCTTTGAGAAGTGAGGTGGGAATAATTTGGTTAATTGGTTAGTTTGTTTACTTAGTCACTTACTTTGGAGTAAAAACTCCTGGCTGAGATAAATAAAATCAGAACTGATTGTTGCAGGAGTAAGAGAGGATTGCTGGATGAGTGAAGAAGGAGTTAGAGAACTTGAGAAAGAATTTATTACGTCGTCGGAGCAAGGTGTGGTCCCCTCCGGAGGAGAGAAGTTTGCCTAAGGAGGTGGTCGAAAGCTAAGCGGGTCCGGACTGGAGAGGGTCTCATGTCTCGGGCGATATGAAGCAGCAGTTAACAGTATGGCCTCTAGTGTCAGAGAGCCCTGGACTCAAATCCGTTTTCCAACAAACAGTTGACTTTGGCCAATTCCTCGGCCTTCCGTGTAATGGCGGAGTGGTAGCATGGACTTTAGACATTAAATGATGTAATGAGTGCAGAGTTCTTATCCTCCTACCTGGCACGTAGTAAACACGCATCATTAGATGATTTTTAAAAATCGCGATATGCCTATCATTACTGTTATAATTATTTTAGCTTTCAATAATGATCAATAGTGACTTAGCAGTATGCAGTAACCACCTGTTTGCATCATATCCCTTACATACTGAAGCCTTCTCCCCTTCAGGACCCTCTCCCACGTGAGGGTGTTTTCTCTGCAGTCTGCAGTCTGCACGGTGGGAGGGAGCTTCAGTTAGTACTGGAAGCTGACTGTGTGGCGCTAATTAGATATGCAGATGGCGCTTCCTGAACTTCCCAGCAACACTCGCTGCTTTTCCCAACACCCCCTAGAGGGATAGTCTTTACCTGTCTATTTATTGTATTTCCTCTCCTATAAGTCAGTGAAAAGCCTGTGGCTATAATCGTTAGGTAGTTAAATAAACAATTCAAATGAGGTCTTTGGCTTCTGTTTGTTTTCTTCCCTCTCTCACTGTGAGGGATGAGTCATGCCTTCGATTTACTCCCACATGGGCAATGTCCATAAAACCCGCGAAACACGAACAGCCAATTAGTAGGGCAGTGGAGGGCAAGCTTTTGCCAATCTTGCTTTCCCGCGTACCCTCTTCTACCTACCTGCTCCCATTCAAACTTAATCCAGAATATGTGGTTACTTCTCTGTCATTTCAATGTGTGTTGATTCCTCAGAAATTGGTGAATAAATAAGACCGTGTATTGAATAGTGAGGCTGCCTCGTCTGTGACTCCCCACTTTCTTCCTCCTCTACCTCTAATCCATCCCCAACGTCACTCTAAGTGCAACTTGTTAAGAATTGTAAATCTGACCCAGTAGGGCCCCTGCTTCAGTCCCGTCCGAGGCTCACGCCACTCTTGCTTTCTAGACACAGTGCCGGCGCCTTAGCCCGGTGCTCCAGGCTCTTTCCCACCTGACTCTCGTCTTTCATTCTTCACTGGGGACGGAGGGGGCCACTGGCAGAGGCATGAGCTCCGTGCCCACTGCCTTGGCCTGGCACCAGAGCCCCTGCTTTGTGTCCTTTCTAGTGCTCACTCGTGTTTCACTTTTTTCTAAACGCTTTCCTTTACACCCCACCTGACTTCACTAAATTTGGAATCTTTATTCTCTGTTTCCACAGATAACCCGAGTAAACCTCCTTTACAGTGATTACGACAGTTGGTTGGAATCTAGCGGTGTTAATAATTTGAGGCAAGGAGAAGGAGGAGAAGACTAAACTAGGATTGAAACCTAGAACTAGACACAGCAGGTTTCATAAGAAAGACAAGAAAGTAAAATGGAAGATGACATCATCCTTGTTCACGAATATTTTGCAGGTCCCATGAGAATGATGGCAGGGCTTTCTCTGGCACACACCTCCCAGCCATGGCTCACACAGATACAAGGGACAGCCGAGAACACTCAGGGGTGCTCTGCACGTGTATGTCACAAAGTGCCCACATGACTAATTGGTCACACGTATCGAGTGGCCTCTTTCACACATCGCCTTTGAGCCTGTGATGAGGAGAAAAACCACCTCGCTGTAGGTGGGCGAGAGGACAGATGCAAACTGCGCTGGCGGTAAAACCCTTTTTTGCCTGATTGTAACGTCTGTGGTGGTTCCTGGGACAGCGCTGAAGGAACCTTGGGGAATCGACAAAGATGAGGCTGACTGGTAGGAAAGCCTCAGTGTGGCTGGCTCGACCTGTGTTCTTTAGCGTAACCTGCCCCACTACCTAGGCCACCTGCGGAGCGGCCAGGCTTACCTGGTACATCTTTAAAAGTCCTGATGATTGTATAATTCTGACGACCATGAGGAGACTGTATCTCATAGGTGGGGGTGGGCAGGGGGTCTTCATACTGATTAGGTACTGACGTAATACACTTCAGTTGTCATTTCAATTGTGATTTTCCTGTTCACCAGTGAGCAACTTAATGCTAAGATCCTTTCCCTTTAATTCTTTATTACCTGCTGTCAAGTTTAGTAGGTACTGCCTGGGAGACGATCAGTGTTTTTTTTTTTAATGATATTGAATGAATACCAGTCTTTTCTAGTTTATCAGTCTTTTAGATACAGCCCAATGCCAGAAACAAAAGTTTAGGACTCCCTTGACAGGAAGTTTCTAGATCTGTAGAGCTGGTAGGAAATGAAGGGTTAGGTAATCCACCACCTTCCAAAGTTAGTGACCACTCATGTCTAGGAGCCAGGCTTCCAGTTTGCACACCACCATACCCTTTCCTTCTTCGTTTGCTTTTCTCAGAATTGAATTGCTCTTAGATTCGTAGCACTAGAGACTGTTGAGGGAATCTTTGTGTTCAGATAGTTGGTACTATCACCCAATAAAGAAACACTTTCTACAGATCTCTGCCCACCTGGGGGGCTAGACACTGAGCACTGTCACTGGGGAGGTATCTGCTACTCATGCCCAGGATGACGGCAGCAAGGAAGCGCACGGAGCCAGTTGGTCAGGATGACAGCTGAGGACCAGAACAAAGAGTCTTTTCTGAACATATTTCCTGAGCTTTTCAGCTACTTGTTTCAAACCAAAATATTGAAGTGTGGCACATGGCCAGTGTTTATGGCCAGTTTTGCCAGGGAACCTTCACAGAGCTTATTGCCAGTAGGATTTTCATGATCATGCCCATCACAGTAAAAAAAAAAAAAAAAAAAAAAAAGAAAAAGAAAAGAAGAAAAAAAAAGAAGGATTCACTTAAGAAATAAACTCTTGGGCTCAGTAAACAAAAACACAGGCACATCCAGAAGCCTGGGTTACCTTTGCCACGTTCTCTCCCAACATCAAGCAATTGTACAACAGAACTCTGACCTCCAGGCAAGTTGGGTTTCATAGAGAAACACGGAGACTTCTTCTGTCTTAACTTTGTTCTTCCTCTCATGACCACCTTTAAAAAATATTTATAGAAAGACTTCAATAGGGTTAGTATTCCCAAATCCCTAACAGTTCCTAGAATTGAAAGATGGGGACATATGATCAAATTTCTAATGAAATACTCGAAGCCAAGCTGCCAATACTTCTTTACATTGCCAAGCACAGAGCTACTTCGAGAGAGGGGATCATTCTCTTGGGTCTAATCATTGCCTCTTTGAACTGGGGTCAGCTAAAAGCACTTCAAAGGCTGTCTAGTGCTCTTCCCTAACCCTCTTTTCCTTCATTGCAACAATATGTCCTTTAGTATGGGGATGGCGGATGGTTTCCATTTCATACACAGCTTTTAAGTTCATGAGAGGGGTTGCCTGAGTCGAAATATACCGAGCTGTGGTTAGCTGGCGCTGGCCATGGGAGCTAATTGTTAGCTTTTCGGGAACTTTTAGAGTTGGTTGGCTGGCCATGGGAGGGGGTACATATAGCATGGAAATTATCAAATACAACAAATCAAGGCATTTAACTTATTTATTTGCTTAAGCGCATACCATTTAAAAGTGTGCACATATGAATTCATTCCTTTGAGGCTTTATTAAAATGCCGCCTCCTTTTTGCAGCTTTCTGTGACCCACTGAGCTAGCCTAGATCGCTGGCCCAGTAGCACTTTATTTTGAAGCTCTTTTATGAGACAAATCATGTTCAACCAGGAGGCATGGACATTTATCCACATCCGCATATTTTATTTTCTTTCTGGAATCTTAGTTTATTTTTTGTTGGATTGGTATCTGATTTCTAAAATGTTCTTTAAAGTGTCTAGTGTGATGCCTTGCAGGCTTAGCACTCAGAAAATATTTTATAAATTGTCAATAAAATATCAGCACCCCCCCACCCCCACCCAGTAATCCAAGGTTCTAGTTATGCTCAATTATACCATTGCTGCCCCAAGACCTCGGTTGAGATTCTTCCTATGGAAACCACAGCGGTGCCAGGGTACCCGCAGGATGTCCTCCAAGGAACGTAGGAGTGGGCGTGTAGGAGAGGGTGTCAGCCCTGTATTTAGCTTTGGCCAAGATAATATTCCTTATCTTTTTAAGACTGGTCACTCGTTCCATTTCTTTGGTTATAAAATTGCTCTCATTAGGGGAGAAGGTAGGAAGTGATATACCACCTGGGGATTTCAAACTGATGAATTACTTCAGAGGCTACAGGAGCAAAAACATTAAACCTTTTTTGTTGTTGTTTTTGTAAGCTAGGACAGCTGTGAGTATGCTTAAAGAAAGGAAGATGATTCAAAGAAGAGTAAATGATTAAAATTTCATTCAGCCATTTATTCACTTTTTCACTCAACAAACATGTGCTGGGTGAATAATATATTCCAGATTTTGCTTTAGGCACTTGAGGTTATAAAGATAAATAAGAACTTGTGCATCCCTATGGAAACTGCAATCTGTTAGAAGTTGAAGGTGAAGACAATGTATTTAGAAAGAGATTTCCTCTAGATTACGGAAAATTTAAGAGCCCCGTAGAATGACAGATGGATAGACCAACAGAAAACAGTTTTAGAAAGTGATATGTGTTATGTCTAATAGAGAAATATACAACGTTTGTTTCCCCTGTGTAGTTGGAGTTGAGTTCTGATGGAGAGAGACTGGAATGTGGGTGTGAATAGCTCCCCGCGCCGGGCTGCCCCAATTTGGGCTTCCGAAGAGATGTACATGCTGTTCATGCCCAGCGGAGCCGTCCGTGCCGAAGAGCTTAGCGACATGGCTAGTACTTAGGGAGAGGCCACGAGGAGCCTGTTTCCCAGGGCCCTCGCCCTGCTTCACCCCCACAGCTCTCGTCTGCCCGTCTGCGCAGTGGAGGCAGCTAGAGCGCCTCTGTTCTGACAGTGGCAGCAAAGGAGCCCCTGAAAGCCATTTTGCCCAGGGACTTTCAAGATCCTCTCTTGAAAGCCCGGGGACTTTCAAGAGAGGATCTCAAAGTGAATCTGGGCTGCCGCCCACCACAAAGAGGACCAGTGTTTCTCCTTGGCTTTCAAGGATGTCCCATTGAGAGAATGAACTTTGGATTTTAGCTCTGCCTTTGAAATAGCACACATCAAAGCGAGGCATTGGAAAGCAAAGGCACAATGATCCTCAATCCGAAGCCAAGTTCAAAAACACAGAGATGAGTTGTATCATTATGGAATTGCATTCGCTGGCTGAGGTGGAGGACAAAGAAAGATGAACTCGCAAACATAAAACAGGCCTGGAAATTCCTGTTAGCCCCAGGCCTCAGGGCACGCACGTTTCCGGCAGGACACTTAGTTTTTAGAAGTAGGGGAACAATGACCTGTGGAACGCAAGAGACCTCATCCCCCCACCCCCGCCCCCCAGTCTGAAATGTGCGGTTATTAAAGTGAAGCGTGTTAATGATCAGGCGATGGATGAGGAAAACCAGGTTTGGTACGTTGTTACTGAGAAGTGTTTCCTCCAGGGAGCGCAAGCTCATGTGTTTGAAGGCTGTATCCATGTTAAGCATTGTAAGCATAGCAGTGGTTCTCCACGTGCCACTGTTCTAAAGCGTGATTCCAGGTAAGGTACACCTAACAGTCACTGCGCTGGAAACCTTAAATTATAATTGAATTACGCATTTATCAGTCATGTTACAGGATAAATGCTTTCTAGCCCAGCTGGATTTCAGGATAGAGAAAGCATTTCTAATCTTTTTTTTTTTTTTTTTTAATTCCTTGTCATCTACTATTACTCTGTCTACTCTTTGCTCTAGTAATACTGGAATCGTTTATTTATTCGTTCCACATTGAACACATAGGGCAGGTAAATTTTTGATTCCCAGAGCCTACCATCTCCTACTGTCTCAGTTTGGGTGCCCCAGAACCAGACCCTGACACAAGGATTTGAAATCAAAGAATTAAGCTGGGGAAGTGGACAGCGATGATCGGAAGGGAGGGCAGCCAATGAAAGGCGCTCATCACCCTCGCTAACTGGAGTTACTGTTACCGTTTGCACCGGCCAAACTCATCTTCCTCCTTGGTAACCAAATTTACATCTTGCAGGATCGTTTTGAAGATTAAATATGCAGAGCCAAATACTGGGGACCTGGCACGTAATGGCTACCTGTCATTATTGCAGCAAAATAATGAGAGAATAAATAGCATGTGCATGAATCTTCTAGAGGTAGACATTGGCTTGAAGGCAGAATTATTGTGTCATATCAGGGAAATTGGAAAAAAAATTCATGTCTTATATCTTTTGCCCGAATCTGTAGCTCAAGTATCAGAGAATCTTCAGTTTCGTACTTACTGATTGCTTTCATTTGAACACACGAAACATTTCACTGAAGCTGTTTTGAGATTTTTTACAGCCCTTTCTCATCTCACGTTGAGAGTGGAAGGCGTGCGTTTAGAGATGAATCGAGTCTGGCTAAGCATGAATGAGAGGAATGGAAGTTCCCACCTGACATCATTTCAGAGATTAGTAATTTGTTAAACTCTGATGATGCGAAGGACAGCATGGAAAGCCCCTTTTTTCCTTTTTGTCCAGGCAAAATGCAAATTTGAAGTTTCATGGCAGTTTATATGTTAATATCTATGCTCTGTCACCCTGGAGAGCACTTTGGCTGTCCTGAATTCAGCTGGGTGGGAGACTGAAGGAAGGAGTTGCAGCATTACCTGGGCCGCATTTCACAGGCACAATGCAGACCCAGAAATCCACAGAAGCTTCATTCTGTCCCAGGGATGGTGGCTTGGCTGAGGGCAGTGGGAAGGAGTGCCTGGGGCCAGCAGGTGGCCAGCAGTAGCCTCCAGCACATCTCTCTCAAGATGGAAAAACATAGCAAAAGAAGAAAGGGTAAGAGGACACCATGGTCTAATTAGCATTTGCTTCTTGTAGCCCTGGAAATGTCAGTCACCAGTTGGTAACAAAATAAAGATGTAATGTTAGTGATAATGAATTAAACTGTGGCCATTTGCATTGGAATGTCATGATAATGATCTGAAATTACCATTGTATATATTCCCCTTGACAGTTCGAAATTGGACTCCAAGCTAATAGTATTTTGGATGAACTTTAAACCAATGAAATTGCTTTGAGTACACTCCTTTTGGCAAGCCATGTGAATTCGAGAAAGTTAATTTACCTCTGCTTTTGTTCAAGCTGTTTGGTAATTGATGAACACACCATAAAAGTTTTAATGAATAACCACAGGGACCATTTAATTTATTTACTAGGTAGAAGTGAAATGTACTTGATTACCTTTCCTAATCTGGCTCTGGGAAGGCAGGCAACCCAGAAGAGATATCGTCTTGGGGGAGGGTCCGTATGCGTGGGCATGCGTGCACGCACGATCTCTGTTGCACAAAACATTGCAGGCAAATATTTTCAGGAGGACTGAACGTAGGAGTTGCCTTTTCTCCCATTACCTTCGATTTATAGTTCTGCCGCACGCATCAGACATTGCTTACAGAGGACTTACATCTATGTGTGCAAGGACTGGAGGCTGGGTTCCAGTGGGTTCTGTAGCAACCCACAGAATCAGCACGTATCTTCACAGCATCTGTTGTGTGAATAACTCTCCGGCAACACTTCATTACTGTGAATCCTTTTAAATAAGAGCCATGTTTAAAAAAAGAAATGTATTGGGGTGACATTGGTTCATAAAATTATGTAGGTTCCAGGTGTACAATTCTGTAATACATCATCTGCATATCGCATTGTGTGTTCACCACGCCGAGTCGAGTCTTCTTTCATGACCGCGTTTGCTTTTCCTGTCTGACTTCCCAGAGTCTGAGTACACTGCGGCGTCTTTTCGTAAGTAGAATCGTAGTATGAGATAAGTGCCCACATGCATCTTAGTTTCCCATTAAATTGTATTCGTCAGTACGTCTTTGTAGAGTGTTTTTAAGGGTGCAGCCACATGCCAACGAAAGGTTGCATTGAAGTAGTGGCAGAGTCAAACCGCGTGCTCGGTCTCTTTCACGCCGGCTCCATAGGAGCCTCTGCAGACGTGCTAGATTTCCAGCCTTAGCGCTTACCAGCTATGCCTTTCAGGGAACTTTACTTCAGCGCCCCGTGCCTCAGTTTCCTCCTTGGGAATTATGAACTGACATTAAAAACCTGTTGCGAGCCTTGGATGAGAAACACATGATAAACACCGAGAACTGTAGTTCTCAACCGGGAGGCCTGGTAAAACCCAGATTCTGGACGCCGCTCCCAGAGATTCTGATTCAGTAGGTCCGGGCCGGGGCCCGAGAACGTACATTTCTTCTCAGATCTCAGGAGAGGCTAGTCCAGGGACCACACTCTGTCAACCACTTGTTTAGAAGGTAAAAAATACTGGAGAGTTTTGGTTTTCGTCTTCCACAGCTGGAATAATTGCTGCATCAGTATCAACCCTGGGAGGGCCCTGGTGATGGTTCATTCATCCATAATATCTCCCTTCCCCAGGGACTGACATGATCAGTGTTGAGGACTGAGTTAAATGGAGCTGCGGTTTTTAGAAGCTGCACCAACCCATAACAGCATCGCCGTGTAGTCATCCAGAGAGCAGAAGCTGAAGCCAGGCTGCCTGAGATATGACCGCGGCTCTTCCCTGATTGTTTTGAAGTCCTTGGGCAAGATTTAAGCTTCTCACACCTCTGTTTTCTCATCCGGGGACTGGGTGTAGTAATAGTACGTATATCACAGTGCTGTTTATAATATTTATATCCCTTAACCCGATAACTGCTTAGCACAGCATCAGGCACAGAAAACAGCCAGATGTTTCCAGTTGTCATCATTATTAGTATTTACTCATACTATTTCGCCTCTGCCCCTGTCAGAGAGAAATAAGATCCACACCATGGTTCTGTTCCTGAAAGCTGCCACGTCACGTTAGGGGCTTTTCTGTGTTTTGATATTTGCTTCAAAATGCAACTACCCCTGTGAGTGATGACAGGCGGGCATGACACTAATTTGCATTAAGGAGCAGTTGTACCAGATAACCCAGCCACGTTACATACAGAAGTGGTTGCCATGAAGTAACCGGTTTTATGTGTTCACCATCCAAAGTCAAGTTTCCTTCTGTCACCATTTACCACCCCCCCCCACCGTTAATGCAATATACAGATGATATATTCTAGAATTGTACACCTGAAACCTATATAATTTTATTAACCAGTGTCACCCCAGATAAAGTTGATAAAACAAAGATATAGGTTTTATGGCTGTAAGGGTATGGATTAGGTCAAAGTTATCAGCCCCATGGGAACTTACTTGGGAGGGACTGACAACATAAATAGAGAAGGCTGTCTCGTGGGCATGGAAAAGGGCACGAAAGCCCAGCTTCTCCTGTCCCACTGTGGCATCTTGGTGTGACTCCAGTCACGAGTGGCGAGGGACCTGAAATTGAGGTGGACCTGAAATGAGGGTGGCCCATAGCTGCCCCTACTTTGGGGAAAAATTCACATGTGAAGAAATGGTAATTATTAAAATAATAGGAGTTGAAAGTGAAGTAAAGGTATAAAAAGAGAGTGAAAGCCATCCTTATTTTTATCTCCTGTAGGTAACTACATTAGTGTTTAACTTACATTAGTGTTTACCTCCCGAATTTTTCTGTGTAGACACACAATTATTTATTAAACCAAAATTGTATTTTTATCCATGCCATTTTTAATTTACTCTTTCTCTATCAATAATATATCATGGATGGCTTTGTGTATTAAAAAATAACCGACAACCTTATTTTAATGTCTACATAGAATTCTATTGGATGGATATATCATAAGTGACTTATCAAATCTAGAACTGCAGTGCAATGAATACTTTATATATATTTGTAGCTTTTTCATAAATTCTTTATGACAATTTATGAAAAGTTGAATGCTCATCAAATATTATGCAAATTGCAGGGATTTGAGTAGTGAGTTACACAGAGAAAAGGGAAAGCTTATTTTATTGTAATCTTTTTGCTAGCTAGTAAGCATTCATTCATTTATTCATTAGTTATGAATGAGCTCCTTATATGTGCCAAGCCTTTGATTATAACAATGAGTAAGTGCAGATTAAATTTGTTCAAGATAGTGAAAAGGCCAATGTATTTTCGCTCATTGGGGCTGCAATGTGCGTTTCACCCGTAGGCAGGAAAACGATCCTGTCCAAATCTGCTTATATCACCTTGGCTACATGTTAGAATCACCCAGAAAACTTAAAAAAAATTACTAATGCCTAGGCTCCTCTGGAGCGCTCCCTCAGTCGAGGCTCGGTTCTGAGAATCAGGTGGGTTTAAATTTTCCCCGTCGATTCTAGTAGCGGCCAGGCTTGAGAAGGAGGACCCTCAGCCCTGTCTCCTCTGCCACGTGAGTAAGACCCTGCCCCCAAACTGCCAGTCCCGCCAAGCTTCAGTCTGCCTTTGTGCCCAGGCCTCAGCCCGCCCCGGGGAATGGGAGGGACAGTTTGTGACTCTAGGGGGCAGCACGAATGGCCCGCTTTTATTTGGTATGAAGTGGCGGATAACCATTGTTTCCTTCCCTACTGGAGTGTCCTCAGATTTGAGGTATGGGGTTTGAGTCTGACCTTTCTCCATTTCTGGCAGCGGTGAAACACGCACGCATGCACACACTTTGAGTTGAATTCTATGCGGTGGGATTGTCAGGCTTTCATTGGGAGATTGGGTGTCAAATCCACATGTTCAGGTGGTCACATAATTCTGAGCGACCAAGAGTCTATGTTTTTTTTAATGTGCCTTAAATACTTGCTTTATTAAAACCAAAGTATGCTTCAAAAACACATTCTGGAGGCACAAATTGCTTGGATGGCAAAGAGTTTTCTGTGAATCCTGATGTCAGTGACCCCCTTGATGCCCGCATCGAGTTCTCGGGCCAGGCAGCAGGGTTCTATCTGTGCTGCTTTCTGCGCTGTACACGCCCCCCACCCCCCCATCATGTGAGGATAAACCCAGTGCTCACCTGTCCTCTGAAGTAATTCAATTTGTTTTCCCCGGATGGAGACTTCAGGTTTTGAAAAATATTAAACTGTGCTTGCCTTGAGCAGTGTTTGAGAAAAATATGAATTTCCTTGTTACTGTCTCTTAAGCTTCTCAAGAAGCTCTAAAAAAGGCTCTCGTTAGAGGAGTTTGCCTGCGTTTACTTCCTTACAAATGCATGCGATATTCAGAAAAATAATCTGCAGCAACACTAAAAATTGCATCTCAAAGTTGCTCCCCCCTTCTGAATAAAGCTTGCCGCTACTTGTTGGTAATAGTTACTAAGAAGAGAAATTGTTTTCCTAGTCTTCAAATATGAAAGGATAGTCGTGCCTTCTTCATCATGTTGTTAAAGCTAATCCGAGTTCAGTGCTTCCTATGTGCCAGGCACGATGCCCAGCGCTTTACATGCCGTATCTAACAGTTGGATACTGTGCACAGACCAGACGTTTGCAAGTGGCAGCCAGTTAAACTACTGACTCATCGGCTAGTCCTGTGCACCGAGGTAGAAGAGAGAGTATGTCCCTAACCCGAGGGTCGTATGGCGGAAGAAACCGATGATTTACAATAACCAAGTTTGCAGAAGAGAGGAAGAATGGTTTTCTTCCAAAGTGTGGTGCTCTTCAGCGACTCAGTGAAAATTCCTGAGCTTGACCTATCCCATCTCCTCTGAGTGTAAATAGCTCAAATGCGCATCTGTCCACCAATGACGCGTGCGACTCCAGGTCCTGGTCTCCAGCTAATATCGTTGGGATGTGTTCAGACTTCTATGTGCTTCCCGCAAACTGTCTTCTCACTCTGTGTCGTTGCCTCTCTGGTTCCGTGTTTGATTACGTACGTTAGACCCAGGACTCCGCCTCCAGGGCTCTGTGTGAGACAACTTATTTTAGGACCTCCTGAGACTTGGTCCCCATGTCCAGAGGCGGATTTAATGGCGGGTGCACCGGGCACATGCCCTGGGCCCCGACTTCTGAAGGCACGCATTTTTATTTTCCCTGTCTCTCTCTTTTTTTTAAGGGGTCCAATGTTTTCTTCTGCACCTGGGGCCTCAACCGACCTTAATCTGCCTCTGTCCATCCCTCTTCAGAACACCGATTTAATGTGTATTTGCTTAATACCTGCCCTGTGCCAGTACCCGTAAGCCCCGTAGATGCAAGAGTGGAAAACAAGGTTTGAGCGCAGTGTTGACGTGGTACTAGAATTGCCATCCGTTCTTTTCCTTTCTTTCTTGTGTCCGGACTAGAAATAGTGTAAGCCTCCTCCAACCCGTCTCTTCATTCCAGGATTTTATCTATCAGTGGCATAAATGTGACTTGTCATCTGCTCCGCCTCAACCTCGGTTTCCTTATCTGGAAATGGAGAGTGTAACGTAAAATCTACCTCACAGGTTTGTTGTAGAAGGTAAAGAAGTGCAAGAGGAGGTGAAAATGATAATTTAGGCATTTAACGTTGGGGAATTAAAAAAGAAACCACAAGATTCATGTAATAGAATATCACGAAGCAACAAGAATCAATGTGCTAGTTTGTCATGTATTTACATGAATGTGCTTATAAAAACAAAATGCTCAGTGAGTATTTAAGATCTAAGCAGAGGTACACGGAATGATACTGTTAATGATGAGTGGAAGCATAACTCCCCTAACAATACTTCCCGTTGGCTGTGGACACAGACATGTGAGTGATGGCGTAGGAACTGGGAGGAAAGGAGGACGCGAACTTCCTACTGGTGTTTCCTGGAGCAAAGAAGGGGCATTTATTTGTGCAGGACTAAGGGTTTCCACCCTGCCAACAATAGTTGACTTCTCCGCAGAAGTGGTTTATTTATCCACTATGACAAAATGCTGACTTTGCATTTTTAGGATGAGTGCATGTAATTTTTCTCGTTCTTGGAATTTAAATACGTTTCAATCGCTAAATGAACAAGGGAAGGGAGCAGGAGAGAAAGGGGAAGCCAGAGGAAGAGGGAGTCTGTCTGTCCAAGAGGAGGAGGGGTTGAGGACTTGGAGGTGGACTTAGCACAGAGTCCCACGCGACATTGCGCCTGCCCCATCCAGTGCCCAGAGGAGCATTCAGATAGGCTGCTGGCGGAGCTCTCATTGTTTGGGCTGCTTCTGCTCTCATGTGGTTGAAGAAGCAGAGGTTTTAAGAGCTTCAAACCCCAACTCTGATCTGAGAATGAAGTTAGGTGTTTGGGAAACAGCTGCTAGAAACAGCTCAGCTCCCCGCGGAGCCTCTGGTGGGCTTCAAAGCAGCTGCCGGAAGGGAGGGAGGCACGCAAACTATCTTGGGCATGTGTGTGTTAATAAAAACAAAATGACTCTCCCTAAATAAAACATGGCTGGTTTCCCTGGGATGAAGAATTCACGCCTAATTCCACATTTCTGCCTCTTTGGAGGTTTTGAGCAAAGAACTTAGAGCGCCTTTCCTGGCCCTTGGGACCTTTGGGTTCAAACAGTCCTGGACTCCTATCCATCTCTGCTCAGCCATTTCCCATCTGTGGGAATTGGGGCAAGGCAATTAATCTCTCCGGGCCTCAGTTTCCTTTTCTATCAGCTTTGACCCTTGTGATAATGTATATAAAGACCTTGAAACATGGTAGGACTCAATATAAGCGAACACATTTTACTAACCTTATTCATGTCCACATTTATTTGATTAGGCTGTCTTTCGATGGCCTTATTCACTAATAGCGTGGTAAGCTTGTCCCGAATTGCTTAGGACTTTCTGGTTTTAGTACTGAAAGTTCTGTTTCCTGGGAAATCAGTTAGTCGCGGGCAAGCCAGGGTGGTTGGCCGTCCCCACAGCGCCTTCTGGCATATGATAGGCAGAGCTCATTGTCCTCGGGACATTTATAATCTAATATGAATTCTTAATCTCCTCATCACCCCTGATGCGTAAATTATTATGGTTTATTTAATTATCGTTATTACTCTGCTGCCTCCCATAGTAGGCTACCGATCCATAGAAAGCAGGAAATACATTATTTATCTCCTTTTACCTATTATTAAAAACTCTTATGTTTACTAGAGATTCAATAAATATCTACATACCCATTAATTAATACACGCGATCAATGGAATCCTTTTCTTCCCAGTTTTAATGATCTTAATCGTAGCACTGAGCTATTTCGGTCTGTACTTTTCTAGGTGAAGTATGTACTCATATATACAGAAACACTGAACTTGACTATCTCAATCACTGGTGCTTAAAGTTCTGTATCTTTAGGAATCACTTTGAGGCATTGTTAGAATACCCATCTAGGGGCCCGATGCCTGGGAGTCTGATACAGTAACTAAGGGACAGGGCCGAAGGACCTGCAAACACTCGCAGTGATTCCCATGTCTCCGTAACAGTGGGAAAAGCACAGATCTAGCCTCTTGTCCTATGACCAGGGTGGTCCTGCTTTACACCAGCTGATTCACCGACATTATCCATAGTGCTCCCTTTTATCTTCGAGTGTCCCTGATCCGATGGGTGCATCTGTAGTCATCCTGCCTGTGAGTCTATGCGTTGTAAAACCTGACGTGCCCTACAGTTAGAGAGCCTTTGTTAGCAGCCTCCCCAGGGGTTTTATTTATTTTTATAACTTAGAGCCTTCCTTACTCACCCATCTAGTGAAGCAGGCTTTCCTTCTCACTTTTAAAAATTGTGCATCATCCTCAAAGGCAAAAGCCCAAGAGACTGTTTTAATCTATGTTCTGTTCTCAGCGGAATAAAAAACACCGGCTCACTTCCATTTCCTCAGCGCGGTGCTTAGGTCTCCACGGCGGAGGTACTGCAGCCTGGAGCTTTAGCAGAAATGCCGTCATTACTATGAACAGTCTCCGTGCCCTTGTAGATGGGAGCATCTTCCCTGGGAGTATTTGCCCTGGGTGAATAAGTCCAGGAGGACACTCAAAAAACCCTGGTGGATAAGTTCATCGGGAGCCCTCACCCGAAGCACCATATGCAGTCCTCACCTCAGTAACAGCTTCAATGAAGTTCTCCGCACTTTTAAGTTATCTGCTCCTTAAAGACAAGCCAGGGAGGCCTTTTTAGCCGTGAGGTTTATATTTGGAAATTTGCTTTTGTACTTCTTAGCGGAGGAAGAACACGTGCCTTGGACAAGAGGTTGTGGAGATTAGATTACCGGTGGCGGGTGACGCGGGGTTTCAGGTTCTAGGGTCACCCTGCCTGGGTCCCACCACTTACTCGCTGCCTGAGGCTGGGCAAATTATATGGGTTTCCTCAGTCTTCATATCTTCATCATTAAATGGGGACGATGATGGTATAGTGGGGCATTGTGAAGACTACTTGAAGTAAGCGGTGTCACGGACCCTCTTCTTGCCTTTGTGACATCTCCGTGGCACACCTGTGATTTCAGCTAAAGCCTTGATGGGTGATCGTGACTCACACTGACCGTGTCGCATGGCCAGCATCGCTCATCTCCTTGTTCTTTATGCCCCAGGGCCTCCTACAGAGCTTGGGAGCTCCCTTGGCTTACGACCCAGGGCAGCTCAGTGGTGCTGAGGAGACAACCTGTAACCGATGGGAATCAAAAGTCAGTGAGCACTTGCCTCAGCCCTTTGCTGTGCAGAAGCACCGTTCTGGAATTCATTTCGCAGGCTTCTCACAACTCTTGGCAAGATCAAGACCTTGTTGCCAAATTCAGTGACCTACAGAAATATACTTACTAGCTTTTGCTCCTTCTCTCTCTCATTTGCTTTATCCCTGCACTCATGTGTCCAAGGATCATCCTTGGCCCCCAAACCCTCTCCCCACAAGCCTGATCTTGAGCCCTAGGAAGATCAAACTAAGCTGTAAAAGCACTAAGCACTGTTTTCAGCACATGGTAAGCTCCCAATGAAAGTTAGCTGTCACTACTAATAGTAATAAAACTTACGATGTTTGTCTTTTGCACTGCAGGGTGAGCTAGAGAGCTGTATAATTCAGAGTGAAAGAGCCTTTCCGATTCTTTTTTAGAAATAGACTTGGGATACAGGGTTTTTCTTTATTCTTTTTTTTTTTCTTCCCATCCAAACAGTTCATACACCCTCTACAGTCTTTATTTTACCAAGATAGATATCTACCGTTTTCCATTTTCTACTTCACAGAAATGTTCTAAGAATCATAAGTGAGTGCTTTTACTTAGTTCTTTCATCCCCAGGCAGGAAAAAGGAAACCATGCAAATTCAGAGGAGTTGGTATCGAACACCTGTTCATCTTTTTTTTATTTTTTATTTTTTATTTTATTTTATTGCTGCTTCCACAGCATGAAAGAGACTAGTTTCATGACCACCCCTGGTGAATGTTGTTATTTGTTGAACACCCGCTTGTCCTTGTGTTTAGGGATGTAGGCAGTTTCTGACTTTTTGTTTGTTTAATCACTGAGCAGACGCTCCTGTGGGTGTTCTGAAGCCGAGGCTGTCTTTTCGGCCTCACCCCAAACATGTAAATCTCATCCTCGGTGACTGAACATTCCACGTGTTTAGGCATGCATTCCAACCAGTTCTCCGGGTTAATAAGATTCTGGAAATTTACAGGGCTGGAAGAGGTGCACCATCATTGTGGAAAGGCTATTTCTAACACTCTTTTCCTCCCCAAATTTTCAGTGCCCTAAACTTTTTCCTAGCCAAGGATAACAAGTTCTGCTTGGTCCTCAGTGGAGTTAAAGATAGGCTATCTCAACTTTGTTTACCAAAATCATTTCTTTTTTAACACGTTCCTTTTCTCCATAACAACAAGAAAAAATATGTCTGTGGTTTTTGTTTTTTGTTTTTGTCAGCTTTTATTACCAAAGGGCTGTTGCATGAATCTGTTGGTCAAGACTACTCACAGCTGGGTTTAATGTCTCTCAGTTCGGTCTGATGATGCCTTTCACATATCCAGTCACATGGCGTAAATGGCCATCATGGTCTTTTCCTGAACTGTAAGTTCCTTGAAGAAAAGTATTTTTACTAATTAGTTCCTGACACATGAAGGAGCTTAATGACTCTTTGACCTGATTTCCATATTACGTTTACTACAGTTCCGTAACTTTGATTATGTAGCTTCTCAATGTCACAAAAGTGCAAGAATTAATTGAAAATTTTGTAATTTGGTCACTTACGCCTGTTGCAGGACTCATTTTATTTGGGGAAGGCACTTCTCCCATTTAGTATATGTGATGGAGAAGCACGTCATGGAAAAGAAAGTAATCAAAATTAGAATGAGCTAGTGATAACGATTGTTTGTTTAATACTGTTAACATCACAAATAATTTCAAAGATAATAACAGATAACCTTTCTCAGCCGCTCTGTCCCAGGCATTGTGCTAAGCACTTTGCATACATTTCTTCCTTTGCGATTCACAGTGATTCCATGACCTCAGTGTTACGTTGAGTTAAATATTGACAGGCCACAGTTAACACAGCCTGCGAAAGGCAAACCCGGGATTCCAAGCAAGGTTTGCCTGATGTCACGATCTGTAGATAAACTGTGACATAATCTATCTTCCTAGCCACAATCTGAGGCTATTAACTTCCCTCTTTTAGGGTCAGGGAAGCTAAATGAGAGTCAGGAAGATTCCGTAACCCTCCATACCAGGAGGGGCAGAATCGGTAGTTGATTTGTCTCGTTGTGTACCCTTTCCCCACTCCTTCTTCCCCGACCCTGCCGGTTTACGATATGTACTGTTTGAAGTGTTGAGGTCTCATGTACTACACATTTGAACTTTTCTACTTAAATAAAACTCAATGGCAGATTATCTTAGAACAGGTTCCCTACAGTTGAGCTGGGGACGCGAGCTATGTGCTCATATTCTATTGGCGGGAATACGTTTTAGGAAGCAGAGTGATGTGAAAAGGAAATTAGGTGGGAAAGGAGGGAGGGCAAACGTGAGGGGACCCATCACCCAGCTGGTCCCTCAGTCTCATGGGATGGCTTCCAATTGTATGTGTGGGCTTTTTCTTTTTAGTCAGTCTTGAGGGAGGAAGGGGAAAGAATGTATGCATGGATTCTCATCTCCCCTTGTCCGTAGTTTTCCCCATCGTATGTCAACTCCCCCACACTTTTGGGTTACTCTGGGCTCTTCTGGGAAGTTACCAGGAAAGTTGAATCCCAAGACAATGGAAGTATCTATGTAGCAAACCAAGATACAGGAGGCAATCCACGGGCCATCTCCGCCCAGTCACCTGCAGGTTAGAGGCTCATAGACCCCAAGGGGCCACCCAGGACACCAGCATAGGCACTAGGCTAATCCTCAGAGCAGTAGCGAAACCTGCAGGACACGTATGAAGACGCACTGGTCACGATGCCGTCATCACGCCTGTGCAGAACATCCTCACGAGTTCCACAGTGCCCTGCACTGCATGACAGGGAAGGCGGAAGGAGACTCAGGAATTCTAGAAAACTTGAATCTCCTCAAGAGAATGATTTTTCTCATCCTCCCAGGAATAAGTTACAACTTTTTTGCGTATCTAAATGCCGAGGCTGTGGGCTTGAGATCCCCTGAGTGCCTTGGATGGGTTTGATCAAATAACAGTGCATGTGCACAGTTACAGATGATGTCAGGTTGCCTTGAAGTTCTCTCTAACAACAGTTCCCTTGAAGCAGGTGCTCAGCATCACCGTCAGGTGACATTATCTCTGCACACCTGTGTTCTCAGATGTCCCGCAGGAGCCAGGCATCTCTGCCCCTGGTGGACCTCGCCACAGCTCACTACACACACCCACGAGCTCATGAAGAAGGATGGGTGCTCGGAATAACCACCCTTCCTGCAAAGAAGATAGAAACCCCCCCAGCTACAGCCGATAGAACGTAATCATTGCCAGGCAGCCTGCCTGGGTTGTCAAAAGCATCAAGCAGAAAACTATGGCTGAGACAAGCAGGGGGATGTTTAAACTCCAGGGTCTAAAGCACAGGTTCCAATCCCAGTGTAGGTGGGAGCTAAACCTGGATGACCATTGTATCAGGAGGTGGGAGGACCTCCTGACATTTACATATGTGACAGTCTCAGGTACTTCGTGGGACAGAATTCACACTGAGGCCGAGAGAATGAGATGGAAGCTTGGTCCCACGACAAAGCATCATTCGGCAGAAGGAAGAGAGATTTGCCCCTCTCCCCTCTCCCTGGGCTGTGTGAGTCCCATATGAGCTGATGGTTTAAAAAAAAAGAAAAAGGAAAAACTAAAACTGAGGTTAGTTTTTACTTTCCTCTGGGTGCAGACACAACTTACCCTGGTCATAAGGGCTGGCAAGTGGTGCCTGTAGCATCCTGGTGGCAGCGTTCACTGCGTGATAAGCGAGGATGACGATTCTGGCGTGACTGCGAAAGCATCGTCAGTGGAATGAGCTGCCGCATCCCCAACGCCCGGCGTTGGCACCACCAACACAGGCATGTGTCGTTGACCTCCAGTGTCAGCAACCTTGGCCTAGGCATAGTGACCTAGCTGTCATTGGCAGCGGCAGTGAAGCCTTCGGCAGGCTGGGACCACAAGGGGTATGTTTTCGTCAAGGGAAGCGAGGGCTCTGGGGACAGACAGCCTGGCGCAGGGCAGAAACGCGCCTTCCCATGTCCCTGAGGGACAGGTGAACTGGTTGTGGGGGAGTGTTGATTGTACCCGACACTCCCTGTAGTGTGATGGCATCGCGAGCCCCTCAGGCCCACTCAGTTGCCTAAGAAAACCTACTCCACCCTCCCGCAGAGGCAGGGGCTGGCCTGGTTTTAGGGGTTTGCATACTTTTTCGGTCAAGGGCCAAATGGTAAATATTTTAGGCTTTGTTGGCTTCGCTGTCTCTGTTACAACTGCTCCCCTCTGCCACTGTGGCACAAAAGCAGTCATAGAAAATGCATAAAAGGAGGAGGAGTGTGGCTTTGCTTCAGTACAAATTCATTTACAAAAACAGGTCATGGGCTGCAGTTTGCCTACCCTTCGACTACTACAGCATCGGCAGTTAGATCAAAGTAGAAGGTGCTTTTTATCTCTTATTCATAACAGGCCAGAAAACAAACACCGCGTCTACTTCTAATACCGTGCCATTTCTTTCTCTGCCATTAACATTTTATTTTGACTTTATAACTCCTTAACTGCACGAAACATTTACATAAAACAGTAAAGTATGGAGATGTATTCATTATTTTTTATTACCTGGTGGATAAGTGAAAATGAAGTGTACTTACCAGTTGCCATAGTCAGCCGGTAAAATGATACGTTCTCCATTCATTGATCAGTATATAAAACAGTGTAAGAAATATATATTCAATTATTTTATAAGCGTAATGTGTAAAACTCATAATTGCTCAGAACACTAAATCTCAATTCATTCTGCGAGAGAGATGAGGCAAGGGAGTAACTGAAAAGCCGTGTCCTAGGCATAATACAGTCTTCAGGGTTAGGTGCAGTGTGCACATTGAGTAAAGTGAAAACAAGCCATGGAATTTAGTGTCGAGGGCATATGCTTGCACAAGTCAGCTTGAATGTTTAAATATTTCTCCCTTGCCCTGCGAGAGGTGGGCGGATAATGGTCTGTAGAGGAACATGGGATGCCTCATGTATCCCTAAACTAGGGTTTCACCGACACACAGTTGTACTGTATGTTTTTATACAGATACGTGCATATTTATACCCACTTATATATACCACAGATGCTCACTTATATACATACTGACATGCACATACACAAAGATATACATGTACCTGTATTTCAAGCTCTGTTGATGTAATCTTATTTTATTTTGGCTCAGGTAGCCCAAAGACATCAGCATCTGCCTTATTTTCCAGTCCAAGGAAGCCTGCAACTGAGCATGGTCTCTTCGAGACACTAATGTCAAGCGAGTTGGGCTTCGAAGCATCCGTATCTCTATTCTTGCTGCCACACCCTGCCTCGAGCACCCCAGCTTTCCACCTCCGGCCTGTAACTCTCTTCCCTGCTGGAAACCCCCGTTGAGTTCACCACTCTTTTCATTAGATTGAGGTTTTCTTCATTATTTTTTATTTCAAGCTAGTGTGGGCTTTATATCTTATTTGTCATTAGGAATGCAATAATGCAATCACTTTGAAAAGATTTATAGTGTTCCAACACTGAAACACATTTTCTACTATTCTGCTATCATGTTGTTGAAGATATTTATAAGTATTCTGAGGCAGCAAATGAGCTCTTAATAAATATTACCATTTGCAACTACTTATTTGTGATTTAAGGTCTGCTGAATATTATAAAACCAAAAAAAAAAAAAGATTGTGGAAATAAATTAGCTGAGGCTGATAGAAGACTAGTTCTCATGTTTAATTCCCGATTTCGAAGGAATTTATTTATGGCAGTGCTCTCATTAGTCTCATGGATGGACTTTGTAATATTCTACTTTCAAACTTATACAACAAATGTCTAATAATATATTTCATTAGATTTATTAGCTTTAACTTTGATCAGTTTTCCCATATGTGTTTTCTATAAACACATGGGAAAAATGTTTTATATAGTAAAACACTATGTGGTGTATTTTGAAAAGTTTTCTGCCACTTAAAGGCAAAATGAAAATCAGTGAAACAATAAAGTAAATATGATGTTAAATAAGTTTTCAACAAATAAATGTGCCATATGTTGAGATATTTAACCAAACTATGTTCAATAGTGAAAACTTAAGAAGTAAATGTTTTCAAGACTAGTTTTCTGAAACAGAGAAATAGACTTAAGAGGCTCACAGAAACTCACCCATAGGCCCCTGGTATACAGAATAGTAAACCCCAGACCCGCCCTGTCAGAGCTGGAGGTTGACCAGGTGGGTGTTTCTGTGTCAGTCTGAGTTGCCTCCCGGTTCCATTCGTTCATCCAACACATTGCTAATGCGTGTGGCGCTGCTGTAGGCGCTGGGTTCCGTGAAACAGGCAGGATTCCTGCTCTCAAGGAGCTTACATTCCAGTGGGAAAACACAAACATGAAGCATAATAGACACATTGTTTTAACAATAATAACATTAATAATGTAATTATAATACAAGATGGAAACAATAAGGCACGCTCATTCCATCAAGAGTGCCAGGCTGGAGATAAGGGCTTCAAACAGATGGTTTTGGGTAAGTCTCACTGAGAAGGTGGCATTTCATCCCAGACTTGAAGCTGATGAGGGAATCAGCCATGTGAACTCTGGGGAAAATTATGAGAAGTGGAAGGAGCAGCCGATTCACAGGTGCTGAGGAAGCCGAAGGAGCAGTGCGGCGCCCAGTGCGCTGCAGTGGAAGGATCGGGGTGCAGTAACCGGCTCTGACTACGCGCCTCTCCCCACTTTCATGGCTCTTACAATAACACCCAGACCCACGGTTTTCAAACCGTAGATACAGTTGGACCAACCATGTAGTAGATGAAGACACTCAGTCATAGAGCTCAAGCTACTGGCTCAAGGTCGCAGGAGTGGTGCTTTGTAGGTACATTTCGCATTTTTACTACCTCCTTGCTGTTTGAATGTTAAAGTCCTTATTTTGCCCATAAGAAAACTCCGAAGACTTTTAGCAGCTCTCCCTTGATTGCATAACTAATAAATATTAGAGATGGGATTAAAGTTTTTTATGTTTTTAAGATGGATGTTTCTCCTCCTTCTATGTCTCAGAGCACCTGTACCTGGGGAGAGGGAGCCTTGTGAAATTGCCTAATAATACCTAACAGACGCGACGACAAGTGGGCCCTGTGCAGTTTGTTAAATTTCCTGGAGAGGAGAAGAGTAGTAAAGGCGCATTTTGTCATACTGAAGAATTTGTATGTCTTTTAATGGTTTATAACTAAAAGAGAGGGTTTCTTTAGAATTTGTGAATTACATCAGTGGAAAAAAGAGAGAATACAGATCCTTGTCTGAAGTTTCAAGCACTGGTTATCTCAACCGGAGATAATTTTGTCCTCCAGGGAGCTTTGACAGTGTCTGGAGACATTTTTGAAGGTCATAACTTGGAGTTGGGGGCGGGGCTGCTAGCATCTAGTGGGTAGAAGTCAGATATGCTGCTAAGCATCCTACTGTGTATATAGGACAACCCACCCTCATGCTCCACCTCCCAAAGAAACTGTCTAGCCCAAAATATAGTCCTTCCAAGGTTGAGCAACCCTGTTTAGTAGACAGGGAGATGTCATTTGGGAATTAGAATGTCTGAATTCAGAAAAGTTACTATTAATATTGTACTTTCAGTTAGGAAGACTGATCTAGTTGATTTGCAAAAACAGAGAGAATCCTGTCAACATTTCTTCTCACAGATGAGCCTGATGGATCGAGGAAGAAGACAAATTTCAAAACATATAGATATGAACCCAGAAGTGGAACTGCTGCCTGTTGTAGGGGTTCCATTACTTCTGAAATTCTTTGTTTCTTCATCTATAAAAGGAGAAATATAAAATGAAGTATTTTGCATTGTTTGGGGCTTTTAAGAAAATACACATTTTCCACTTACATCGGGAACCACTAAACAAATGACAGTTATCTTTACTGCATACCTATTCGAATTGAGCGGATAATACTGTTTAACTGTGGGAAATGAGGTAAAATCACTCTCCCAGTTTCCATATGAAACTCTGAGAAAGTTCCGAGTTAGATGCAGACTTTATCTGGGTGAAACCAGACTCAATTTTGATCTATGTGTGTCACCTGTTTGATGTATGTTCTTGTAAGTTTCCCACCCTCCTAAACCTGGTGAGGAAGGAAGAATATCTCACAGAGAGAATGCAGGCACATTTCAAGGAAAAAGAAATCATTTGCGCTCTTGTTCAGTGCTGGCTGCTTAAAGGCTACACTTTGTTTTTTTTTCCTAATTGTAAAATAATGAATTTTAGAAAGGGAATTGTAAATCGTAGGAAAATGCTAAATATGATAATGCGCAGCAAATTAAAATCAGTGATCAGATCACCGTTTAGGAAAAGTCAGCGTTAATATTTTGGATTGTAGCTGACTCAGTAGGTGGCTCTTTGCGAGTTTCTTTGCGAACGACTCTCCCCATTTTAGGTGGGTTGGTTTTTCCCTGGTTTTCATTGCTGACTCCCTGTCACTTAAAGAGAAGGAGATTTATTACATTTAACCAAAAGGGCAGTGCCGGAGCAGGGACAACGTAAGTGAACTGTAATCAAGGCGCTCCAGACGGGCTGTCTCGGCCTCCCAGGTCATTCCTTATCTGCCCCTGCGGCTCAGTCATCAGCAGTGGGGACTGTCTGGTCACCGAAATGTTGCTGGAGAAAGACTCAGAAGTGATCCGCTTTTCACTGGCTGAGTGTCGCATTCTGGGTGGCCACTGATGGTCTTTTCATATGTCCCGTTTTATGCATCCAGCAGAATTGTCAGCTGCACTTCTCCACTGACAGGTTAGAACCTTAACCTGGTAAGAAAGACGTCAGCTTTGGCTTAGAATCCAAACACTGTTAAGAGATACTGGAAGACAAAATTTCAGTTTCATGGAGGAATAGGGCCTTAGGGTCGACATAAGTCTTGGTTCCTTATTTTTGGCTCCAAAGAGATACTTTGCTTTCAATGTGGGAAACAGGGCCGTGTCCTGACTGATAGGGCTCCAAGTCCATGGCCAGCAAGTCCTCTGCAGACAGCAGGGGCATTCTTTACCCAGGGCCTGTCTCTTTTCTAACACTGTTAACGATTGTGTCATTTAGGAGGCCTTCTTCATATTTTGTTTGCTTTATTTTGCTTTCAGGATTGTCTCATGTATATACCTATATACCTATATTTTATTTTATTTTTTATAGCTATATACCTATATTTTAAATATAACCAGGATCATATGATTTGGGAGTAATTATCTTCCCAATTTTAGATTATAGCATATTTTATATTTATGTAAAAAAAAAGTCCTCCAACGTTCTTAACCAAGAGCTAACTTTAAAGTGTCAATATAATAATGGGAAACTTTCTATTTAATTAAAATGCATACTTTCTGGCTAAAGAGTAAAGTTCCTTATATTTCTTTCCTTTTTATATAGGTTCGAAGATAATACAGATATCACATAATTTCCCCTGTATTCAGCCCATTGTAATTTAACAAAGAGAAACTATGCCTTTGAATTTGAGGAATGTATTTCCTCCAGAGATAAACTTGCATACTATTTGCTTCAGAACCTAGGAGTTTAATTTATACTTTCCCATTATGTTCAGCAACTATTGGTGGAAGGCAATAGCAGATGGAGAATAAGAGAGCAGTGTGAAATAATGACATTATTGTTATTAGACTTTAAAAACATTTTATAGGTATTTTTGCATTTGGCATTTCAGGTTTCCTTGGAGGTGCTGCCTTTTGGGCACTGAGTGGCATTGCGGGGAATTAGTGTAAACTCTGCGTTGACTGGAATGATTCGGAGTCTGCACACCCCCTGTTAGAGTCCTGGTACGGGAGCAGGGTTTAACATGAGAAGACCTTTTACTGCATTGTTTGTTTCTCCATGTAAATCGGGTTATTGAATTTTATTATAAACACGAAAGGACATAAATCATAATATTTTTAGCTTGAAGAAAATGGACTCTCCCAAGATCAAGAAAGAGGATACCAGGGCGCCAGAAACACGCTTCACGGCTCCTTGGTCACTGACCCTCTTCCTGTGCGGGAGCCCCCTCATGATTTCTGAATGGGAGTTTTGTCTGTTTTCGAACGCGATAGAAGTGAAAGCATGAAGTAGGTACTCATTTGTGCTTTTGTTTTTTTCTTGATTCAACATTTTGTGCATTAGATTTCATCCATGTTGCTATGTAATAGCATTAGCTTATTCATTTTAATTGACATTCGCTGTATGTAAGAAAATACCATAATTTTATTATTTAGCCAGTATGAACAGTTCTGTCTTCTTTTAGCACGTTAAAAACACCAGTATTTCTGTGGAGAAGGAAAGCTACTCTTCTTGATTTTACCTCTGGAAGAAGTGGATTTTTTTCTCATTACTTTTAAGAGTTTCTCTCTATTTTTCGTTTCTATAAATTTTGCGGCGATGTATTAATGGTATTTTTCTGTGCGTTTGCCCTGCTTGAAGTTCATAGCGCTCAATAGCAGTCGCTTGTCATCATTTATCAGTTTTGGAAACATGTTCATCATTATTTAAAGTTTCTTTAAACTCAGCACATTTTCCCTCTTTCCGTTTTGGGTTTTTAATTTCATGTGTGTCGGTCTTCTTCGTGCCCGTTTACTCAATGTCTGTTCAATCCTTTTGCTCTTTGTGGTTGGAACTGAATAGCCAATTTTGACGGCTTTCCAATCACTAATCCTCTCTTCATCTGCATCTAATCTGATATTAAATCCATTCTGTTGAGCACTAACGTTTAATAATTGTATTTCATTTCTAGAATTTTCCTTTGACTCTCTTGTAGAGCCTGGTTCTCTGATGATGTTCTTCACCTTGTTTTATTATAGGTACCAGTTGGCTACTTCCCGTCTTTGAAACTCTGACACCTGAATCGCGTGTCAGCCTCTTGCTGTTTTTCCCTCTTCTTTCTGTCTCTTGGGATTTCCAATGACTTTTCACTGAATGCTGGTTATTGACCATAAAAAATGGCAGAGGCCTTGGATGAGCCTTTACCGTGAGGTGTGGGCAGGTTACCAAAGTTCAACACAGGCTGAGCTGTTTGCAAGCTGGATTTAGTCTCTGTGGGGCCCGTTCTTCTCAGAATTCACCCTTACTTCTGGGGAGTAGTGTTTTAGGATTCCAAACTGAAAACCTGAGGTATTTATTGGAGCCTTTTCCGCCTCATTGGGACCTATTCACCCGCTTCCTGTATCCCAATCACGATGACGTTTCTCTGCCAACTTTTCCACCTCTTGGCTTATGGTTTCTGCTGCGATGTTTTTGACCTGTGCTCACAGAAATTAGTGGAAATCTCAAGGTGGAAAATGAGTAGGATTTGGGGGTCACCTCAGTGAACCCTTTTCTCTACAGCATTTTGGCCCCTCAAGTCTTGGAGCCTTGATAGCCCTTATGCCTTGAAGCTGATACTCAGATTGAATTGATCTGCTACAAACTAGCACATCGCTACTAGAAATGAAAATTCTAGATATTCTTTTATATGTCAGTCCACCATAAACTTTTCTGTTATTATTAAACAGAATTGCAATTTTACGTTTATTTTCATAATCCTGTGAAGAATGTGTATCTCTCCCATTGGGCTTTAGGCTCCAGGAGGGAAGCATCCATGTATGTTTTTGTGAATTATCAAACCCCGGGTAACTAGCATCGTGCCTGATGCAGCGTATGACATCAAATAGTATTTGAATGAACAAATGATTCAGGAGTTTTTGAGTGTGTAGAGTGAATAGGATAGAACATTAAGTTCAAGCAAGACAAGAGTGAGATTAAGATCCAGCACAAAACTACTGAAAAGGTCATCAGGAAGCATATGAATTTGTCTCATGAGATGGAACTTGGAAAGATGGCTGCAGATAGAGGTGGAAAGTGAGAAAAATATTTTTGTCAAACGTTCAGGAGAACTTGCAGGTAGAGAGGGTATTTTTAAAGGCCCTGACAATCTGAATACCTGCACTCTCAAGTACTTATTAGGATTGAAGAAGATACTGCTTTGAAAGTGCCCTTTGCAATGCCTAGAAAATATAATAGGTATTCAGCACCAGTGGTTGTCTTACTTAAAACTGCTGTTTTAATTAGCTTTCTGTGATTAATATCACTCTAGCAATAGAAATGAAAGGGTGCTGCCTTATGCTATAACCAGGAGAAGGTAGAAATTTAGGTTCCACACTTGACCTTCAGTGAAATCAAGGGTGGAGGTAGGGCTCCTTGTTACTGCTGGGCACAGGGGGGACATTCCAGCCTCTCTGTGGTGTCTGCTGATATCACAGGCATGACGGCCCCGTTACCACGGGGTGATAGTAGAAGTCTTACATTTCCACAGGACTGCTCTGACGCTTCTGCAGGAGGGTGGTGTAGGAGTTCCTTGTTACCCTTAGGTGGGGATGAAAGTCCTTGTCACTCCTAGGTTCCTTGTTTGACCTTGCTTGACACCACCAGGGCAGGAGATGTGGGGGCACCTTTTTACAGCCTTGTAAGAGTGGAAGTCTCAGCCTCCTCCTTGGCCTTTGCTGTATAGGTCAGAGTGTATCTAGACCACTCGTTCTTCTGTGGTGGGACCCAGACAGTGTTAACGTTTCCCTCGGCTTGGCTGAACTGCAGACAGGCTTCCTTCTGCCTCCAGGCGCCTGACTTTCCTTTCCTTAGAGCATTTGCTTTAGAAAACGTGCAGTTCCTTTCTTGGCCATTTTGAGATGCCAGTCTTTTAAAAATCTTCTTGCTAGTTTTACAACCCAGGAATGTGTTTCTCAAGGGCTTTGGAACCATCTATTTGAAATGTAAATGTGAAAAGAATAGTATCTTTACCCAGCAGCCTTTGTGGGAGAGTAGCAGTCTAACTTCGGTGGTACTCACCAGTTAGGAAACACAGATGACCTGATCCCAGAGGGGAACATTTGCAGACTCAGGAGCAGCAATGTGCTGGACGCATCCCCCGATCCCCCTCTTCCCCCAGTGCCCTTCGGTGCTTTTCCACTAGCTTGTCGCCAGCACTTACACTTAAGTGTCCCCAACACTTACAGCCCACCACTCTTCGTTTGAGTGCAGCCGAGTTTAGTCTCCTTCACCGATTGCCACGGTCTTGAATAACCAACTTTGTCCCATGCAACTTTTGTTTTGACAAATGTTTGGTTGGAGTGATTATTATCTAAAAGTTTTATATTTTGCCAGGCTGCCCCTTTCTTATTTCTTCGGCTGAAGAAATTCAGGTTTTTCATACCTGCACTTCTTGGTGTTTCTGGATTGTTGATTTTTCACCTCCAAATCTGGCATATATGAGACCAAAAGAAAACCCAGGGAACTCACTGCTGTCATCCCTCAAGTCCTATGGTCCTTCGTCAGTCTGATGTCCTCTCTCCACCTTTCAGGGTCTTTTTTGGGGGAGGCAGTTTGAAAAAAGAAATACACACACACACACAGACACACACACACACACACACACTCCAGGGTTTTTAGTTATACTTAGATGGGGGAATGGGGGGAAAACCTCTACCCATCTTTCCAGAAGTGAAAATCCTAACTCTTTATTTTTTAACATCGCATTTGTCCTTCAAATGGCTACTTGACCTCTTCAAACTTTTGGCATTTGTCATTATGACAGGAACTTTGTTCACTTAAGTGATAACACATTAAAAAATTTTTTAAAACAATCATTCAAAAATTTATAGCAGTTGACATATTTAAGAAATTGAACAGCTTTTCCTTATCTTTCATAGCTAAATGTAATGTTGAAACAAGTTATGATAATGGGACTAGGTTTAGAATTTAATCACACTCTTCCATGTCAAATATTTCAAAACAGTGACAAGGCTGTAATTTGCAGAGTATGTTTCTGTTATTAAAACCGTCATCTGGAAGTTAGTTCATGTACTGAAACAACAAAATAACAACAACAAAACAAAACCAATGGGCTGCAAGTGGACAGAAGTAGCAGAAATATGATAAGAGAGTTTCTGGCCTGTTGCCTAGAGCTGCTTCTTATGAAGACCCCTGCCTGGCTTCCTTATCTTTTCCTCCGCATTAACAAACCACTCTTTGGGCCACCTATGATGCTCCTTCGGCACATTGGACTGTTTCTCTTTCAGCGAGTCCCAAACGCAGATTCTAGATGCCCAATAACACATTTGTACCTGACAGCTGACATGGTTGCCCAGGTGGGAGAGGAACTCTGGCCACAGCAGCGTTCCATGTTGGGCACCGCCAGTTGATGCCACTGGACTGTCCAACTTAGCAGGCCGGAGGGGAGAGAGCAGTCAGCCCCCTCTGAGTGAAGGCCAGCCTCTCTCGATCCGTAGAGAAGCCTACTTATGGAGGAAGGTGATTCTGTTGGGTGGGCCAAAAAGTCGGTTTAGTTTTTTCCATAAAATAAAAGTCACACTTCTCATTTTCACGAATAACTTTATTGATTTGTATATTTTGACTATGTTGGCTATCTCCTGTGTGGTAGAAAGTTGATTGTTGATTACTGTCCATTAATGTCTCCATTTGATCGCTGTCAACTTCAACTGGTCCCCCTGACTGTGGAGCATTGTCCAGAGAGAAATCTCCAGCACGAAACTTCGCAGACCACTTTGGACACGTTCGATCAGTCACAGCGTCTTTTCCATACACCGCACAAATCTTTTTTTGCATGTCAGTTGTATTTTTACCTTTCTTGACATGATAAAGCATAGTATGCTGAAAAAGTGTTGCTTATTTTCTTCCATCTTCAATATTAAAATTGCTACACAAAAATTCACAAATTTTGATAAGATTTTTTTTAAATGCCAATTTGACAGCTGTCACAATATAGTCTAATGAAATTGTTTCAAATGAAGTTAAAGCCAACTAAGCACGGCTAGAGCCTTCTTACGGAAAAAACCAAACAAATGTTTTGGCCAACCCAATATGAAGCCTCGCACCCCTGGCCTTTCCTGCCTCCGTGAATGGTGAGGGCATCACCGAGTCACAGTCGCCTGTGACCCTTTTGCTGCACAAACACACAGCAGTTGGGAAGCTCGGCTGTGACTGCAGAATTAGTAGATGGCTTCCCGACCTTACTTTCCTCCGCAGCCCCTGCCACAATGCCGGGAGCCCAGGAGACACAAATGCTCAACAAATGGTCTCTGAGCACATTTATAAAAGGGGGATGTACTCATCTCTAGATTTTTCCATGCCATGGGTGGTCAGAGTACGGAAACTTTTATTATTCACAGTCTCCCAATTAACTGATTTTACAGAGATAGATTTTTTTAAAGCTAAATAACTGTCTTCCTGTTTGTCAAGGTTTAGAACATCCAATGCAGGCAAGAATGGAAATAATGCCACAATTAAACTGCCAGACCCATATGTTTTAGCTACACTGATAAAGAGAGCAGAGATTCCAATCTTATTACCTGAACTGGAGGTATTTTGAAATGTCTCAACTGTGCACAGATGTATTCTGCCATTGGAAACATCAAACACCAGGCTGACAGCTAACATCACAGATGTTTCCAAACAAACAAAAGGCGAATGCGATTTGATTATTTGTTTCTTTCTCAAAGTTCTAAGAGCAACGCAGAGACCTTTCATTTGGCTAACGGAAAATAAACGGCCCTGCGCGTATGCCACTCCCTACCTCACATGGGCTCGTTTTCTTCTACACTTGTTTCCTTTTGTGACTGCTCTTCATTTCCTTGAAATATATCCCCAGTCTGTTCTTCTAAAACTGGTATTTCTTAAAAAGCTCAGCTTCAAAAATGTCAAACATAATGAAAAATGAAAATCACAAAAGAGAAGGTTGTTCACAGCCACTCCCCTGGGGTTCCCTCGTGTTTCCGGGTCACCACGCCGACTCTCCGTGTTAGAAATAACATCCACTGCAGACTTAGCAGGTAACCCCTTGTGATCAGGGTCTGAGCGATCACCGGAGAAACAAAGCCGGCCCCTCCCTTGAAGGCAACGCTGGGTCTGTTCGGGATACTCCGCACCACGCGCCAAAGCAGGTCCAAAGGAAGGTCTCCTTTCACAGTATAAGAAAAAGAGAGTTCCTTTGGAAAAATTGCAGAGTGCACTTTATTTTCCTCATTTAGGGGTAGAGTAGACGCAGGGCATAAGTGAAGGCTGTTTCAGTGAATTTGGTGAAGACCGTCCGAGGGAGGCAGTGAATGAGCCCTGAGGCTCTGATGAACTGAGGATTTATTTCTAAGCTCCCATCAAGACAGGGAGACTCTCGGAAGACTGAAAGCAGAACTGAGCTTTATGGATTATAAAATCCATTCCTGTCTTTTTTAAAGATAGGACATCTGCAGATGAGAGAGAAGTAACCTGCACAGGCGTAATTCCACATATGCTTCCATGCTTGTTTAATTAATATTAATGTTAACATCACTGATTACCTTAGCTGCAGTTCGTAGTTTCAGCGTGTGCTGTTGTGCCCGGCCTTGTAAGGAATTACCTAAACTCATAGATTCTGTCACTGAAGAGGGCCGAATTTGAACGCCAGCTGTGCAACTTGTGAGCTCTGCGACCTTGGCCAGAAGAGAGAATGACATCTATCAGATGCAGTTTCTTTATTTGCAAACTGCTTGAAATCATCATATCTCTCTCCTTGGTGTTGGTTACAGTTAAGTAGAGAATGTTGGTAAAAGGCTTAGCAAAGTACCAGGCACGTGGAAAATAATCTATAAATGTTATTATTATGTATATCAGCAATAGTGACTTATTACTATATCTTTATTATTTTATATTGTTATTTATGTAAATTAGTACTATTCATTATTATTTTATATTGACTTCTATTAACTTATGTTTTCATATATTTATATCAATATTAAGTATTATTTATATTTATTTATATCAGTGTTTATATTTGTATGAATAGTTCTTTTATGCTACATCCTACACAAACTGAAAAGGGAGACAGTCATATACCTAACTTCTTAAAATTCCCAATAAGCAACAGCAGCTTTTTCAGAGAACTGTAAGTATAGGTAATACTATTGCACATTGAATTCAATTGATATAATGCTTTAAATATTGAATAGTGAGTATTAATATAGTATATGTTCTACACGTTAATTCACAGAAACTTTTCATAGCCTTAGTGAGTGTTGTAGTTTCTACTAAAGACTCCCCTATCTTAATGTTTGAAACAGGCCCTACAGTATCTGCATTTCTTCTAATACTCAAAGTCACACCGTGCAGCGATTTGGTAAAGGGATCTCACACAGGGAGGAAACACCAGGCAAACCTGCCTGACCCAGCCTCTCCGTGGGACCAGTAAGGAGCCCGAATGGCGAAATGCCGTCCACAGCCTTTGAGAGGGCCGTTCCGCCTGCCAGCTTCGCTCTGAGCCGTTTCGTTTGGAGACAGCATGGCGCGTAACCGAGCCGCGGGAGGGCCTGCGTGTGGGACTGCCAGAGGCTGGCTGACCTGTCCGGACAGAAGGTGGGAAATGGGAAGGGGCTCAGAGTCCACCCTCCATGTCAGTGAATGAGCTACTTGGCCACAGTTTCGTACACGCTGGCAGAAGACACGCGACTCCTGGGTCACAGACAAAGGCCTCGGTTACAGCACAGCAGACGATGTGAGCGTCATGTTCACGCCACTTTCCCTTGTCCCCAAGTGTCATGGAACAGCACGGAGGTAGATGCCACACATGCAGTGGGTCTGCGTCTCAGCTGAGGAGCCCGAGGTTAGGAAAATATCCAGTCTTATAAGAGGAGGTACTAGCGAGCCCGCCCGACCTTCGTCCTAGAGACTTTGTGCTCAGGAAACAAATCCACCCTCTGCTCCAGAGGAAGGCCCTGTGCTGTCTTCCCAGCCATACAAATATCTAAGTGAGGATAGTCCAGAAGAAAAGCTGTGGGTGCTTTTATTCAGAACTTGGGAAAAACACAAGAAGCCCACGGAGACCTGTCTCTCAACAGGATAAACTACAGTGAGGTTCCGTGACAGGTCCTCTGACGTGCCACCAGGGGCAGGGTACGATGGGCCTCCAAGAGAGGTGACTTCCATTTTATGTTTTAGGTAGTGGGTTTCTTTGTAAGCCTTCATAAGGAAAGATTCTGTGGTTAATGCAAAACCAACCTAGGAAATAAGAAAAAGCTCAAAACAAAACGAAACGAAACGAACATGAAATATTACTGTAGCGAAAGGCAATGAACTATGGATTTAATGGACTGTGTGGTAGACTTCCACGTTAGCTAATGCGTGACAGTGTGCACACTGTTTAAACACCAAGAACCTCAAATTTATTTGTGAAGTGGTGATGTCTGTCGTACAAGGTAATTGGGACGCTCGAATAAGAAAAGCCTCAGATTCTGTCTGACACGTAGCTCTCAAAAATAGTGCTCCCCTTCTGTGGCGGATGCTCTTGGTACACCGCCCAGGGATGCTGAGGTTCCTTTTATCGACTTCATGGATCCATCCGCCAGCTGATGTAGGTGCTGTCTTTCCTACCTAGCCATTAGGTTCCTTCCTAATGGCTCATCCCAACAGCTCTCCCCGCAGGACGCTCCTGGGTGACCGGACAGCCTTTCCTGGGGGTGTGATGGAGTACGTCCCTCCCCACTTTCATGGCTGATGGCCGGCTGCCGCAGAGACTCAGACCCCAGCAGCCATGCTTCAGGGTGGGGCAGACTCGGCGGTGCAGTCTGTATTCCAGTGTAAATTGAGGAGCATCAGGTTGAAGTTAGATTCACCTCGAGCTGCGTCTTTACTTTGCGTCTTCCTGACCCCCTTCCCTTCCTTGTGTGCCTCTCCATGAGCCTACTTCCTTCCTAAATCACTCGAATGTCAATCCCCGTCTTGTGTTCTGCTTCCAATGAACTTGCCTTAGACACTGTTTAAACACTGGCGCCTAGGTTAGACCAATAGAACAGTGTTCCAATTTATCAGAGATACTGATAATCCTCATTTCTTTGGTATATGTTTTTAATCTTTCTCTATAATTCCAAAGGATTGAAGGTGAGAGACGTATCTCTTGTTCTGCTTTTATTTAAAGCAAGAAACATTTCCCTAACCTAGAGAAATGGAAAGAGGCCAGATTATTTTAGCAGAGAAGGGGGTAGCATAGTATTTATTTTGTTGACCTGGATCTGTAATTAGCACTTTATTTTATATTGCATGCACACATGCATATACACGCATGTTAGGTTTTGCTCCCCTTTTGTACTTGCCAACTTTTCCACATGAAAATCCAAACACTCACGCAACATCCCCAACATGTTTTAGTGTCCTGGGTCACAATCCCCAAGCAGTGCAGACACAGGGGAAGCTTTGAGTATTGAAAGAAACGAAGGAGCACATGACATCTCCTGAGCCACGGACCTCAGGGACCTCTGGGGGACCATCAGAGATAATGCTGCAAAACTAAAAGAAAGGCCTATGACTCCAAGTCCAGTGACGTCAGTGAGAATGTGACCCAAAGAGATAAAAGGAACGGAAAGCCTGTCAATGGACAGAAGACCCAAAGAGGGAAGCAGAGACTGGGAACAAGCTTTCTCACAATCGGAGAGGAAACATTATCGACAAATGAAGACCTTAAACAAAGTTCCCTAAACCTGGAGTCGTGGCGCTTTAGTGCCGGAAGTGACGCTAAAGGTTTTGTGCTTTCAACCGTCGCGGCAATTTCCAAAGCCTCCTGCTGCTGGGTGGAACCGTGAGTACAGATGAGAGCGCCCCAGAAGAAGCTTCCAGAAGTGATATCGAAGCGCACCGAAGAAGGTATTCTTTGGGTTGAATTACTGATTTAATGTCAAAGATATCTGTTACAAATACATGCCACAAAGGACTTGTGCTTTAAAGGCAGAAGCACATGCTTCGGGATATAAGCCCTCAAAAGATCTCAAATTTTGATAACCTCCTACCACTGTCACAAGTTGCAATCAATCTCATGTCCTCTGTCACAAATGGCTTACGTAGTTTTAATCATCTAATGTGTATAAAGCCGTGCCACCACTTTTACTAACTTCTAATCATTTTTGTGTGCCAGTCATGAAGTTTTTGAGTGTTTTGCCCTTAACTCCATTTTTTCAAATAAGCCCTGTGGTTTTTATTGTGCAATTTGCGTAGCATGTTGGGTTTTAGGACCATGTACACCACGTTATTTACAGAAGTGTGTGTGTGTGTGTGTGTGTGTGTGTGTGTGTCCTTCCATGCCGTTCCCTCCTCCTGGAACACCCTTCCCTCCCAATGCTACTTACTACCCTACTCCCACTCGTTCTTTGAATAGATCTCTGTTTCCTTAGAAAAGATTGCTGTGTTTGGCTCACTGTCCATAGAGCAGACCCGGGGGCACAGACCTGGAGAGCCAGCACTTCATTTGGGAGATGATTCTAGGGAGAACTAGCAGCAGGAGGGTACCTGGCATACCTGGAAGGGAAGGAGCATTAATAAGTGAGTTACCTGGGCACCTAAAGGTCAAGCCTGCTGGGGCGTTCTGGGAGATAGTGGTGAACACGTTTCAGAGTTGTCTCACCCTGGGGACAAGGGAACTGGGACGTTTATCCTCCTGCTCTCACCTGTCATTGTCTCAAGGCTGCTCCCAAGAGCATTAACTCCCCTGTCCTTCCGGTCTGCCCCATGTGTGGGCAGAGAGAGCTCCCTTAGAAGGGAAGTTGTGGCTGTTTGCAGTAGAATGCTGTTAGCACACGCTGAAGTGGTGGGTGCTCCTGGGATGTGGTATGTGTTTGAGGGGTGGATGGAAAAGAATGGCGTCGACTTCTCCTCCATTGGCTTCCTGGTCAAGGAGAATTCCTCCTGTTATACACTTCCTTGAACCAGCATCCTAACAGCCTCTTCTTTGTAGCACTTACCACATCGGTCATTTTATTTTTTTACTTATTTACAAATAATTCCTTATTCGATATGTATTTAGCTCACACTGGCTCACAAGAGCCGATCGTTCTGCGGACCCGTTGATATCATGCTGGTAGCTGGAAGTAGGCGGGCAGAAGTGTACACAGCACGGAAACCGGCAAACCCCACAGAATCTTTCCTCCCTCTCAGCCCTTCCCCCCACATTTCCTCCTGGGGAGCCGGCTGTAAACGTTTACAAGCACAGCCACTGTGTCTGTCTGGTTTGTGTCACTAGTACATGAACACCTTCCTTTTCCTCAAAGCCACATAATGGACTGGGGCTCTCCAACGACTGAGTCAGTTCACTGGCTAGCTGAGGTGATTGAGAAGAAAGTCGGCCTAAAGCCACAGTATTAATCTGGGTGGAGTGGGTATTCACTTCTTTTTGGCAGTAATTAGGATAAGGAACTGATGCAATTTGAGACCACCATGTTGTTGGGGGGCGGAGCGGGGGTTCTTGGTCATCCCCATCGCTCTGTTGAGAAGATATTCTTTCAGTACATCTAAATGCTGAATGTTATTTAACTTTAGAGAAGAAGGGGGGGGTATAAATTCTTGAGACAGCACTTTAACCTCTAAAGAACATACTTAGCTCTTGTTTTTAAAGTGTTATTACATAGATTTTGCAAAGCCAAATAAGAGAACAGAGGTTGAACTTTATAACCAAAAAAAAGCTCCATATGATTCTGAATATCTGTAATATCCTGCCCATAACTTTGATTTAAAAAAGATTAGAATGTTAAGATACATCAGACATCAGCAGCAACAACACAGGGGTGCACAGGTTCTTTGAACTGGTGTTTTGGGATTCTTAGGGTATATTCCCAGCAGTGGAATCGCTGGGTCAAAGGGCAGCTCCATTTTTAAGTGTTTGAGAAAAAAATCCCATGCTATTTTCCACAGTGGCTACACCAGTCTGCATTCCCACCAACAGTGCACTAGGGTTCCCTTTTCTCCAGATCCTCCCAAGCACTTGTTGTTTGTAGATTTATTAATGACGGCCATTCTAACTGGGGTGAAGTGATATCTCATTGTGGTTTTAATTTGCATCTCTCTGATAGAACCAGAGACATGGAAACATGGAACAGACTGATAGCAACCAGGGGGGAGGGGGTAGGAAGAAGGAGGATAAGGGTGGAAAGAAGGGGAAGGGACTAGTCAAGGAACATGTATGAGTGACCCATGGGCATGAACAACAGGGTGGGCATTGACTGTGGGAGCGGGGGGTGGGCTGGGCGGCGGAGGGCAAAGGGGGAAAAATGGGGAAAACGGTAATAGAATAACAATAAAATATTAAAAAAACTAAATCATAATGTTAAGACACATCGAACATCAGCAGCAATAACAAGACCCACCCCCCCCGAACATATGCTGCATTTATGTCAGTGAATGAATGAAATGTTTTTTGAAAATTAAAGCCTGTGGTGAAAAATGACCCGAGGTACATGTATTCAAGCTGTTGCTGTAACTGATGTCCTTGTACACTTCCAGAAACAAGTTTCACTGGGTCAGATAGACTCACCAAGCATCCAATGCTTACAGTCATAATTTAGAGATAAGCGCAACTTGCTGTAAAACAGGCAAGTGTCTCACTCCCAGTGACCACCCAGAGAGCGAGATTTTCGATGTGGAATATTTCGTTTCCCGTGTGCAGTATTTGAAAGATTGAGAGGCCCGGAGTTACCAATGTTGTAGAAGAGAGCGAAGGTTTTTGAAACTTTCAGGTATATGAGGGCGCACCTGTGTGTGTACAACTATAAGGCTATATGTAAAGCTTTACGTTTTTAAAAGATGATTTTAAAGTAAAATCCTTGCTTTGACTCCAAACATAATCAGCAACTTTATACTCATCCTTGGAGTCACTGAGTAAGTTCTCTACATGGAACGCTCCAGACATGAGGACGTTGGGTATTTGGTTACAACTGTGAACATCCCCATCTGGGCACTGCAAAATGTTGTCTGACACAAGTGACTGCCGATTGTCCTCATGCCTGCAATTCAGCGAACCGAGAACTCCCACTTACTGCATGTAATTACCGAGGTTCCAGGGGTACGGCTTGCGCAGAATAAGGCGTTCCTATTTCTACCTCTGAATGAAAATCGCAACAGAAAACAATTGGCGTGTGTTTACTTTTAATTTATTTTTAATCAGCTTCGTTTTAATCAGAAAATTGTATCTAGGAAAAAAAAATTCATGGACTGATATCTAGAAGGAATGACATGAACACTGAATATTTGTTGACATACTTTTTAATATAATGTTTCAGCATGGATTTATGCTAGACCAATCATATATTTTTTTAAAGAAGAAGATTAAATATTAAATATTTGTTGTAGAGGAAATGGAGATGCCGAAGAACTTATATGTACAACCCATGGACATGAACTAAGGGGGAGGAGGGAATTCTGGCGGGTGCGGGGGTGGTGCAGGGTGGAGGAGGATAAAGGGGAGAAAAAATTGGGACAGCTGTGATACCATAATCAATAAAATATACTTAAAAATAAAAAAGGAAGTAACAAGATAAAATAAATATTTAAAGTGCTAAGGAATAAGCAAGTTCTCTAAGCAGTATGATGCAAAGAATTAGCCTCAGGACTCGTGTTTCTGTGACTTTCCTCTGACGTTTCGCAATCTCGTTTTCCTATGCAAAATGCACACGGCAACTACGAAAACAAAAAATTTTGAAATTTTGATACTGTAACATGTATTTTGTCAGACATAATTCGAAATGACTTTTCACCATTCTCTTTCAACTTCTACAGCAACACACCAACACTATGCCCTGAGACATTACAGTGGCGAAATCATGGGCTATGGACCCAGGTCTTTAGGGTTCAGTCCCAGCTCTGCCTCCCACCAGCTCTTTAAGCTGGTGTCAGTTTTCTTGCCTGTAAGATGGGGATATTGCAACAGCACCTATTGTGAAGATTAAATGCAACAACTGTGTATATTTATATTATTTACAATAGTTTCTAGCATATATATATTAATCACCGCCATATTATTATTAACAGCTAACAAATAGTTAACAAGCGTGCTCTGCTCACTGTTCGACACACTGGTTTGTGTTACTAACTGCAGAGAGCAATGTCTAAAGCAAACAAATACCTCCCACTGTCACAGTGAGACATGCCCATCCATAAATGGCTGTTACAGAAGACAGTAAATAATACAACAGATGAACGTGTTCTCTGTGGCGGGCGTCAGAGAAAGGAGCACAACGAGAGGTGATCTCTAAAATAAGCTTCCTAGTTCTCTGCGGAGGGAAGAATAGAATGGGTCGCAAGCACAGGGGACGTGTTCTAATGCAGGAGCCGTCCGCTTCCCCGACAGAACTCTGTTTTACAGCAATTAAGACACATGCACAATGAATGTTTTGTGAGTGTGTGTGTGGGGGGGTGAGTTATCACATTCAGTTTAAGGTGATTCTTTCAGTGACAAGATGAAATATTTTATAACTCTACGGAAAGAACACTGGCTTGAAGAGTAAAGACCAGATTTCCCTTGTACCAGCTAACTGTGCGATGTGGGACACTCCCCGAAGGGCTTAGATGACCTCTAATGTCCTTCTACCTCTCCCATTTCACCTTTTTTTTTTTTTTATAAAAAACAATTTTAAGTTGGCAGTTCAATGCAAACACTTGACAACTTCTGTGCAAAAGGAGTTTTCAGATCTATAAATACAATCTAGTGCGGATGCTAGAGAGAGTGGATAAAAATGGGTTTTGCTGCTTGCTTTGTTAATTCACGAGGGTTTTTACATGACAGGGCGATGCCAAAGAAGAAAATCCCTATTTAATTTGAATATTCGTTGATACATTGATAAAAATGTATATTGGCTAAAGGGTGTTTCTTTTCCCCCAGAGCATAACCGTATTTTAATTCTCGTGACTACCGAATTGGACTGTTGGATTAATACAGATCCCTTCTATGGTGTCTCAGATTGCTCTGGTAGACACGTGCTGTGAGGTACCATATAAATAGTAAGCACCTGGAGGCAAGGCTTTGCAGGAGCACCGAACTGACTTTCCTGGACATTTATCAGGCTCTAAGGAGAACTCTCTTCTCTCTTCCAAATGTCCTAGCAAAGGTCCCAGAATCGAGTCTTGTTGGCTCTGAGTGACCTGCCTTGGGCCAGGTGACATGAGGCTCTGATTATGTCGGCTTTTATTCCAGGGCTGCCCCTCAGGCTGGGGGTGGGTCAGCCCCACCGAACCCCGTGCACTCAAATCAAGGAAGGGTGGTCCCTGAGTGCAATAGAATATGGGTAAGGTTCCCTGAAGAAGTGGGAAATGATGCCGTTTGGAAAAAAGCAACAAATACCCCTTGCCAACAAGAGCAAGCTAGACACGTTGTTCCACAAAGGGACCACCTGCTACGTGTCATAAAATAGCAATGGAATCCATAAATGAGTTGACATTTTCTTTTCACTCAGTTGTCTCATTTTAGAGCTGTCTTTCAGGAGGAAGCAGAAGAGTTATTATGTCCATTAGTATCTGGAATGATGTAATGGCACTCTATCTGTCAAATTGCTGAAAATTATTTGTATTAAGGGCACAGAATGTGTCCCTAGCCTTTGCTCGAATAACATTTGCCTTCTTATTTAAAAATAATATATCCTCTAAACAGAGGATAAATGGAGAGTAAAAGAAAATCTAGAGGCACATTTGACGCAGACCAGAGGAATTAGAGACTGTAAAAATTGGGTTTAGAAATTAATCATTGTAGACAGCTGTTTTAGATTAATTCAGCTAACATATTTAATATTAGACTATTTGGCTTTTAGTCATTGTGGTTGTTCAAATACTACATCTAATGAAAGAAATAATTGTCTCTAGGGCCCAAATACATCCTGCTAAAATATAGAGAGAGTTTGAACTAGAACAGATGCTATTCTTTTTGGAAAGGATGAAAAATATTCCGTTTACTTCGTATTCATATTTTACATATTTCTCATTAAAGCATTGCAGAGAGCAGATAAATGTTGACTCTGGAATCCAAAGGACCTTGATGTATATCCTCCACCTGCAACTTATGAGCTGTGTGACTCTGGGCAATTCTTTGAAAAACCTTAAAGTCTCTATCTTCTAATGCATAGAATGAGAGTGGAACATCGTGCCTACCCAGAGGCGGCCTTATGAGGATTAGGGGAGATAGGTTGCGTGAGGCACGGAACTAGCTGCCACACTCAACTCTCCTTGCTTTCGTTTTTGTCACAGTTGTTACATAGGCATAGGGCTGTTTGTGTAATCATTCTGTTGTGGCTAAAAATGTCTGTGTGTCTATAAATACACATTTCGAAGTAACCCCGAAATGGACATTGTTGTATATTAATATGTTTTTCTTGGTCATTTGACTTATTTCCTCAGACTGTAATCTGAAAAGGTGCTCCCAGGTCAAGCATTTCTAGAGTTTCCGCAATATTTTGAAATTCCGTTCTGGCGCCCGTGCCTGAGAGTGAGTGGGTCTAGTCCTGGACCCGAGCTTCTTACTGCATTTCAAATAACCACAGAGCATGGCTTGTTTTCTGTGGAGTGACCCACGCCCAGGGGGCTGCTTTTCCTGGCTGCTGGCCTTTAAAAGGGCTAACTAACAGGCTGTTAGACCGCTGCCCTTTGAAAGGGCAGATCCCAGACTACATCCCCAGACTCGAATTGCTTATTTGTTCTAGCCTGATATTTTGGTCCTGCACATGCTAGAAGGTTTTCAGGTTGGTTGCTGTTTGTCCCTGAAAGCTGCGAGGGTCGCAGTTCACAGCAAACTAATAATAACATGGCATACAGGACCTAAATCCTAACGTTGCCTCCCCGCTGTTCACTCGTTGGTTTGGTCTCTGCATTTGTGCCCGTGTTCGTCTTAAGAAAGTACTCTGACAGAGAAGGAGAAAACCTGTATAATAATAGGCGAGAGATAGAAGGATTTGAAGTAGTTTTATAAAAATAAAGAGTTTAAAATAATTAAGAGCCATGCTTTTCATACACTGAATCAGAATGGGGCAAAAAAACCCCAAAAACCAAAAACCAAAAAACAAATCGAAACTGAGCCTGAGTGATTGGCTGTTCCTGTTAGTCTTCCAGTAAGGGATTTTTGGGGATGGGATACTTTCAGTGTTGAAACTGGGAGAGTCTTGGGCAAACTGGGGCGGTTGGTTATCTTTCGGGAGAATTATATCAGACTAAACCATGTCAGTGGGCAACGTCCTTTTATTAAAAGCCCCCTTTCACCTAGTCTGTTTACCCTGGCTCTCTGCCCCTTGGTAGAGGAATGATGATTTGAACACCTGGCTGCCACGTGCAGCCCACTCAGTGATGCCTGGGACACTGCTGCCTGTAGGGGCAGCACGGGCTCAAGCTCCCTTTATGCAACATCTTTGTGAAACCCCTCCTTCAGCTCAGATTGGCTTCTCTCCTTGGTCACAGTGCGCTGTGCTTGGTTTGCTGTCTGCCTTTCTAAGATCACTTGTCTGGCTAGAGTTTTTGGAGGTTTCCTTTCCAATCATACAAAAAAAAAAAAAAGACAGGAGATTAAAAAAAACACTTCTCCTCCTCCTCCTGCTCCTCCTGCTCCTCTTTCTTCTTCTTCCTAGCAGTTTATCTATCTATCTATCTATCTATCCATCCATCCATCCATCCATCCATCCATCTATCTATTTGAGAGAGGGGAAGGGAAGAAGAATGAGTGGGAGAGAAACATCGATATGAGAGAGAAATATCAATTGGTTGCCTCTCCTATGCCCTGACTCGGGACCGGACCCGCAACCTCACTGGGAATCGGACTGGCGACCGTTCGCTTTGCAGGATGACGCCCAACCAACTGAGCCACACGTCAGGGGTGAAAAGCAGGAGATATTGTGGAGAGTTTGGTTAGAATGGCAGTGATAGGAAGATGCTATGTTTTCATTTTTAACCCTCCTGCTCTGCACCCTCTTCTTTCTTCTTCCTCACATCACCTTTTATCACCTTCCTTTATCACCACTTTACTTTGTCATTTTCAACAGCCACCAGCCACTAACCAAGTATTGCATGAGGCACTTTACGTATTATTCTCAGGAATTTCACCACGAAGTCCACGGGTTAGACATGCTTTTCCTCATCACACAGGTGGGAGAGCAATGGCTCAAGAGTTTAGATACTTAAGTAGTGGGTGGCAGTATTATATACTGAGAAACATGGGGGTTGGGGAAGTTGGGCAACTTAGGTCCAAACCCTGGCTATTCTCCCTTGCTTAAGATCACGTAACCGTTAAGGGCGAGATGGTGCTTTCCAACAGCGTCCCCTTAACACGCGAAGCGTGTTTCTCAAGCTTCATTGTGCCTCTGATGACACCGGGATCTTGTGAAAATTTAGACTTCGGTTCAGTAGCTTTCGTGATGGGCCTCAGACTCGGCGTTTCTAAGGGGCTTCCAGGCAGTGCTGGTGGCTCACGGAGACAGCAAAGGTGGCAACATAAACTCCTCCCCGCACATAGCCCAGGGTGCAGGGTGGGAGGCGATCAGAGCAGCTCGAATGTTTCTCTTGGTACACAGAGTTCACACATTTCCCTGGACTGATGGAAGCGTTGCCATATCTCATCAAGCTCTTGGAAAGTTACAGCCAGAAGAAAGAAGGCCTCCCTCCTCAGACAGCTGCCGGCCGAGGCGAAGTCGGGGCAGTTGGCTTCTCCGTGAGTACGGTCCTTGAGGGGGAAGAACTCAGCTCCGGCCCATTGCAGGCCTGAGTGTTCCTGCACTTTTTCTGCCCCTGCCCTTCTCATCGATTAATCTAATAATTGGTTAACAGGTCCTCTGCTACTCAGCACATTACCTGGGCCATCGTGAGTATTTAGTGATGGAAAGCTTGTTGAACTCATTATGTCCACATATCCCTTCCAATCCATAGAAGACTCCCTGCTTCTTAGCATGTGTCAGAAATCCAAAGGTGTCTCAGAGAAGGTCTGGAAGCTGCACAGCATGTCTCACCCGTGGAGCCTCACGACGTAACGTACGTAACGTGCCCTGAGGATCCCTGCTGTGACAGATCCGTTGTACGGGTGGTTTGTTTTTTCAATAACCTGGCCACGCTTCAGGGACCTCGCTCTCCGGAGTTTCAGTTATCTGAAGGGGGCGGGCTACAGCCACACCGACCTGCCTTCCACCAGCCGAGCACCAGTGCCGACTGCGTCCCCGAGCGTGTTCAAGCAGACCCTCAAAGGACAGCCTCTTGCTTCTTGCTGCCTACCTCTTCTCATGCTGCTCAGTTTCTTGACGTCTCTGGTCTGGTGCTAAGGAAGCCGCATCTTCGGGTTAGCAGAGCAGAGTCTGTGGGCATAAATTTAACATCTCGATTTGGGTGGAGCCTGTTTCTGAACCATGGCGCCCAGTTCTCTCTTTTCGAATGCGCAGGAATCGGCATGCGTCTGGCTTTATTGTTGGGAAAAATAGCTCTTCTCTTGATGAGTAGGGGATAGCAGTTTCCTTTCAAAACGCAAGTAAATGAAATACACATATAAGCTTTAGTACTGTGTCTAACACATAATACATTCATTTTACTATTTTTGTTAGTATTATTCTATTTTAAAGATATTTATTATTATTTGAAGCGTATTAATAATATTAGCAGCTAGTAAGATGAGCTGCTCAGTATTAACCCTTCGGTCATCCCATTAGTCTTTTGTTTACCTTAATTAAATTTTTCCCCTCTTAGTATCAGTTTTTATGACCATTTTTTTGGAATTACAATACTCCAAGAAAAGTTGACATTTTTTAGGGAGAAAATCTAATAAAATTTCCTCCATATAAGCTAATAAACTATGTGTTGAAAGGATCATATTGCAAAATAAGCACCCACATAAAGACAATCTTTTTGTTTAGTGGAAAGAGAACTGGACTGGGAGCGAGTTGGGTCATGTCCCTACTTGTATTCATCTGGATGCCCTTGGACAAATCGCTGCACCTCTCTGAGTTTCCCCCTCTGTCCATAAAATGAGGGGACGCCGAGAACTTCCTCTGAGAAATGGCAGGAACGCCCGTGGAGAGCCAGCTCCTTGGTTAGGCAGTTACTGTGCGGGTGTGTAACATTTAATCAGGTTCTTTCTCTGAATCCCAGTTTGCCTGTTTGTCACATGATGTTATGGAAATTGATTATGTGATTTTACCATCTTTCCAGATGCTAGACCCAGAATCCTCAGCCTTCTGATCCCAGAGCCTTAGAACTTGGTTCCTTTCTTCACATTGGAGTAAGAGGCAGATCAAATCTGTGTCTTGATCCTGAACAGTGATTTTATTTTTAAGAAAAAGAGAGGTGGCCAATAATTTTCAGAAGGTGGTTATTGAATTAAGTGCGTATATTCATGTGAAGATACAGCTCTTGCCCAGATAGTACGTAAGCACCATAAAAATAGGGGAGTGGTTTTGTTCAGTGTCAACTTTCAGCCCCTTGAACAGAACCCCAAAATAGTTGTGGAAGGAATGATTGCAGGTTGGGAACACCTGCGAATGGGAGAAGCCGGTTTCTCATGTGGACTTGACCTTACATGCCAGTGGCTTATGGTCATTGTAACTACAGTGATAAAGGCAGCTCAGAGGAGTTGGTGTTAATGTCTGGAGGTGTCACAACAACCAACCTGGTGGATGCCCAGAGAGGCTAAAATCTACATGATGGCTCTACACTGGGGATTGTTTTCCCGGCCTAACACTATCAGTGTTGAGAGCACGAGAAATAACGAGGGATGACAACGCCTTTTTCGCTTTGGCAAGGGTGGTTAAATCACCATGGTGATTACTGAAATCACGACACAGCTTCATGAGGTGTGAGAGCAGGGATTTCAAAATCGTCAACCATGAGTGTTCACACACAGAGTCCACAGTAAAACCAAGGGTTTCTCTGAGTCCTAGTTCACCCATTAGACTGACTTACTAGAAAGACTGTGTTTCAGCCCATGTTTAAAAAAAACCCCCACACTGCTATGTTTAAATAAACTCTTCATTGTTCTGACCCGTTCATTATGTTTCACAACGGTACCTCTTGAAGGCCCTCCAGTGCTCCTCCATGATTCCCAGCTGCTCTTTGAACGCCAGTCGGATTCCTCTGCATCGTGTTTGAATCACCTCCCATGATCTGTAGGCTCTGTTTGCCCCCCGCGTGTGGCCCTGTCCCTTGCTCACTCCGCTCAGGCCACATACCTCCCTGACAACTTCTTGAGCACCAAAAAGTTATGCCTCTAAATGGCTCTTGCCATTCCTTATTTTGCAACAATTCACCCCACCACCGCCGTCACTGCGTTGTTTTCCTGCCGGGCTCCTTCTTGGTCCTCAGGACCCTCCCCGAATGCCAAGTCCATGAGGAAACCTTTGCCAGTCACTCTCTCCAAAGGTGCCCCATCCCTTGAAAACATTTAACACTGTACCTTGATTGTTTCCTTTAGATCAAGTTTATCCTAAATTTTTAAATTACTTGCTCTGTTCTTACTAGCCTGTCGCCACCCTCCTTCCCCCAACTAAAATGCAGCTTTCTTAAGAGAAGGGACCAAAAAATTCTTACTCACATTGTACCGCGTGCCAGGCATGATGCTAGGCCCCTAGTTCTAGAGTGCTGAGTTAAATATTTGGTGATAAACAATGAACCTAAGTAGAATAAGAGAAAGGAGACCCACTGTAGCAATTTTTGATTTCTTAGAGGCATAGGAAATAAACCACACAGGACATGGCACATGAAGTCCTAAAAGCTTTACTTAGTGTCCAGGCACCAGTCACTCCACTAGAAATGTTTCCTCAACTCGAGTTTGTTCCTTAAGGCTTAGGGGTTGTGAAGAGGCACACAGGTCTGGTGATTCTTCGGGAAGGAAGTGGCTTACTATCTTTCAGGTATTCAGCTGTTTTGATTAAGAATAAGTTTGTGGTTTTCTTAAAAATAAAGCTTTGATTGCGAGAATAAAAGAACTGACAAGAGGTTGCCTATTTTTGTTTTATTTAAACTGGCAGTCCTCAAATGGATTTTTTAAATAGGCACTAGTGCTGTTCTATTTCCCTTGGTGTCTGTAGGTGTTTATGAAACCGAAATGCTGCAAATCATAGTTTTATGATTAATGTAAAGTTTGGAATTATTTATAACCCAGATTTGAAACATGCACACATAGGTGTATGTACGAGTGTGTGAAAATGGGACGCCTTCTCTAAGATAAAAAAAAAAAAACAAAGCGAGGCACATCAGTGATTCCCTGGCACAGGGATTGACAGAGCACTGCCCGCGGGTAAAATCTAGCCCACCGCCCTGCCTGTTTCTGTATGGCCTACAAGTTAAGACTAGTGTTTACATTTTGTTAAAATGCAAAATGTAACATATAAAAGAGACTATCATCCTTTCAGCAAGAACGCTTTCTTAGTGAGTTAAGGAAATGGTCTCTCCAACCCTTTACAACGGATAGCCGCCCGTCACCTAACACACGCGCTTGCAGCACAGCACATGCATTGGGAGCCCCGTAATAGTAGCAGCCTATGTTCGTTAGGTCCTGGACTATGTAATTTGGGGAAATAGTAATGTATGCTATCCTACCGATAGCTCTCTGAAAACTTCTTTTAATTCCCTGGCTGCCAAATCATAAAAACATTCATAATAGTAATAATAATATAATGATAATAGAAGTAGCATTGGACACTTACATTCCGGGCACCATTCTATGAGCGTTTGCAAAATCAGCTGTCTCCTTGTTGTTTTCTTGAATGACTTTCTTAAAAAGCAAATGCCACTCCCTCGATCAAATTTTAAGGGCTTTTCCTGATTTGCCGAATGATTGCTATAAATAATGAGGTGACATTCTCAAAGACCCAGATTCTAGGGGTTTGAAAGCATCAAGAGAAACATATACACCGAGAGGCACGCCTCTGCCACCTCTCACCGTGCTTTTTAAGTTTCTTATCAAAACCTCTGAGAATAGGTACTCCGAGAACTTCCTTACCGGCTCCCTCCGCAAGTATAAGCCTGTGTGAACCGTATTTCCTTATTCCAAAACTGGAGTTGTCTGCTACTGAGAGTTCGGCGAAGACTTGCATGGCTGTGGTGCCTTTTATATTCCCAGATTGTGTGCTAAGAATGTTCTTTTTATGATCATGTTTACTGTCGAGTGTTGTAATATCCCCTGTGATTGGCCCTCTTGGGTCCCAAGGACATCTGCCTACATACTGCTTCATGAAAGTCGACAAACTGACACAAATACCACCTATATTTAATACGTAACTCTCAGAGTTCTGAGTGGGACCCAGCAGGTGTTTCTGTAAACCCACATACGAAAGGAGAATAGACAGACCCCTGTTAACCAGCTCAGCAAACCTCCATTCGTTGAGTTTCCCCAAATAGCATTTCAAGATTGTTTTCTACCTCCTATTAGTAATTTGTCAAGACAAATGGGAATTAACGGCTTTATATTCGAGGAAGGACATGGTGCATGCTTTTCTTTTTATTTATATATTTGCTTAAGAAGTGATGAATCAAGCATGAGGATAGTAACTGAGCTTGAATCTTCTTGATCAGTTCTCCGCCTTGTCCTGAAAATCACCTCACAAAACTGGAAACATTTGAATGCCACCAATATACATCCTTAGAATTAGAAAAGAAAGCACTTTTAAACTCTATCATGTTTGATAATGTCTCCATGTTAAAAGTATGGATTGATTGCTTAAAGCCTGTACTTTATTTCACTGTTCATGTTCATATTCTGGTGAACATTGAACATGTAGAAGAAATAATATATTAGAGGCTCTCAGCAAGTGAGCAGAGGGCACAGGGAGGTCCCCTAGATCAGAGGCGCTGGTCTGCCGTCTGCAACCTGTTAGGAACCGGGCTTCGAGCAAAGCTCACCAGAGCCCCGCCTCCTGCCACACCCAACATCCGCCGACCTTGTCTTCCACAAAACCTGTCCCTGGTGCCAAAAAAGGTTGGGGACAACTGCCCTAGATGAACCCAATGAGGGCTTTTGACATGCACAGCACAGAGATTTGAAAGGTTCCAGTATCTTCACTTTTACTGGTCTTTATACCATTGTTTGGCACAGGAAGTATCTTAATATGAAGTGGATTTGACAATTGTGTATTCCTGCTCCAATTTTGTTACACAGAGCTTTATCTATTCTGCCTTTACATGTTTTATTTTACTACCTCCAAAACAGAATTAATGGAATTTGAGCTTGCAGGAATTATTTGTATTTTGATATTTGGGGACGTTTAGAATCCTGTGGCAAAGGACCCCTACACTGCTCCCCACTCTCACCTTTCTGGCTCCATCGGACCAGGGGGAGTTGAATCTTCCTTTAAAACCCAGGTCACGTGTTCCCTTGAATTGTAGCCTGATCTGAGATTGGTCTTGTTGTCCCTTTCTCTGCACCTTGTAGATAGTGATATCTTCCTTTATGATAAGCATGTGAATATTTGTTAATGAAGAATGAAAAATGAGTAAATAAAGAAAGATCTCCTTTCTCTGTGTCCTGCTACTATTCTGTTCATACCCTGGGCCCTCCTAGCCCCACCCAAGTGGATATTTCTCACGCAGGTCAAGTCCTTTCAAGCCTTCTTGGTATTCTTTCTTCATGATTGAATCTTACTGTTCTAGAAGGTTTCTATTCCAAGCAACTTGCTTGTACCTCCTGACCTTTTCAGTGAAGACATGCTCACCATCTTAAGGCTAAAATGATCATCCCCTCACGTCCTTCTCTAATGCTTTGCTCCTTTGTTCTAGGAGGAACTACCTTTAGTGGAAATTGTTAGCTTTTTCCTCAGCCTCCTCATGAGGAAATGAAAACTCTTTGAGGTCAGGAATCATGCTGGTTTCAGGAATGTGGAACTGGTGTTTCTAATAGTCTGTTTAATGTTAATTCCAGGCGATGCTAACCTTTATTGGAACAACATCCCCAAAGATACCTCTCATTATTATTTAAAATTTTAGTTTTAATCTTTCTTTATGGTTCACAATATTCTTTCACAATTTGGGAAACAGGAGTTAAAAAGAACGATAAGGTCACAGAATTCTAAGGATCTTGCAAATATCTTCCCTCAGCATCTCCTTTTTAGTTAAGTCTTCCTCCAGGAGACACTGAGCCTCCTTTACAAAGTAGTTCAAGCTCACTTAACCTACCACTTTACTTCATGTTTAATCACCTGGATTCCTCACTTTTGACAACTGTTTACAGTTCATATGATAATATTCTTCATGAGGACTATGGTTTCCTATGGAAGGAGTTCAGGTAAAGAGAGGACATTTTTTATCAGGTGCAAAAGATTTCAAAGAAGAGAAAGTTGTAATTACTTCTTAGCCACGAGGTCAACTCTTACTGCGGTTAATGGTGTATGAGATAAGGCATTGCAAAGAAATCTGTAGTAAAAATGAATTTTTTAAAACATGTAATCCTGTTGTTCTGGAACCCGTTTTCCTCCCTTTTCTCTGTCTACTTATTTATTGTAAGTGCTAAAAAATTAGTAGATTTTTTTTCCCTGGGAATTCATTTTGAGAAAAGAATAATACAAAATAGGAGTTAAGGAGGTATTTTTGGTGTTATCCTAGATAATTTAGGAGGAAAATTTCAGGGCAGAATGAAGCAAGTACAGGAGAGAGGTAAAATAACATATAAAAGACAGCACTTCCTACTTCCCTCAAAGTCATTGTGTCCATCAATAAAGCCCTTTTTCAGTTCAAGCAATTTAAATTTTAGCTTGTGTTATTGCACGTAAGAGTCCCAACTGAGAAAAATATTTCAAAGTCATATTCTGGCATTTGAAGAAAATGAAGAATCTGTGTGAATACGTAAGGACATAATTTGACTAGAACTTTATCTCTCTTCTTTCCATTTTGCCTCTTTTCAGGTGCTATGATAAGGAAACTGGCCTTATATTTAAATGGAGACTTTGCTCTGGCCAAAAATGAAATTTATAAATGAATAAGTGAGTTTCTACCAATGACTATTTCAAGTCACTGACACCCACCTCCAGAGCTATACCTTGAAATTAATAAATATGCAGAATAAGATATAGCTACAATGGGCCCCACATGACGGGAAATAATTTTAGAAAGAAGGCACGGCATAGCATTATCAGAATTTGAATACTGATAGTTCACTGAAGTTGCTGATGGTTTTTGTAGGAAAAATGACAGTGTAATGGTATGTATGCTGCAAGGTATTTGGTTTCATACATTTCTCTAGAACTCCTCTGTGAAGTTTTCTGACTCTACGTAGACCATACTCGGAATTTCACATTCTTCATTCTCTTCCCTGCTCGGACGCATATCACCATTTTTACATGGTAAGATATTTTGAGGATACTTGGATATTGTGAAGATAGTTTACTATCTTATTAGATTCCCCATTATTTCTGAACTTTCGGTTTTTGGGTATGCAATAGCCTGCTAATAATCTCTTAGTCATACTTGTGCAACTACACAAATATGCTTAGTCATAATATCTAACATTCGCTGAGGAATTACTGTAGTCCAGGTAGCCTGTCGCACACTGCCGCCATATCATCCTATTTGGTCCTCACAAGTCGGGGTGAGGTAGACACTCCTCACGTCACCTCCATTTTACAAATTACAGAAATGAGACCAAGCGGCTTAATCAACTTGCCTGAAGTCACATAGCTGGTCAGTACCGATCAGGATAGAAATTCAAGAGTTTGTGTTTGGGACCCCACACTCGTCACTGCTCATGTTAAAAGCATTGGTAGATTAGAAGGCCAGAGTTTGAGTCCTGACTATACCATCTATGTCATAGCACCTCTCAGTGTAATCTTTCTGAAGACTTTCCTCATTGGGGTGTTGGGTTTAACAGGAAACATTGCTTAACTAGCTGTGTGATCACGGCACAGGAATTGATCAGTATAGTTTTGTTGGTTCTGACATCTGCATCAAAGGCCCTCAACTTGAGGTTGCTGGTCAGCTAGACTCAAATCTTATATGAATGTACTGCTATGCCTTTTTTTTGTGCGTAGGTAGTCAAAGTTCGTGTAATATTATCTAAGGAATGCACATCACCAAAAGTGAGGTAGGCTAGATAAACATCTAATTTATCCTCAAAACCAGGAGATCTTTGAGAACGAAAGGAAGTTCTTATTAATTACACTGAGACAACAGGTCCTGACTAGGACAGATGGTCACTCTATAAATGATGGATAAAAACATACATATCTGAGTTTTAGTTTACTCTTATATACAAATGGAAGAATCAAATTAAGTTATTCCTAAGAGCCCTAGCTCTAAGATTATGTGACTTTTTTTAAAGTTAAATTTAAATCCCAGTGGCTCAATATGCCAGTCAGACCACTTAAGACTGTCTCATGCTGTCATCTATCATTTGAGAGAATAAACCACATTTACTTTTTCATTTAGTGAAAAATAAGATTAGGAAAGTGTGCAATGACAATACAGAAAAAAATAAAAACACAAGCCCACATATAAACAGACTTTTCGAAGTTCTGAATATCAGAGTCTTCAGAGTAGAAATGTTTAGGTGTTGGGTAAGGTTCCGATGGGCTAGGCCTTTCTTCGAACTCTGAGCGTGGTGTAATATGCTGGTCCTATACTGGCTGTAAAACTATCACAGGGCCATCAACGCACCAGCAGCCTCCCAGTGGTCATGTATAGCTAAAGGAAAAACAGATCAAGAAACTCAACTTGTGTGGTGGTCCATTATAAAATGATATTATTTCCATGTTGAGTTGTTGATGAGGCTCCATTCGTATCCACTTTGACCCGGGACCTGTGTCTCCTCTGAATGTCCCGTGGGGCTCTTCCAAGGTTTTGAGTTGATGGCAAGAATGAACATGCAGGCCACTGCCTGGAACCAAAAAGTTGTTCAGAAAAATATTTGTTACACTGAAGATAGAAATATGAAGTTCCAAAAGAAAAAAAAAACCCAACAATGTGGATTAATGCTAACTATTCTCTTAGCTTGAAGATTTATGCTGATATTTCTGTCATTAAATATAATAAATCTCATAAGCTGAAGGTTTGATTCAATACATGCCCCCGGAAAGCTATGATATCTTTCATTTTAAGTTGTGGTAAAATAAACATAATGTAAGAGTCATCATCTTAACTGTTTTACAGTGTGCCATTCATTGGCATTATGTGCGTTCATGGCGCCGTATAATTGGTACCAGTACCTAGTTCGGGAATTTTTCATCATCCCAAGTGGAAACTCTGTACCTATTGAGCAGTTACTCTCCAGACTTCTTTCTCCTAATTCTCAACAATCACAAATTTACTTTCCATCTCTGTGATTTGCCTATTATGGATATGTCTTATAAATGGAATCATGAAATATATTGTCTTTTGTGTCTGACCTCTTTCACTTATCAAAGTGTTTTCAAGGTCCATCCATGTCGTACCATTTTTTCCTTTTTACTGCTGAGCACCAGTCCAGTGTATGGGCGTGTGGCATTCGATGTGTCCATTCGTCCTTCAGTGGACATTTGGGTCAGCTCTACTTTTCGGCTGTGGCGAACAGTGCTGCTATGAACATTCGTATATAAGTTTTTGTTCAGACACTTATTTTCAAATACGTTTGGTATATACCTAGTAGTGGAATTGCTGGAGCCTACGGTAATTCTGTTTAACTTGTTGAGAAACTGCTATGTGTTGCCTTTTAGCACAGTAAAATATGAAGTATGTGACAGATACTAATGTTTCTTCTCCGATGGGTTAGATTTGCTGCTGGGAATTGGCTGCCCAGCCAGGGATTGTCATCCCCAGGGCACTGGCACTTGGGTCAGACCTATGACTCGTTCTTGCCAGTAGAGTCTGCGTAGAAGTGGCGGGCGAAGGGCCAGGAGGGTGAGAAAGCAGGGGCGCCCCTCCAGCCTCTGTCCCCCTTTTGCTGTCTTGGCGAGGTGGGCGTGGCGACCCGTGGAGCACAGTGGAGGGGCGCGGTGCGGGGAGTCTTGGTCCCAGAATTACTTGTGGAGAATTCTGTCCCTGATCAAAACTTTTCCCCTTTTACAGCAGCACAGATGGGCCTGGAGACTGTTATGCTGAGCGAAAGAAGCCAGGCTGTGAGAGACAGACACCACATGATCTTGCTTACATGTGGAACCTAATGAACGAAATAAACTGAGGAACAAAGTAGGAACAAAAGCGTAGATACGTGGAACGGACTAACAGTGACTGGGAGGGGCGGGGGGAGAGGGCGACTGGGTGAAAGAAGGTGAAGGGAACTGCCAAAGAACATGTATGATCGTGCCTGACCCATGGACATGGACAACAGTGTGGGGATTGCCTGTGGGAGAGGGGCGGGGTGGAGGTGGGCACGGGGGGAAAATGAGGATGACTACAATAGCATAAACAATAAAATATAATAAAAATAAGTGAAAAAATGAAACTCTTGTCATCTATGAGCCATGACATGCACTAGGGTTAAGTCAATAGCTAGCTGTAGCTTAAATAACACAGACTTTAAGGTGAAGAAGATAAGGACTACAAAGATAGTAAGAGAGTCCTCGACATTCTGCCCACCCTCAGCGTCATCTCTCTACCTGAAGCTTTGTTGAGACACAGGGAGAAGAAGGTGAGGAAACAAATCTAAACGGGATCATAAGGGGTCCTATTGTCAGATGCAACTTGTGGGGGAGTAAATTGTAAGCACGGTATCACAACATATGCATCAATACAAAACCTGTTGATCTCCTTTCTAAAGCCAAAAGTAGCAGAATACTTCTGGAGCTTGGAGGGGCAAAGATGGATATGGGGTTGGGGAAGGCAGAAAGGGCAGAGAGTGCATAGGGGCTGGACTGTGGATGGTTCTGTATACAACAGGGCATAATTGGTGCTTTTCTCCATAAGTAATGGGGAAACTGAGGCTTCTCACTTGATTCGGTTTATAGTTTTGATGAAACTTCAAAAGCGTTACTCATTTTGGAGACCGGGAAGGATCTCTCTTTTTTTCTTTCTTTTTAAAAAATTGTCATTCTATTATGGTTGTCCCAATTCTTCCCCAACCCACCCCCTGCTTGTGGGTGGGTCATGAAGCATCATAGAGAAACACAGAATTCACAGGTTAGCACAGCTGCACAGCCTGTATTGACCGAGGGCAGCGACCTGTCCAAGGTCGCGTTCACTAGAGTGGCTGTCGCCAAGCCTTGGCGACAGGGCTCATGCCTAGGTCTTTGCTGAGCGCCGAAACCGTGCACGGGAGAGGGCGGAGAGCACGCTTTCTGGGGAGACTGGAGAAATTAATCTGGAAACCTTTTTTTACTTATTTTTTGTCCTGGGATGTTTGTTTCTATCAACGTGTTGGACTGGAGCGATTTTGGATATCCTATTGCATGTGCCTCCAAATTGGCCTTGGTGAGGCTCTGTGGCACCACGGGCTAAAAATCAAATGTCATACATTACCTGCTGTGTCCCTGACTCTATGCCAACATGCCTCTAGTCCTGCATAGACTAGGTTAGTCTAACTTGCCAAGCAAAAGATGCCAGTGTGAAGCTTGTTTGTCGAAAGCTACCCCAAAGTCAATGCCATTTTCAGAGAAGGCATCAGGTTTGCCTGAGATATTGGTTCCCTTCACGACTGAGAGTAGACTGTGGCGTTGTTCAGATACTTAACATGTATTGAGCTAAAATATTTTAGTGTGATAAATGTTCTGTGTTCCTTATTGGTTTAGGGCCAGGATATGACATGCTTTCTTTAATAAGTATATTTAACTTCTTTCTAACACTAACATTTATCCACTCATCATAATGGTTTAACTTTTTCTCAGTTATTAAACTTCCATTTGGACTTTACTAAAGCATTCTTTGCTTTCCTTAGTGAGACAACATACAGTTTCCCTTTTAAATGCATCCTTAAAAGCACCATTTATTTTGCCTTAGAAACCATTTGTCCTTTATTTTTCCAAAAGAAATATTTGCGGTTTAATTAAAACCATCAGAAATGCCGTTAGAAGATCATTAGTAAAAACACCTGCTGCCTTTCTGCCGGAGCACCGTTCCCCCAGAGCACAACGGAACTTTCAGTTTGTGGAAATGAGTGTGTCACGTGCTTTAGGGAATGGCGGGGCTGGGTTTTGGCCAAGGCTTGGAAATTTTCATCCACACATCTCAGAAATTTTTATTTTGGACAGACTGAGGAGGGCCACACCCAAGGGAGCTAAGCTGCTTTGCAATTCCCGAATAAACTAGAGAGCTTGGTTCAGGCTCCATTAGAATTTCACTTCAATTTAAAACCAGGAGCGAGAGGAACCAGATAAGCGGCCAGGGACAATCTGTCCTCACCATCGCCCTCCTGCCTCAAAAGAGCCACCCAGATCTTTGCTGTTGGCATCATGTTTGTGATTTACCACTGGAAGGAGCTAGAGTAAAGATATTGAAAGGACACACTGTCCGTGGGCAGCAGTGTGGTTAAAAGTGACAGAGGAAAATGATGAGGGTGGGCGGGCAGGCTGGGGGGGAAGGAGGGCCGGCCTTACCTTCTGAGAGGCAGAGACTCAGGTTTGAAATCGCGCGGCACTGAGAGACACATACGATCGTCTTAAGTATTTGAAATGTGGAGCTTGTTTGAAAGTTGTTAAGACAATAGCTTGAAAGCCTGTCACTTCCTTTTATTTTGCTTGCATCGGAGATTCAAAAGGGAAACAGTAAAGGAGAGAGAAAAGGTATCAGAGATCATTATTCTATCTCAGAGAACCCTTAAATCTTTACAAAGGAGAGATGTAAGAAACGAAGGTCTGCTACAAATATTTAACTCCTCGTTGGCCAGACTTCTCAATCTTCCCATCGCAAATGGAGATGACATTCTATGTAGCTTCACTGCAAAGCCTTTTCGGAGCCCAGGTACTTGAGATCACAATAATTCAGTAAGTATGAGAAGAAAAACCGGGGGTCAGCCTGATTGTAACAACATCCACACTTTTTTCCCCCTGAAAAAGAAGCAAAAAGAGAAATGCTCAGTAAACACACCGATAATAAGTCCGAGAGCCTACCTTTATAGTCAGAAATTTCTTCCCAGCTTCTGAGATAACTATTTTGACCGGTCCTAATTGATTAGAGGTAAATTAATTAAAGCGCAGAAGAATCACTCATGACAGTCCACGCTTCTTATCTCTGGACAAAGGTTCCATGCACAATACATTTAGGCGAGTAGAAAATCGGTATTTTTGAGTTACTCGATGAGATATATAACTCAAATCACCAGTAATAACCCAAACATTCAGATAAGAATTCTCTGTTCCTGGTTACTGGCATGGCAGGACGTGAACCAGGAAAATTCTAGGCTTCTCAGACGTTACTTTGAGGCCCAAGCCATCTCTCCATGATAAAGCTGACAGAAAGAATGTCACAGATGTTCTGCCTTTCAAACAACATTTTATCTAAGCACATCATTAATTTCAACAGTCATTTAAAAAATCAAGTTATTTCATATACATTCAAATCATGCAGCTATTATCTTCTGGCATTTCGGTGGAACCCACATTTCCAAAAGTTAAGTTTTATCTACAAGTATGGTGGTAAGTTATATGTGTCACTTTGATAGAAAGCTGATAAAACATGGTTTCTGGGTCTGCCCGTGAGGCTGTTTCTGGAAGAGATTAGTATTTGAATTGATCTGAGTAAAGCAGCTAGCCCTCCCAGTGTGGTGGGCACCGTCCTATCTGTTGTGGGTCTGAACAGAACAGAAAGACAGAGGGAGGGTGAATTTGCTGTCTCTCTGCCTGAGCTGAGACATCCTCTTATCTTGTCCTAGGACCTCAGCATTCCTGGTTCTTGGACTTTTGGACTCGTGTCCGGACTTACACCATCAGCCCCCATTCTCAGTCCTTTGAGCTCGGCTTGAATCACACCACTGGCTCTCCTGGTTCTCTGTCTTATGGAAGGCAGATTATGGACTTCTTGGCTTCCACGACCTCGTAGGTCCATTCCTATTATATACTCTTTTATGTGTGTCTGTATACATCTTAGTTCTGTTTTGTTTTGTTTTTTTCTGGAGAACACTGTCTGATACAATGAGGAAGGGGAGGAGAGAGACTGATTTATTTTGAGGGACTTGATTCAGATTGGCCTTCTCTTTGAGAGTCATGATTTTTCTTTAGTTTGTGAACACTCCTAGAATTTCTGCAGTTAATTTTGGTAATTTCAGCCATTTCCAGAATTGTTTGCTCTTAGAAATATTTTGTTTTATTCTCTGTATAGCATTCTTCGAGAGGTGTTTTATTATAGTTCTGGGATTTACATTCCGTGGGTTAATGAATGATGGTCATTTTAGAGAGGAAGGAAGAGAGGGAGGGCGGAGAGAGAGGAAGAGAGACAGAAACATCAGTCAGTTGCCTCCCGTATGTTCCCTGACTGGGGATCAAACCTGTGACATTTTGGGGCACAGGGCAACGCTCCAGCCCACGGAGCCACACTCTCCAAGGCCTGTGTGTTTTGATTTCTAATACTCGTTCTTTAATGCCATTATTTCCACATGACACTATTTTGAGCAGAAGGAACAATATAATAAATAACAAATCATTACTTAACACAGCCACATTTCTAAAAGTTGATAAAGATGTTGAGAGTTGGGCTGTAAAGCAGTGGGGAGGGGCCTTTAGTTTTTGTCTCTTCTCACGTATATATTTTCAGCATAGTTGCCTTTGCAACCACACCATCATAGTTTTCTCATCCCTCAGTTGGTATAGAGCCCTTCTATCTTCTTCACAGTTACTTTCAGAATTTTTTAGGCCTGACTTTTATGATTCAAAACAGATAAAAGTCACAACAGAAAGCAAAAACTATTATCCTTTCACTTCATCTTTATTAGAGTTAATCCAAATGGTTTATACCTTAACACAGATGATTTATACTTCATAAAAGTCAACATTTTGATATTTGAGTTTACTAATCGACTGAAAGACTATTTGCATAAATGCTGACCACCTTGCATCTGTCATCATGTTGAGCTTTTAAGCGTTATTTACCGAGTCCCCTTGCTTGTTGAATGATTATTCCGTCAAGATCCTTGAACATCTTCCCCCCAGACTCCAGCCTGGGTCACAGATAAAGGGTTCCGGACCAAGAATAACTTTTCCTCAGTACGGGGTCTGTGGGCTGTGCTGTCCCTCTGCTGGAACCCTAAGATATAAAGGGATAGATGAAGGGAAAATACGAACACGCCTCTCATGAAAACTAAAGTGAACGGTGGATCAGCAAAGATCCGTCCATCGCGTGCCAGAGACCTAAAGCGGCAGGTCTGGGGCCAGACATCAAAACTGAGTTTTGACTTTTGCCACAGGAATAAAGTCTTTTTGAACACTATTTTTTCATGATGCTTGTTATTGGTCATAGTTCCATGCTGTGTTTATGGTCATGAAAACTTCTCCTGTGTCAGAGAACATGGAAATAATTTCTAGTGCAGCTTTCCCACAACAATCACCCTTTTGTATATGCTTCAATGTTCACGTTGTTTTCTTACTTAGCTCCAGAATGCAGGTAGTATGATTTTCCAATCCAAGCATCAAAAAAAAAAAAAATCCCTTGGAAATGGCACAGTGTAGCAAAACTTTAAAACACGCATTTAGAAGAAAGAATGTTTCCATAAAATCACTGAGACGGAGCATCGTCAAATTCAGCATGGTGGAAATACCAGTACATCTTCTCAGGGAGTCATTATTCCAAAGAGTATGGTATCTTTTGAGTAGCAAGTGAATTGATCTATTTTGGAAGTCAGATTCCAGGGCTTACCAAAGGCAGAATGAAAAGAACAAATGTGTGTGTCAACACGAAGAGTCCGTGAAAACACACATACCAAAGTGTTCTGTGAACGAATGCGGGGGTGGGGTCAAGAACATTGGACTCTGCTCCCAGCTCTGCCACGAAGTAGTGGTGGCAGCTTTTTGATATCCCTTCACATTTCTGTGTTTCAGGTTCAAATAGCGAAAGGAGGGCTCAGATGGTCTACGAGTAGAAAGTTCCTTCCAGATCTTCTATTTTATATACATACACACATATATATACATGCATACACACACACATATGTATACATTTATATGTATATGCATACATACACATCTGTATACACATATATCTATACACACATCTGTGTGTATATATACACACATCTGTATATGTATACAGATATATGTATATGTATATATATGTATATGTATACACACATATGTACATGTATAGATGTACATACACACATGTATACACATATACATGTATACATATGTATATACATGAATGTATTTCATGTATATTATATATACATATATATATTTATAGACATATATGTGTGCATAATCATGGGCCTTTATTTGTGGGCATAGAAGCAGGACCTAGGAGTAGAACGCTATTTTCTGAGACATGAAATCCAGCCCCAAATCTCTCGAAATTTCTTATTCACACTCATACTCTGGGAACCTAGAAGACCACTGTTTATTGAGAAAATAACCTAAAGTTAACATCCTTAGATTCTGGACCATCTCCAGCGTGTTGATCTACATACATCGGTCACTGTGTCTCCCCAAATGTCCGCAATTCTTTCTAATAGACTTATCTTGGAACCAAGGTGTCCACATGAAATGCCTCTATAGGAACCAGTCAGCAGGAGGCTTGTGATCATGTACCACACAATGTATTTATCTAACCCGCTAAGGATATTAAATTTGGGTTGTTCCTAATTTTTTTTCTATTAACAAACAACTGTTTGTGAACTTCCAAGTAGATTTTTTCCTTAACATATTTGGGAGAGTTTCTCTGTGGTCATTCTTACTTCTTATGATTACTGATATATGTGGGTTGTTTTTACTAGCTTATTTTATACTTCTTTCTACCAAGCTTTCCTTTTCTTTTTGCTCCTCCGCCTACCTTTTTCCCCTTCATTGTTCATTGTTTAGAAGTTAAACATTAGATTTCTATCATTGGGTGGTTAATTGTTAGCCTGCATGATTAAAGGTTTAGCTCTAATCAACATCTCTACCATTTTTTCAAACATTAGGAACTCAGAATGCTTTAGCTTATAAAACCCTCTCCCATCTTCTGTTTTATCGTTGGGTATCATATATAACGGGCCTTCTCCTGGAGTAGCATGTTTCTTACATGCTGGAAAGCAACACTGAAGAAATAAAGGATTTAGAGTACTTGCTCTTGACTTTTCTAAGAATAATTTTGAAGGCCAAGCAAGCAGTGAAGTGGATACAGTTGATCTTAACTAATCAGTGTGGCCATATTTACTTCTCAAAATGCTTTATAAATAAGTGGCCATAATGTTTTAAAATTTAAGACTTGTTTTCTTTTTCAGAGCAGTTTTAGGTACCATAGTTTGCCGTGTATAACGCGCACTTTTTTGCCCTAATTTGGGAAAAATAAGGACGCCATTATACATGGGTAATGCCTGAAATACCTTGTATCTGTCCTTGTGTTTTGTAATTATTTGTTACATAAAATTTCTTGTACCATGATATGTTAAAAAATAAATGCTAAAATTCCTTTATAGTACAAAAACAAGTATCTAAATATAAATAAATAAATAAATAAATAATTGAATTTAAAAATTAAAACAAAAGTTTTTTTTTCCTGAAAGCTTGGGCCAAAAAACGTGGATGTGCATTGTACATGGCAAAATACGGTAATTGACAGGAAGATACAGAGATTTCCCATATATCCCCTGACTCCATATCTGCATAACCCCTCCTATTATCAGCATCCCTACCCCCAGAGTGGGGCATTTGCAGTAACTGATGACTCTACCTTGGCATATCGTTATTACCCACAGTCTATAGTTTACATTAGGATTTATTTTTCTTGTTGTACATGCTATAGGTTTGAATAAATATATGAGGCTTGTCCAGAAAGTATCCAGCCATGTACTATGAAAAAATAGAGACATTTATTAAAGAAGATACAAGATACAAGAAACATTGTACATAGAACAATGATACCTCAGCCCCCTTCAAAGTAGGCACCTTGGGACCTCACATAATTCTCCCAATTGCCATCAGGTACCTTGTCATATTTTCCTGAATCTCATCAATGGTCTAAAATATCTTCCCTTTCAAAGGTGACTTTAGTTTTGGGAAAAACTGGAAGTCACAGGGTGTCAAATCTGGGCTGTATGGGGGCTGAGCCACTTAGGTGATTTGATGTTTTGCCAAAAAACTCTGCATGAGACTTGATGCACGAGTGGGCGTGTTGTTGTGATGAAGCTGCCAATCACCAGTTGCCCGTAGCTGCAGCCTTCTGAATCATTCAAGTAGTTTCGGTGGAGGGATGTTCAAGCTTAATGCAAAATCTGATGCAGATTCATTGCTCTACTTGCTCAGTCATTTTGAATGTGATGACCACACAGTACACATGCTCACTCAATGGTGTCTACCGCTCCCAGTGACTAGCACAGTGACGGCATCATTGTTCACACATGTGCATTCCAGTCCACACTCCTTGGCTGCCAGGTTACATTGATGTCACACAAACCACTCACGTTATGTTTACAATGGCTGTACTTTTTCTGGACAGAAAAATTAATGGATATTAATGGATATTAAAGTATTAATGGATATACAATGACATATATCCATTAATATAGTATCATTCAGACTATTTTCACTGCACCCTAAATCCTCTGCTCTATCTATTCATCCCTCTCCCTACCTCCAGCCTCTGGCAGCCACTGATCTTTTTATTGTCTCCACAGTTTGTCTTCTCCAGAGTGTCAGGTAATTGGACTCATACAGTATGTAGCCTTTTCAGATGAACTCGTTTCACTTAGTAATATACATTTAAGTTTCCTCCATGTCTTTTTATGGCTTGAATAGTCCATTTCTTTTTAGCACTGAATAATAATCCATTTCTGGATGTAGCACAGTTCACGTATTTGTCCACCTCCTGAAGGACACCTCAGTTGCTTCCAGGCTCTGGCAATGACAAATGAAGTTGCCGTGAACGTTCACGTGTGCGTTTTGTGTCCTACACTTTGTAGGTCTGTTCACTTCGGTCGAGTAGATTCCTCTATGGCCTTTAATTTCTACTTTTTAACATAAAGGATTATGTTCATTATCGCATTATCATATCATAATTTTTTTCTGTTGCTCAGGTATGTGCTTCTCCAAAAGCTCACATTTTTGGAGGGAACATTCTACTCCATAACTGTTCATCTTTTGATTCTCAGTGGCACTCACCAGCATTCCTTGCATAAGATTTTTAGAATTTCAATAAACTATTGAATCAATTGCTACATCGTTATGACCACTCAAAACCATTTTAAATGAACTATTTGCTTTGTACATATCCATCAAATTTCTAATTTACTCTACATTTACTTTTCCTTTTAAATACAATCTGAGAGCATTTATCTGAAAATGACACTAAGTAATGAGTTTAATCCTAAATGAATAAGAATAACTACAATTGGGGGTGGTATTTGTCTTGGAATTTTTCTTACGTTGATATATGTGTATAAAACTATATATAACATATTAAATATCTGTAATATGCTATTGTATTATCATATGTAAAGTATATATATTTAAAAACAAAATAATTCATATCAAGGCATTGAAGTTTTGGCACTGGTTAGATTATTTCATTATTATCATTAGAGATTTCAAAAATGCTAGCTTGCCCTGTTCAATATAGCATACTGTTTATTTGCCTTTAAACAGTCCTTGACTGAGTAATCTCAATTATTACATAATTAGATCTTAGACCTTACGTTTAACATAAGAAAAACAATCTGTAAGTGGAAGGATGCAAATGCGTGTGAGAGACAGAGAGAGAGCCAAAGGCAGTCGGTATTCAAACAGTGCAAATGGGGGAGAAAATGGTTAAAGGGGCCATGTCATCTGCCAGGTAGGCAGAAGGTAACATGCAAATGACTGACAGCCCAATTTAGAGAATTCTTTTTAGGCTAAAGGTATGTCAGAGTAGGAAGTTATGGACTATATAATGCACCGTGGCACAGATTCCCAGGGCAACCAGTACCATTCCAGTTTCAAGCATATGTATACCGAAAGCACGAATAGTGGGTTTCATATAAAATCTTTGCCATGCATTATTTTGAATATTTGTGCTCACTGAAAGTGGTCATATATATATATATATATATATATATATATATATATATATAAAATTATAGTTTTGGAATGTGGTTAATATTCTCTGCTTATGATATTAAGGTAGAAACATGATACCAGACATGTTGTTTTAAAGTTTACAACAGATTAGCAGAATTTAGATGGAACTGTAAGCCTTTGGAAAGAGTCATTGCAACACCATTTTTTAAAACCACTCAATATTTATGTGTTTATTTTTTTCAGAAAGAATGACATAAAAATAAGAAGGACAGGTATATGCTAAATGGTGATTTGTTTAATTTTTTGATTTAGTGTAATGAATTATTCTGCATTAGACATCTCACCAGAATCTTAGGAAATGGCTCTTCCCTGCCCCCCCCTTACCTGTCTCTAGTGTGGTGGAAATTACCCAGGCAAAATAGAGTTAGAATGCAAATGACTTAATTATTAGAACATATCAGAATCTCCAGCTGAAACTCATATATTTAAGCCTCCATCTCAGTAGGAAAACTATTTAAAGCCAGAATGTCATGAAGCTACCTCAGAAGTTATTATGACTGAATTCATTTTTCTACAAAGGAGGATGCTGGTGCATGTTGAAAATTAAACTAAGGCACCATCACACTGTTTTGTTTTTTACATTTTAGCATAAATACGTTACATGTGCTTCACAGAATTTACCAAGTGCCCACCATGTTCTAGGCGTTGTGCTGTGATGCATATGCAGTTCTAATATGAGACAAAAGTTATCAATGTGTAGTAGTAGATCAATGTTAGGCACCATTTCTTTAAGGGAACTATGTTTGCTAACAACTAAATTTTCTTTATTCCTTTCTTGCTTGCTTGCTTTCTGGCTTTCGTTCTCACTCCCTTTTTCTTTCTTTTCATCTACTTATCAATCTATGAGATATATAATATATGTACATTATACAGTATATCGATGTAATATGATATACAAGTGCTCCTTGATTTATGATGGGTGTAGGTTCCAATAAACCCACTGTAAATTGAAAAACCCTAAGTGGAAAATGCATTTAACACCCCTGACCCACTTAACACTGTAATTCAGCCTAGCCTACCTTAACTGCGCTTACAACACAGTGTCCCCAAGACTCTGGCCACACAGCGCCGCCCTGAGTACCAGTCGTTTGCCCTCATGACTATGGGCTCGATGGGCAGTTGCGGCCTGCTACTGGCCCCCACGGTGAGAGAGTGTCCTAACACTATTAACTAGCTTGAGAAAAGATCAGAATTCAAAGTGTGCTTTCTACTGAATAAGTATGGCTTTTGCACCACCATAAACTTGAAAATTGTAAGTCGAATTATTGTAAGTCAGGAACTGCCTGCATAATATATTGTGTTTAACTCTGGATTAATAATAACTCTGGTAGTCTTACTGTTATGTATTATATATAAATATGATGTGATTATATATTATTAGTTATATGTAACAGTAAGATTAACAGTAAAATCCTTATGTATGAATACCGTTTCAGTGTTCTATTTCAGACTGAAATTCTATGCCTGTGGAGGAGTGAGCGCTTGTAAATGTAGTTCTGATTGTTGAAATGGGTTAATGATTTAGTCTTGTCTTTCTTCAATAGTTGCTTGTGTTACATAAAGCACAGTTCAGTTACACGAATCACAATTTACTGCACACATACACAGACTTAGAACTGCTGCCTTAAAAACAGGACTGTGTTTGTTGCACGGTATAGTTACAGCACACGGAATAGTGCTCAAACATAGTAGGTGCTCAATAGAATTTGTTGAACAAATAAGTGAATACATTATGTATGTGTGCAGGTCTCTGTGTGTGATTACTGTTTTCCCTAGTTTAAATAGTGATTAAAACTCAGTTTAAAGAGGAATTAGAATAATACATAATAATTTTAATGGAATACACATAATAAATACATAATAATTGTAATGATAAAACTATCTACTTTTTTCTTTTTTTTGAACTCTTAAGTAAAAGCCAGGTGCTAGGCTAAGTCTTTTCTATAATTTATCTCATTTAATTCTCACGTGCCATATAGAGGGACAATTACTCTCATTTGTAGATGGGGTTGCAATAGCTGTGAGAGATCGAGTAATTTTGCACAAAATCCTAATGAGAGCCAGTGGCAGAGCTGGACTGCAAAATGACTTTCTTTGATGCCAATAGTGCCACTTTTTAACGTTTGTGACATTTCTAGTAGTTTAAATGCCAGCATGCCATAACCAGCATACCTGATTGGGTATAATTAAAAAATACATAATGCAGTTTTTGTTAGAAACTACATTATCATTAATATTAGTAGAACCTAGAAAGTCTGCCTAAAATTATTCAGAATGAGAGAGGGAGGGTTTAGCTGAGCTTCTTCCCTAGGTGGCAAAATGCCTTGTGTGAGGGTTTCGGTTTTGCCTTCATGAAGTAGAAAGGTGTATCTAACCAAATAACTATGCTAGTGTTACTAAGCTCCCCCAAAGTAATTATTTTTTAACTTTGAAAATTGATTTAAGTATACCATACATACAAAAATGCACATACTATAAACGTACAGCTCACTGAAGTTGCAGCTCTAAACACGGCAACGTTTGTAGCCCCAAGAGACAAGACCAGCACCCGCTTAGCTCTGCGGCCCATCCACGGCCTTTTGCAGCCACTGATCCTCCCCCTTCCGAGCAGAACCACCATCTTGACCATCCTGAGTTCTAACAGCTCAGATCAAACGTGTTCCTTTTATGCTTTATGCAAACAGGGTCATCATCCTTAATTTTTTGCATGTGGTGCTGGACGTTTTTTCTATGCTATATATTGTTTTATTGTGCAAATAGACCACAGTTGATTACTAGTCCTGTTATTGAACATTTGGGTCTGTTCTAGTTGTAGCATAGCATTCCTGTGCACATTCTAGGACATGGATTTTGTTGAACATATTTGCACATTTTTACTTAGGAGTGGATTACTGGGCTATATGATATGTGTATATTCAACCTAGTAGTTACTGCTAAGCATTTTTCCAAATTTATGTTGCCACTAGCAGTTGCAACATAATTCAACTAGCAGTTGAAAGTTATGAATGCTGTACATCCTTGACAATACTTTGTATTTTTATCTTTAAAAAAAAATTCAATTCAGCCATTGTTGTGACTTTGAAGTAGTGTTTCATTGTGATTTTAATTTGCATTTCCTCATTCAACAAAATGATACTGAGTACCTTTTAGTATGTTTATTGATATATCTTTTATGAAGCTTATATTTAAGTTTTTTGGGGGGTTGTCTTTTTTAATATTAATTAGTATGGGTTTATTTTATATTTTGGATAGAAGTCCTTTTTTGATTATGTATGTATATAGATCTCTAACACAATGCTCTCCAAGAGATACAGGGAAAAATTGCTGACCCCTTAGTGATGTGCAAAATAAGATAGGGTGCTTTGAGATTAACAAATACACAATTCTTTTAAACCAATAATGAAAAAAAGACCACCTGGAAATTGTTTTCCAGAAGAACCCTAAACAATCTAGTTTGAAAATGCAGACAATAATAAAGTTTTGGAACTAAACAGGGCTCGTTCAAACACTTTCTACTCATAAGCAAAACAAAAGATTAAGTGAGAACCTCTTTTACAAGTCTCAGTTGAATTTTGATGCCCGAATGTCAAACAATATTAAATCTCAATTTCCGCGTGTTAGAAACAGCAAGATGCCACTTGCTTTTTTCATGGCAAGACCCCCAACATTCTTTATGGAGCTTGTCTTGGTGTGTGACCCAACTGCTGTCAAACAGGCTGCTATATGTCTTGCTAAATGTAGGCTTGAGTTGAAAATCTTAAGGCATTTATAGGAAAGTAGTTTAGATATAGCAGAGGGGACTCTGGGAAAGGTAAATGATTTCAGTTCTTCCTATTAAGTGACCAGAAACAAGCCCAGTGACTGTTCTGTTCAGAGTGACCAAAAAAAAAAAAAAAAAAAGACCGATCATTTAATTAGTTTAAAATAAGGTTATAAGTGACATGTCCTGTGCCCCATCTAGCAAGATGTCATTATATATTTTAAAACAAATAAACTCCCCTTACTTCCATGAAAACGTACCATATTTTTATTCACAGATATAAAAGTCCGTTTTAGAACCCGTTTGACACAGATTCTTCAATCGTAGTCACAAACATTCCATTTCTTATGTAAGCTTGCTGATTTCATGAACTGTGCTAGAAAGGAGAAGGCATACACTTTTCCGTTTTCATTAACTGTCTCTTTAATGCATCCCTAGCAAAAGGGAATATTTGTGAAACAGAATGCACTACTTTTTTTCCTCAGTGAATCGGGGGTCATGAGGTTTGGGAGGCACATGGGAGAACCCATGCTGTTCTGTGCAGTCCGAAAGCCTGCCCTTCCTCTGGCCATACTGCCTTTGTTTGCATAACCTTATTCTTTTTTTGTCTTTTGTAAATAAACAAACAAACAAACCAACCAACCAACCCCGGATCCTGTCTATTTTCATGTTGGACAATATTCAGAATCCTGTCTAAATCCCCAATTGTGATAGCAGTTTTCACAGTTCACGTTCACTTGAAAAAAAAGTAGTTCTCATGTACTAAAAAATATATTTATGACACAGACCTCAGAGTTTTTAGAGCACTTTCAAGGAGTTCACGAGTATTTTGAAGCCCATCCGTGTAACCCAAACTAAGAAACTTTGAGATAAAGGCAGGTCACTTGGAACTTATTTCAAAGCCAATGGTAAGGACATATATTAAAACCATAATTTTCCATGTAACATTTCCCAGATTCATTCCAACACATTAAATATTGGAAGTTAATTGATTGGTATCAGTAGCCCTTCTGTACATCAAAGATTTTAATATACATTGCTTTGGTGGAAGAAACTGGAGAGACTGAATTTATTAGGACAACCCAGGGGAAAAAATAGAAAAACATAGAATGTAAGTCAGGAAGTGTGTAGAACCCAAGGTACAGATGAGTAACTGAGATTCAAAGAGAGTAATAAACTTGTTTGAAATTACAGACTATGAGAAATTGTACGAAGTTTGTAAAATTAGCTCTGATTCCAAATTCTTATTCTGAGCCTCTTTCCCAGCTTTCTGTTGTACCCCCAAGATGTTTGGTTCCGATGGGTTCACCTCTTCAGGAAAACAACAGAAGTGAATTAAAATGGACTAGATTTGTTCATTCCAAATGGGTGATGATACTTTAACCAAAATCGAAGTATCTTACATTTGGATAGGGCTATATAGTACACACTAGTTTCCAGATATACTCTCTCATTAAACACTTCTCATTTTTCTTCTATTGTAAGAAGATGCTCTATTGCTGTGGAGTGAGGTGGGTCAAGCGTTTGTTAGACCTCAGTCCCTTGGGTGGAGTTTTGGAGACTGAGCAAACAAAGGTAGAATTTGGAAGGGGGTAGATTTTGGAAGGGAAATTCAGAAGGAGATGACTTCTCACCATTAGAAGAGTAGACGATAATTCCCTAAATGCTCAATGTTTTTCCCTTTTATGAGCAATGATTTATATTGTGATTTTTTTCAATGTAGAAAATGAAACAAAAGATGATCTCTATATCCAGGTCATCATTTTACCCTTGAATTTTAACTCTCCTTATTTATCTGTTAAAGTAACAAGATAAAAACAATAATCATCCCCAAATTCCCCAGATTACTAAATTTAAATGACTAAATTTGCTCACCTAACGGAGTCAGATTTGCATGTTATACCGCATCTGGCTTTTGTTCTGACTGCTGAAGGGAGCTGTCTGGGACGTGTTGAGTAAAATCACATCTACCTCAGTCTTTTGAAAGTTTTTGTGACCTTTAATGACATTTTGTTGTTTTGTAGCCATTTTTCTGCAGTGAGCTTCTAATAATTCCTACGAGGCAGTGATACCTCTGACATCGAACTTCACCTGTCCCTAAATCAGGGACAAAGACAGGTGGCTTGGTGAGATTGGCTTGAGATTCCAGGAGGGTGAATGTTACCATATGTTCTAATACTTTGTTAATTAGTAGGGTGACTATGTAATTTATCATTCAAACAGGTGCACTTTGAGCGAGAAGGGGGTGCTAGTCATAATTACTCC